>VWZY01012811.1:80856-96971 GCA_013399075.1 Chloroceryle aenea | reverse complement strand
GCAAAACAGGTGTCTGGTGCGGAGGTGGCGAGTGCAGCAAGCCAGGATGGATCCCGCCTTCCCCCTCCCGTAAACTGAACTTGGCCCTGTTTTCTCTCCAGTGGTTGCCTCTGCCAGCACAAGGAGAACAGCACCATCCCTCCTCTGCTTTCCTTTTTCTAAAGCCTACGTGCCTCACAACTGCCAGTGTTCACCCTATAAGTAGCACTGCATCCAGTGCAATTGGCCTTTTTTTTATCCATTTGCTCTTTTCTTCACTATGAACTGCAGCAAAGAATGAGTGGAGTTGGGGTCCAAGCGGGAAGATTAGATCACTTCAAAAGACAGGAGGGAGAGAATGACGATAGAACTTCTCAGCTCTCTTCCCCGTTGTTCCTGTAAAAAGGTTAATAGCTGCAGGAAATGCAAGGCTCTGGCCCACACATTGCACCAGCTTAGGAGGTGGCAGGGTTCAGGACTAGAGCAGCCACCGGTAGGTTCCAGCACAGCAATTTTGTATTCCTTAGATTAAGAGATCAACTGCAAAGGGCCAACCAGCCAATCAATTAAAAAAAAATAATAATTTAAATCCATAAACAAAAAGGAATTGAAGCAATCTATTCCTTTTGAGGATGAAGGTGAGGTGGCACAAATGTCATCCAAATTACTGAGCATCTCTATTGCCTGCGTTATGTTCACGGGTCGAACACTGTGAAAGGGATGTGAAACTCTTAACTGCCAAGGCATCTGAATTGTGTCACAAAGACTTGCTGCTTTCTGCTTTCTGGGAGCTAGAAGAAAATTCAGTAAGTTGCTGAGTTGAATACTTCATCCTCCTCCCTTACAAGCTTCTGGAGGTGACAGATGTTTCCTCAGGGCCTGTTATTTTAGACACCTCCATGATTTATATATCTCTGCAAGCCTGGTGGGTGGAATTGGATGTCACATACAAGCTGAAAATAACTTGTATACTCAGACTCTGATATCTACTGGCCTATGCAGAGAAACTCTGAGATCAAATTGAATCACATTATATGTGCCTGGCAGATGCATTGAGATGTACAGATGGAGCAATGGTGGGTTGAAGTTGAAATGTTCTGTGGAGAGCACTGGCAAGGACTCTGCCTGCAGTAACATTGTGCACAGCAGAACTACCATGGTTTAGAAGTAGCATACAGAGGAAAAAAAATCACATTCAGAACAATAAGTAATTCCCTGTGTGATCATGATGTAAAACTGGGCAGAATGCCTTCGGCCTCTATGGGAGAGGTTCGTGAAGATACCTGGGCAGATGGCCTTGCACAGCTGTGCTTGGGTGTGCCTGAAGCAAGGCCAAGGGGCTTCAGACCTGTTTCAGGGTCTGTCTCACCAGCAGCAGCACTTGGTGGGAAAACACTGCTATGGAACCGTGGAGTCTCAAGCTGTTAATGCCTTGACAGGTATTTTGGGATAGTCTGGTGGAAGAGGCAGACAAATAAATATGCATTCCAAAAATATAAAGTGGGGGACACTTTATGGCACATCTGGCGGGTACAGGGCTGAAAGCAGAGTGTCAGGGCTAAGATGTAAGGGAAAATTCTTGGGTGAACTTCCCAAAAGCTGAGGTCTCTGCTTCTCCCCATTTACAGAGTTTCACCCACCCATTCGTAAATTTTTGTCTTGAGTGTAGCCCGGCTTCCTTTGGGTACACTCAGAGTCAGTGTTCCCTGGGAGACTGTTATTTTACACGGCTGGGCCATGGGCCATTTGTTAATGCCAGCCTCCAGAGGACATGGAGAAGCTCTGCAGAAAGGACCTGGGCACACTTGGCCACACCTTGTAGCCAGCAGTAGGACGTTCACAGCCTGCCAAGGTAAACTTAGTGAGCACTATATCCCTATCTACAGACAGATCTCTCGAGCAAAAGCAGTGAGTAGAGAGTGGCAGAACTTGAACTCCTCGTCAGGAGCTGAAGACAGAACTTACAGAGCAGGACCAAACTCCTGGAGGATATTCCCAACTCCAGGGAGCATGTATCTCATGGGGTTTCCTGCCATAGCACAGCCTTGACAAATGTCATCGCTGTTTTTAAAGCCTTTGTTTGTTTTCCAAAAATTGCCTTCGGGTGTTTGTTTCCACTTACCTGAGTGCTTCCTGATCACTGGGCTCAGCCTCACTGCTGTCTCTAGTTCCCTTTGGGGACCAGTGTGTGCTAACTCATCTCCTGAGGCCAAACCCAGTCCTTTTATCCAGGAACCGTTCATCCTGCCTCTTTCATTCATCAGAGATTATTTGGATTCAGTGTGTGCTCCTTTCTCTTACTTCAAGGCCTTATGACTTCCACTGTTTCCTTGCATTGTTCAACCTCCATGTCCCCAGTTGTTTGCTGTTCCTTTCCCTTCTTTTGAGTCTCTCTGCCACGAAGTGTTGCAAAAAGTGACACTTTTGGATGCACAGTGGAGAGGACAGGGAACATTAATCTTGCTCTCAGAGGTCTCTTTAGAAAAAAAGCATTCTTTAAAACAGCCACAAAGGTTTAAGCCAAAAGTTTTTCATTTTTAAGCTGATGAACAAATAATTTGTGCAGAGTCAAAATGTTTGTGCTGAAATGATGCTGCGCCCTGAGAGACACACTTGTCTTACATTACTTGACATTCCTGCTCACAGATACCTCAGTGATATATTTTATCCTGGCCTGACACTCACAGCCCCACTCTTGCAGGAGGAAAATGCTGCATCTTTGGAAAACTTGGGTGAAACTTGAAGTGGCACAGCAGGAGTACAGCCCAAGGTCTTCTGCTAGTTCACTGTTACCCAGCACATTTTGGACTTGTCTGTCCCAAACTTTGGATGCTGTCAGTGGGATAAGTGATAGAAAACTGGCATTCTGTGTGGGAGGATGCTAGATCTGTTCACTCTCACTATGTCCTGATCTGTGTGGCCATACAGGAGTGGGGCAGCAACTTCTTTAATCTTCACCCTGTTACTGTAGTGGAAAAAATAACACAGGAACACAGGAATAGAATGGGTTTGGTTGTGTTCTGGGTTGTTGGGTTTTTTTTTTTTTGGTTTTTTTTTTAGTGTGTTGGGGTTTTTGTTTATTTGGGGGTTTTGGGGTGTTTTTGTTTGTTTGTTTTGTTTTTTTGTTGGCTTGTTGGGTTTTTTAAATGCCTCCCAATCCTCCTGTCACTAGTTTCAGTCCAGGAAACTTTGTGTTTATTAAGCATTGTGTATATGTGCAGCTCTCTATAAATGTAAAATCAATAGCAATGGTAACAGCAGCAAAGTGCCTAGTCCAGCTCTGGTAATAACCCCAAATGGCTGACTCTTGGTAAGGTCACTTGCTTTACACAGGAGCCTTCTCTCCATGTGAAAACAGAGGTTGCAAAACAGAAATTTCTTGTGCTCCCTGACAAAAAGTAAACACTGAAAACATGTAATTTCCAACAGGTGACAATGGCAGGCAACATTCTGAAGGACTTTTAAGTTAAACTCTTAACAAACTTTCCTTTTTTTCCTCCCTTCTCACAAGCACACGAGAAACGGGCATCACCAGTACCCTGATGGAGTGACCAACATTGCATTTCTGGAGGATGAACAGAGGGATAAGATGATGACTTGTCTGGCTGACCCCTCTGAACTCTGGCTTCCATCAGTGATCCCACCACTCGGCTGCTTCTTGTAGGGAATAGCCTGCACCATTTCTGGGGTTCAGAGTGTGTAGGAAGGAGGCTTCCACCTCTCCCCAGGTGTCCTGCAGCTCTAATGGCAGCTGTGCCAGCACAGGCTACTCCACTCCTCTCCAAAAATGTGAGTGGAAAGGCTTGGGGGTTTTTATAGCTGGGGTTTTACCACCACTGTTAATAATTAAGTCTCTGCCATTTAAAAACAGTTTATATATCACTAATGGCTGACATCTCCCTCTACCTTCCACCATGGTGAGTCCTTTTAGGGTGTAACCACTGCAGGCAGCTGTAGCTGGCTTCATTCAGTCTGCTCCTCTTCCACCAGGCCCCTTTAATGAAGATGGTTTAGGGTTCCCTGAAGGCTTACTGCCATCTGACTGGCCTCCATCATGACCTCCCCAAGGAGTTCACTGACAGACCTGATATCCCAGAAGTAATCCCTTCCCTCCTCCCTGACCACCTCTGTCAGTGAGCCCAGGCTCATCTTTCTCTGCGGTAGGTGCACAGTAACTTTGGGATTTTCCTTTGCTGTGGTGCCATGATAATCAAGCACAGTTGCACATCAGTTCCCTTCTGTTTTCTTCTTCCCCAGCCTCTGCCTGCTCTCCTATCCCTAGGTCCCGTGACCTTCAGTGCGAGAAAAATCCTCCTCAAGCCTCTATCCCAAAGGCAGCGCTCCCACTCCCAATAATAGCCATACAGTAATAATTACCAGAGGGCTGGCAGGGACTTCAGGAAGCCTCTGAAGCCATCCCCCTCTCTTGGAGGTGGAGTCATCCAGGACCCTGATGCCTGCATGAAATACTTCTAGCAATTGGGATGCTGCAGCCTCCCCAGCAGCCCCCTGTGGCCCAGGAGACCTTCCTGGGGAAAAAAGCACTTTCTTGAGCACAGCCCAAATCTTTCCTCCTGCAAATCAGGCTGATTATTACTCGTCCTTCTTCTGATGGATCTGGAGAAGAACTGATCACAGTCTGCCTTATAGCAACCTTTTATATAACAGCAAGACAGCTTTTAGAGTAACTGAAAAAGAGGCGTTTGCTCACTTGCAAAGTCAGGAAATTCCCTGCCAATGGACATTCTTTGTCAGGGATCCATTGCCAGCATAGGCTGAGCGCAAAGCCCCACAATCTGCATTTTCTTTTTTAATGACTCCCACAAAATAAACCAAATATCACATCCAAGGAGATTTATTACATCCCTTCCAAGGGTGAAGCATTCCTCAGCTACATTCCACTTCTGTCTTTTGTGCTTAGGAAAGGGGAAAAAAAAATCTCTGTGATGCCTCTGGATCCCACCCCTCGAGGGCTTCTGCCATTAATAAAGCTGAGCAGCTGGAGCCAGATTTGTCAGACTAGTCCTGAATGGCTGGCTCATTCTTGCTGCAAGAGCAGCACCATCAGAGCAGCTCTAGCATTCCTGCCTCTGCTAGAAGACTAATAACTTGTGGCACCACTTTTCCTTGGTAAAAACACCTTTTGTTTTTTTTCCCAGTGACACCCTGTCCTCCTGGCAGCAGCTGCCAGAGTGGATCTTCTCACTTCCTAGCTGCTCTGGCTTCTCCTGCCTCTGCATGATGCAAGAGTTTGCAATGCCTTTTGGGAGCTCAGATGTACTCACAGGGACTCTCTGCTTGAAGCAATTGCTCTCTCCAGGCTTTGCAGTAAAGCTTTTATCCAGATGTGTAAAGAAGGATATGTATAGAGGGAGGGTGAGGGGGTGAAACCTCTGTTGTGTTATCTGAGCTTAATTAGATTTCTCCTTAGGCAGTTGCTAATTGATTTACCCCAGGACTGCAGAAGGGAGCAAATTTACCAGAGCTCATTAAAAAAGCAGAGTTTAGAATTTGAATTTTTGTATTTTTTTCAGAGATTAATACTTTTGACTGATGTCTTGCTGACCAATACCGGTGAAACGAACACTGCTGAGCAAATATTGGTGGTAGATTTGGCTTTTTAAACCTCAGATGCCTGTTCGTCATGATCATGTCCATTGCCATCATTGATGGCTGTCATTTACCTGGAGCTCTGATATTACTTTCTGCCCTGGCCTGGGCTGTGCTAACCAGCCTGTAGTCAATTCCAGTGGGTATCAAATCCATTTCAGTTTCACACTGACTTTACCAAAAACACTGAGGTCATTTCCAGTCTGGTAGTGTTCAGATCTGTCTCAGGCATTTGAACCCCCACCCAGAGCAGGTGTTTAGGCTTACTCACCTGAGTGACAGATGCCTTCTTCCCAAATAACCTGTAGCTCAGGGCAGTGTTTGCAGATCTCTTCTGCAAGTACTACTCTTGGCTTTTTGTTGGTGAGGTTTGATACAATGGAAGCTCACTCTGTCAGAACAGAGGTGTGTTCAGTGTGCAGAAAAGGCTACAGGAAGATAACGGTGTGCAGAATAGTGTGGAAGTGATGTGCATGCCTGAAGATGAAGGAGACCACTATGAACACAAAGTGGCTGGAACAGCAGCCACTGGCTCTTAATAGGCCAGCTGGTTGTGTGTGTGCATGTGCTGCAGAGTTAAGTTTCTCCTTTCAGCCTGTGAGTTGTTTCCCCTTTTTTTCTTTCTAGGATAGACTAGAGTCCTGTTCTCTTCTACTCTCCTCAAAGAAGATGCTTATCTCTCCTGAAGAGTTTTCTGTGCATTCTGTGAAAATTTTGGAGGGGTTTGGTGGAACTCTCAGCCGAGCAGTAACATAGACAGGTAACATCTGTCTTTCATGGGTTTTACTGTGGATACATCTTTACAGTTGTGGTTGCTGATCCCTGTCCTAGTCCTGTTCACGTTTAGGCCCTTCAGAGCACTTCTGAGATGCTTTTTTGTCTCTTCTGTTTAGAAAATATTTAACATCAGTGAGTGTTTACAGGGAAGTCCCAATATTTCTGCCAAGTATTAAGGACAGTGGTCTGTTGAGTCTCTGGATTTAGGTAGTGGCTGCAAGAATAAGTCCCCAGGTGTAGCTGTAAGGAAGAGAGATGCTTCTGTCCCTGTGGTGAAATGACATTGGTCTGCAAACTGACCCTCCAGAAGAAGATGCTTGAGTAAAGAGAGGAAGCCATGTGTCTCTTCTACAGAGCACATGGGCTGCCCTGTCCTGAGGAGGACTTTTGTGACCTTCACAACCCTACCCCCTACTGCTTGCTCTGTCTGCTTCTTTCTCTTTCTTCTTTTCCTCTCTCCTCAACCACACCCACTATTTAACCATTTAGATATAAAAATAAAAAATAAGAAAACCACCCAACCCACTAGACAGAGGGTTTGCTAAAGAAGGGTAATTTTAAAAGCAAGTCTTTGAGGTCAGCATGTAATTGTAACATTGGGACTATGTGATCCAAGACAAAAATAATCCACTGGGTATCTGGTCAAGGAGGAGAGGATGTTAGCCTGCAGTAAGGGAAGAGTGATTTACATGGGACTGATCAGACAGCAAAAGACCAGGCAAAACTACTTGATGGCACCAGGGCAAATATTAATGTAGGATACTGCAAGATTTTCTGTCTGACAGGATCATAAGAGCTGCCCTTTGGGGTCACAGCCACCCGTGGTTGGTAGCCCTGTCTTTGCCAGGGGCTGGCAGTGGGTGCTTCCCAGGAATTTAATGGTCTTTTACAGAAATACAAATACGATGTGAGGTATATTTATATATTAATGTCCTCGTGAGGAACAGTTCTGGTTTGGTCTGGAGTTTAGGGTGCTGAGGGCTTTTAACAGTTCTCCATTTTCAATCCCCTGCTTCAGGTACTTTATGAAAACCTGTCTTCTGACAGAGTTCATGGGGCTGCAAGCCATGCCCTTCCTTTGTGTGGTGTAACAGAGGATGTTTTAACCTCTGTAAATGTTGGCTTCTTTTCTTACAGTTCCTTCTCAGGTATAACTGACAGCAGCAAGTTATGTGGGCCAATCCTGTTATGTATTTTACCTGTATTTCCTATAGTGCGCTTTAAATGAAGAAGTGAGCCCCGTAAGGGCCCAAATATCTCTACTGTCTGCTAGCCCTGAGAGTACAATACATGGGGTAGGAGGACCACACCACAGTGCTGGTTTTGTTTATCGTTCTGGAGAGAGACAGTGGCAGCTGCCATCACTTGGAGATATTGATGCTAATTCTTGTATTGGAGCAAAGTACCAGCTGTCCCCGAAGGAACATGATTTTTCTGGCTCCAGAGGTGGCCCAGCAGATTCTCCTCTCTGTCATTCCTAAGACTGAGTTGCTTTTACATTTGCTCCCAGATGAAAGCACCACTAAAATCAGATTTACTGTGAAAGAAGTGTAAGAGGAGGGACCATGCCTGTACATTGGTGCTGTGTGTCTGTGGTTACAAAGCTGTACCTGAACTGGTGGTATTTGTGTTTCTATTCTGAGATGCTCACCCATCAACTCTCAAAATTTTCACCACAGTTCAGTATTTCCCCTTCTCAAACTACTGTTTGTGCATGAAAGGGATTTATTTTTAATCAGAGGCTAGTGTTGGTTGCAGGGGTCTTTACTTTGTGACCTTCAATTCTGTTTCTAGGAGGAGACAGTTGGTTTCAGTACCTTCTTGCTGTGGCTGCTTCTGGGTCAGCCCTTCCCAGAACAGATGCCACTGATTCAGGAGGGCTTGCTGCCTCCCCTTTATTTAAGTGCTGGTTACCCAGCTCCACCAGGATCCATTGCAGTCATAAACCATGCTCAAGGGATGAGCAATTTAGGGTTTGGAGTCATTGCAGACCAGCCCTGGAGACCTCATGCAATTGTTGTTCATCTCTCTTACACCCACAGTTTTGCCAGTTGAGAGTTACTGCAGAACCCAGAATGTCTCTGACTTGAATTTGAGTTCGGAAAGACGGACGAAAGAAAGGAATTTGTGTTGTAAAGTGGATTTCTCAGATTTCGGTGATTTGTCGTGGAAATGTGGCTCAATCTATGCAGTCATAAAAACATTTCACATGTTTAAACTTGTCTCATGCTATTAACTTCTCCAGTGTGGCAGGGTACACCAACTGTAGGAGGTAATGTTCAGATCAGCTCTGGTAGAAAAATGACTTGGCACCCCAGCTGGGGAAGCATTAAACATACAAAATGAGGATTAACCTAGAAACCATTCCCCAGTCCTAGTGATCTGTGTGAGAAGACTGGATTCTTGGCTCAAGTTCGATCAGTGCATGAAGAGGGTTGTGTTACATGCTTGAACTGCAGCTGTATGAGACCTGTTGACCCAAAAAGTCACTTTTTGCAGGTTGAAAGAGCCACACGGAGGCTTTTTAGTCTGGAAATGCCAGTCAAGCAGGGAGTTCTGCAAACCACACTTACCAATGCTTCCCCCAGAGTGATTCCCACTCAGCGAGAGGGCAGCTGGCTGGCTCAGGTGAGCTGTCCTGAGGCTGGGAGAGCAGCAAAGCCAGTACTAGGCTGCTCCCAAAATCAGCTGCATGTTCAAGCATTGTGGACAGTGCCAGCTTCACCCTGCCTTCCTGTGGCCAACCCCATGTGCCACTTGGGCAGGGAGTTCGCTGCTGAGAGTGACATGTCTGCATGCACCTGACAGCATTTGTTGCCATAGCAATGCGTATTTGAGCCTGAGCCGAGCTGCATCTTTGCTGAAGTTGTGAATTGAGCTTTATTCATTTAAAGCCAACCGTAACAAGGGATAGAAAGAGAAGAAGAGACATGTTACAAATCCCCTTGCACAGGCTGTAGCCAAATGAGTCAGAGGCACTGCAGGCATTAATCAGCCCACCTGACGTCAAACCTCTCCATCAGAGGAAAGTGCCTCCTGGAAATGTCAACACGCTCAAATGGAAAGGCCAGAAGGTAAATCTTTTCCTGTGCTCACTCACCATCTAGGAAAGAACAATTAAAATTCAGCCAGTTCCCTAGACACGTCTTAACAGCAATCTGATTGAATGCTTTTCTCCTCCCACTCCTCTCCCATCCCTGCTGTTAGCTGCCTGGGGACAAGGCCTATTGGTTTGAAGGATCTTTCTAATGCAGCATGAAACCCCAGATCCTGCAAGAAACCTTGTCCTGCTGTGTTACCAGGTGTGTCCTGGTGTGTTACCACCACCAGCAAAAAAAAAAAAATGTTGCTGAAAAGAGCTCTTCCACAAATCCTGACCTAACCAGTGATAGCAGTTTCACACGTGTGAGCACACAGGGGTAAGGAAGAGCAATGTAGCTTGGACCTGTGTCACTTGCTGACAGAAAGCTGGGATGAGGAAGAAAGCAGCAGCAATGAGACCATGTTTGCCAGATGTGTCAGTTACCTGTGTGCAGGTCAATGCCAGCCCTGAGAGGTGCACCACAGTCATGGGCTGTAACAGAGGAGTGTCCTACTGCAAAGAAAAATCTTCCTGCACCCTTTCTAACAGAGCTTAAACTGTGGGCCCCTGTGATATAAACAAAGTGTGAAAAAGCCTGCAGCTTTGGGTACAAGAAACCTGTTCTTGAATATATATGTTAGGTGTGAAAAGGGGAGATGGGTCAGCCAATGACACCTACAGCTTTATCTGCCCCTTTGAGGAACATCAAGCTGGGAAGCTTAAGGAAACCATCCCTTCCTGGCCCAGTGGTGTCTGCCAGGGGTGACAAAGGGACACAGGCAGACATCAGGCGACATGAGCATGTGGAAAGGAGGAAGGAAGGAAGCATGTCAGATGAAAACCGCACCACTTAAAACGAGGGCAGCTTTCCAGTTCCTCCAAAGTGCTCCCCACACCCAGCACTGTACAGCAGCCAACATGGTGGGCTTCTGATCTTCCTAAATCACTTAACACTTCTCTCACTTTTATTTTTGTCCTAAATATAAGCGTTTTGCTTTGGTGGCTGATCCTGGCAATGTGCCCCAGACATTACACAGAGGTTGCTTTTACTCTAGGAGATAAGTCTGTAATGAAGGTTTCCTCTGCTGTGTCTCTCTTCCCCGTGTAGTGAAAGTCTGTAATTACCACTGAGGGGCGAGGCAGACAGCGCTGAAACAATGTCATTTGAACGGGGGGTGAGACATGACTGAATTGCTAGGTTGTGCTTTTCTCCTCGAAGGACTGCTTGTGGATCCAGACCTTGCTTTTAACCCTTGGCAGGGCAGGGAGCACTGTCCCCTAGCTTTCCCCAACCAGCCTGTGTGCCCTAGAGCTGCTTGGCTCCAGTCGGGACAGATCCTATTGGGCATATCCAAGATGTGTCTGACTTCACTTCCACGATTAAGGGATCAAGCAGCACAGACCAGAGGGGATTGTCCCCTAGTCATCATGTGGGTGACTGGGGGTTTGGAGTTGACTCCATATGGCACATGCGGTATGTAAAATCAGATCTGTTGCAAATCTCTGTGCCCCAACTAGTTCTGTTCTGGTGGCTTGTCAGCTCCATCCCGGACCAGAGCCATCTGCCTCCTGCTCCTTACTGCAAGGCATCTTCTTGCATTGTAAAAGTCAGTCAGATGGGGTGCGCAGCTATATCCCTCATTCTTCCTAGGAAGAGCTTTGAGATGTAGGAAATGAGGCAATACAGCCCCCTCAGAATGACTCTTCAGGTTGACTGCAGCCCCATGAAGGGTGCCTGGGTCCCTTTTGCAAGCTGGCCTTGCAACCACCCAGGGTAGAAGCTTAATAGAGTGGAGTAAATAAAAATTAGTGCATAGGTAAGCTGAGCCTGAAACCCTTCTCTGCTGTCCTGCAGCTTTCCATTCACCTGAGTTTCCTGGAGGGGTTATTTACAGTGTCTTCAGATGCTAACCAACTGCTGGAAGGAGATGCCCTCATACTGAATTTACTCTGCAATCAGTTAGTCACCTTGAAAGTTGTCTATTTCTCCTGGAAGANGGAGCGTCTTCTCTTTATGAGGTATAGAGCAAGGAGGGTGGATTGACAAGGCAAAGAAACATTCTTTGCTTGCCATGAAGAAATGGAGGAAGCATAAAGAGATCTTCCCCCCTTTATCAGTTACCTGCAAAAGTACTGAGTTTTCAGTTCTCATCTTTTGTTATAGTACCCATTTACTATTTTGGGGCTTTGCTTTCTGACATACCCAATCCTGCTGCAGGCAGCTCAGCCACATTCCCAGAAAGCTGAATAGGTTCCATCAGAAAGATATTCTTAGGGTCTGGTGTCTCGTGTTCAAGGCTTTCCTTTCCATAGGTCTGGCATTCCCTGCTTCCCTGCCTGTCACTCACTCCTAGTTTGCAAGGCCGATTTGGATCTATCCGAGAGCCCTAAGTTCACCCCAGAAAGAATAATAATTGCAGCGCTGAGCTTTGTGGCTTCCCTTTCATTCCCCACATAGCATTAGGGTGCTCACTGAAACCACAGCATTCATGGATCCTTGCCATATGCAAACATACAATTAATATGCTCTTCACTTTCCCTTCTACTGCCCAAGCAAAAGAGGAAAAAGAAGCACAAGTGGTGGTGTCCATTACCTTAGCACACACACGTGTGTGAGTCTGCACCTTGCTCGAGTGCTCCAGCATGGCTTGCACCTATCTGAACTTGGTGGCTACCTAAGAAACGTGTCTGCTTTCAGACAGTTAATGCACCAGCAGTTCTGTATAGCTGCACACAAAGCAACAGACAGAACACAACTCATTCCCTCTTTCAGAAGTGGCAACAGATTTATGAACACTACGTTTCACAGGTGTCTCCCCTTCTCCAGTTCTAGCAGAGAGCTGAGAGAAGTGTGAGCTCCTTACTGGTTCCCCTCCCTGTCTCACTGCTGCTCACAGGCAGTGGGAGCAGGTGTGCTGGGTACCTGGCTGGGAGACAGTGCCCAGGAGGGAGGAGAAAATGGAAAGCAGATGAAGCTGGCTAGAGGGAGAAGTGTCTAGGAGGAAGAGCTTAAACCAGCTACTGGAAGGAAATCAAAAGGGAGACAGATGTCCTGGATGAGGTGGGGCAGAACAGTAGCAGAGGAAGACTCCAGCATCTGTGAGTCCATCTTCAAAAGTTACCTTTTGCTGGATTCCATCCCTCCTATTTTTACTTTTTCTTTTTTAAATTGGTTCCACAAAACCTAAACGAAGAAATCACAGCCTGAGACTCCTAAGGGACTGTCCAGGGACTGCAGTGCCTCTTCTTTGAACTAGGTTGAAAAAAGGTCCTCACCATTTTCTCAATGGGACCTCAGAAACAGAGGAGACTTACAGTGCAGCCGTTGCTCCCTCTGTGCTCTACAAAACCATGAACAAAATCAACCCCAAGCAATATATTGAGAGATAATCAAATCCAGAGAAAAGCCAGAGAGAAATAAAGGCAGGATTGCTTTAAAGAGCTATTGAAGGGCCCAAGTATGGAGGCTGCATGGCTGCAGAAAGCCTTCATGGCTAGGAAGATGGCTTGTGGCAGAAACCAGCTATTCCATCCATATGAACGCCAAAGCTGGAAAAATAAACAGGACAAGTGGTATCTTTTGCCAGACTTGAAGTAAAAGTTCTGCTGTGGTGGCAGTCCTAAAGAGCCAGCCTGACTCCCAGTCCAAGCAGTTCTAACAGTGTGAATGACTCCCATACCAGCTTTCCAGGCTGCAAATGAAAGCAAATCCCAGGCAGTGTACCCAGGAAGCCTGCATGCAGCAAACCTAAAATCACCAACATAGGCAATTTGTCTCATATTCCTCAAGAAACACTCATCCTTGATGAGTTTGTGAAGCCTCCTGGCTTGCCCCGGAGGAGGGGGGTGGTGGGGTGGGGAGAAGGGAAGGAACAGTCAAAATACACAGCTTTGCAGGCTGCTAAATATCCTGGATTGCTGTGCATGTGTTCAGGCCCAGACTGCTTCCCTTGTCTTGCACGTCTTGCTCACAATGGTGTAGGGTGAAGGCAAAGCAAGTGTAAAGTGATGAGATGAGAGACTTGCAGTTCTCTCTCCCCAGGTATAAAGGCAGGCTGTGGCAGCAAGACAAGGCAGGATGGAAAACAGGAGAGTGGGATCCCTTTCTTATGAGAACTGGGTTGTTGATTCACTTCTCAGCACTGATAAAATGAGCTTGGTCATACATGCACATTTGCAGTAACAAACACTGTGAGGCCAGGAAGTCTTATCTGCTATCAGTTTGAGACTTGTTCAGTCTAAACATACTTGGTTGCTGTTTCAGTCTCCTGCTATGATCAGATTACAAATGAATCTAAATATAAAATCAGAGAAAATAGTGCTGAAAAGGAATTTGAGAGATCATGTGATTCAGCCCCTACCCCAGGGTTGCCTCCTGATCTGCCTTATCTATGTCCCAAGAGATAGCTGCAGAGCTTGGTTTTAAAGATGCTCTGGTGAGGGTGACACTGCCACTTCCCAGGCACTTATCTGTTACTGTCTGTCCCTTCCAGTGTGGCAATGGAGTGCATTTCTTGCCTTCCTACTTCCTGCAGCTCTTTGAGTGCCTAAAGGCTGTTGGCATGAGAGTCACCTCTTTAGACCGAAGAAGCCCCATTCCCTCAATCCTTTTAAAAAAGGGTTCAGTTTTTCTCCAGTCATTCCCACTGCCCTTGACTGGACCCAGCCCAGCCAGTCCCCATCTTGCTCAAGGGGTGGCATGTCAGATAGGCATGGTATTTTGGCTCATCCTATATTCTGGGGAATTTCACATTGTAAAGGTTTTGTAGGAGGATTCCTACATCTATACCCCAGTGTGGCATTTGCCTTATTCACAGCCACGTGATGCTGTTAACACCATTCAGGTGTTGCAAGTGCTGTAGTTGCCAGGCTGCAGCAGTGCCACCCAGCCTGCCCTTTCCCCTCACACTGCGGGCACTCCCTGCCAGCTGTAGCAGCACATCCAAGTCTTTCTGAATTGTGATCACCTTCTCTCACCCCATCAACACTTTCCTTGCACCCGGGTCTCTTCTGGAGGACAAAACTGCTTGCCTGCAGAAATACCTCTCCTGGATGGCTCCAGAGGGTCAGCAACAACAGTGTCTGAATACAGAGGTAACGTTTCCATTGCCTTTAATGGATGGCATTCGTGTCTCTCAGGTCAGCATAGGGAAAGCATCCCTTTCAATGCTCTACACAAGAGCTAGGGGTGGGGGTCCCTATCAGCGCTCCTCAAGATGGAACACAGCAGCTTTGCAATGCAGTAAAATAAAGGGAGTTTTGTAACAATTCTTTCTTGCCTGCAGCAGTGCAGCAGCGATGGGCAGGGGAGCTGCATTTGGGCAGTTATGCTCAGTACAAAAAGTATTAAATAGAAGCAGGGTCTCAGAGCAGGCAATTTAACTTTTTCTGAAACATTTTAATCTTCTGAATGGACTTCACAATCCCTATCTGTATGTGCCAAAGCACTTTTCCTCTAGAATGAAGACAAACAAGTGAAGTTTACTTTGCTTGACCTTTTCTGATGACACTGCCACCCATGCTGTGCAAACAGTCGGAGCTGACACCACCTCAGCTTCCTTGGGCTGGTGCTGAGGATGACTGGTGCGTATCCTGAGAAGAGGCTTCTTGTGTTAACTTGGTCAAGGCACTGAATCAGAAACTCTCGATTTCACCAGTGAATCTTTGTAGTTAGGGAAGTGATGTTCTTGTTTACTAAGCAGCAGGAGGTGAAGCTGCCCCTGTTGTGGCACTGCCCATGCTCTGTGATGCTGGGCCATCACACCACTGCTAACGCAGGGCTCAGTCCTCCTACCCCTTGCAGCTGAGAACCCTGCTGACTGGGATGTTAAAGGAAAGATGTCTTTCCCCTTGCTTGCACATAGAGGTTTGCTTCTTGCTGAAGGGTCTGGACATACTTCCTCTCCCTGTTTTACAGTGACAAAGGTTTGTTTAAACGTAATGGCACCCCTGTTGACAAAGAGATTTCTTTACCATGAAGGAAGGAGGAACAGCACTATTTTCTCAGCACAGCTCCATCCTGGCTGAATTTATGTCTCTGACCTTTTACCCAAAGGCTCTTTACACTTGACTGAAATGTAAGGTAAATGTAACTCAAAGAGCCCATTGTGTGTGCAAGTATAAAGGCTTTTGTGTGCAGGAGGTAGCAGGTGGTTGCTTGTGCAAGTAGCCAAGGAGCTTCCTGGATTGTGCTGTTAGTCCTGAGACTTGTGGGAAGTGTGGAGTAAGAGTTTGAATGGATGGAGAGCTAGTATCTGGTTCAAGTACAGGCTCCAGCCAGCCTCAGATGAGCACTTCTCCACTAGGACACTCAGCGTTTGCAGCTCGGTTTCTTCCAGGAGAGGTGCACCACTCTCTTTGGCTTTTTTTCCTCTATATGACTGTGACCAAGAAAACTCCTGCTTGGGGCTGGGATTCCACTCTGTTCTCTGTAGAGCCATAAAAGCTGGGATAGATTAATAAAACATCAGGGCTTCTTCAACAGGATTATTATAAGTGGTTTTCCTGAGTGTTGGTTGGAGTAAGGATCAGAGAGGACAGAGGGATCCATAATCCTATTTATCTGAAGCCCTATAATCTTCCCGAATCTCTTTAATGGTGCCCAACTCTAATTACAGGGCAGTCACACGGATTGCTGCTGCCAGGCCTACCTGCAAGCCGGCCGTGG
>VWZY01012811.1:69589-80305 GCA_013399075.1 Chloroceryle aenea | reverse complement strand
AGAAGCGTACGGTGCCAAGCAGGGAGTGTACAACCTGCCGTTGTTGAGCTCAGGCAGCACCAAAGGAACGGCCGGGTGCCATCGGGAGCTCCTGGAGCTCAGCGCTTCTGCTCTCCTTTGCTTGTTCCTCTGAGTAGCATTTAGGAGATGAAGCATCTCCTGCTTGGAGTAAGGCTGGGCTGATTTACTTTGCGGAGAATGGTGAGGCGGAAGAGCGACCTGGGAGGAAAATGTGTTGCCAGTCCCAAGAAACCAAAGGGCCATTGTTCACCTCGAGGCAAACTGACCGGCCTCCCCGAGGAGTCGTGGAAGCCCCTAGTCCAGCAGTTCTCCCTGAGCAGCACGCACTGTCTCTGCTGTCCTGCTCAAGCTTTCTGCGGGAGTTTGTGCTGGGAATACTGCAGCCCCTCTGCCAGGGAGGATGCAGCCCTGAGGCAGAAGGGGGAAGGGCCCCACCCCAGAGGTGGTTTGGGGTGAGGGTCAGGGCATTATCCAACGCTGAGTAGCAGGGCACTGCCTGCACGTGAGGTTCTGTCAGTCTCTGAGCAGCTGCAGCCCTGGGACAGTGTGCCTGCCCCAGACAGAAAGATTTTAGCCATAGCTTGTTACTCCCCTGTCACAATACTAGCACCAGCTGTGTTCCGGGTGTAGCACAATGTCTTTGAGGACTACTCTGGCAATGGGAGCGGGAAAGATGTCAGGACCATGACACAGAAGCAGAGGACAGGGAGAGGAGGGCTGTAGCCATTAAACATCTGATGAATCCACTCCTGCTTTGCTACGCAAAATACATCCTTTTATACGGCCTTTTATGCTGCCTCTGTTGCAGAGGAAACAGTAGAGGTGCAGAATTTTTGTAAATGTTAAGTGCACCACACTTGATGTGAGCAGACATACCAGGTCTAGGAAAGAGATTATTCAGGAAGCCCCATCTCGCCAACTCATAATTTCCAAGATACCACCATGCCTCAAGGACTGGCTTTGGTCAGGCTCTACGGGAGGCAGAAGAGTCCCGCTGTGTTCAGGCAGACCTTCCAATGGCATGTCATCCCAAGACTGAGTGCTTGCTTGCATTGCAAGGTCTTCCCTGCTCGTATCTGAGAGACCTCTTGTTAGGAGCCTTGTGCTTTCCCTAACTGCATATACATCCAAGTGTGGATGAAGTTATGTGATAGGAAGTGCTTTATTCCAGGACCGTATGTTCCCTTACCAAAGTGAAAATTGTATATATTGGCACCAACCCTTTTTCCTAGGTGCAACACGGGCTGCTGTCAGAAGTCAGGGAACCCCTATCCAATATAGGTGGTACCTCTTTATAGCTTAAATACAATTTCTACCTGCAAGCAGACCCAGTGAAAAAGAAGCTTTTGTGTAAGAGTGCCATCTGGTGCCACCTATGAGGACAGTGTGGTTAAAGTGTGCAGTGGCTGTATGAGACTGGCTGTGTCCTGCCTCTTTTGAGTGGCCTTTCTGCTTGGAGAGCTACTTCTTGAAGTAGCCTACCCTTGACTTCACGTTAATCAGGTTGCAGTGACTCAGGCATAATTGTGCTCTGCTTACAAGTAGAAAGGATTAGGTTTTTTGGTGGGTGTTTTTTCCAACTGCCAGCACCACAAACTTTGCTGAAGTGCGAGAGTCAAGCTGATACCTTCTCTTCCTGCAGATTATAAGCGGTTCTGTAGCCACTTCTCACATACTGAATCTGTTGATGATACAAGAGGCAGAACATAATACATCACCCTCTTTTGTCCTCACTCTGCATGACAACTTATGGGGAAGGAATACACTTACTTTTTCCTACTAAATCCAGCAAATCTCCTGGGATCTTGATATTTGTTGAGAAGTTCTTTTTACAAAGAGCTGTGCAAAGCATCACCGTGCACAATAGCTTACGAAGTTGCCAGTGCCTTTGTTTCAAAGATGGGCAAACTTTCCCAGATATTGTTCAGCAAGCATTTTTCTTAGAGCAGGCCAGGAATTTTAGCCGTAAAATGCCAGTATGAAACTTTTTTTTCTGAGGATGATTTTTTTCCTGTTCAGAAAGGAAACTGAAAGAAAAGATGAATGAACCTTACTTCATAGGCTGTGCTCGTTGGGGGCAAGAATTGCATGTCTTTAAACTACTCTCTTTTTCTGTCCCTCTTAAAGGGTCATCTTGGTCTTTAAAAAATGGTACTCTGTATTGTTCATCTAAGGTTGTCATGAAGTAATGAAGACAGATCTGTAGATGGACACTGTGTGTGTGCTTGAAACAGAAAAAAAACCCAACATTGATTTGAATAAATGTGGGGGCTGCCATTCAGAGGGACCTAGTGAAGCTGGAGGAATGGGTCAGCAGAAACCTCATGAAATTCAGCAAGGACAAATGCTGACTCCTGCCCCTGGGGTGGATGGGCTGACCCAGGGATCATGGGACATTGCTGTTACCCAGTAGCAATGACAGCTATCAGCTAGCAACAGGAGGGCAGCAGTAGGTAGATAGAGGGAAGTGATTATCCTCTTTTTCTTGACAGTCACAAAACTGTCTGAAATAGAATGGCCAATTTTGGGCTGCCTGGTACCAGAAGGATGATAAATTTGAGTGCATGGAGGGGATGGCCACTGAGATAGCTGGGGGCTGGAGAACTACTTCTATAGGGAGAGACTGAGGGAGCTGGGCTTGCTCAGCTGGAGGAGAGACAGCTCCAGGAGGACATAGCAGCAGCCTGCCTGCACTGGTGAGGAAGGTACCAAGAAGACAGTGTTTCTCCATCAGTGCGTGGCAGGAGGATGAGTGGTCATAAATTGGAATGGGAGACAGGTTTAGACTGCGTATAAGGAGACAATTTGTCACTGTGAGGAGAATTAGGAGTGGATGAGGCTGCCCAGAGACACTGTAGAAGCTCCTTCCTTGGAGGTTTCTAAGACCTATCTGGACAAAGCTGTGAGCAACCTGTATTTATTGTTAGCCCTGCTCTGAGCAGGAGGTCAAATTAGAGACCTCCTGAGCTCCTGCCCAACCTACATGAGCCTGTGATTATATGATGGGGTTTGCAGTTTTTCTTAGAAAATCTTAAGAAAAGTGGTATCTGCTTGGTACTTGGGGGGGAAATCTCCAAGTGACACAAAATGCTTCTTTTTACTTCATTTAGCTAACCAGACTTACATATGATGATACAATGACTACTAACAGCATTATCCATCTCCTCTTGCTCAAGAGACCACATGATTCTCTTGAATTTAGGCAACTTTCCTCATCTTTCTCTGTGAGAAGGTTCTACCATAAATTAGCTAATCCTTCATACAGTGCCTGCTCAATTACACTTATTTCCTGCCCAGTCCAGCATTTCTGATTGTTTCTGCAAGCACCCCTCTATTCATTGCAGTCTATTACAACTCCACTCAGCTATTACTTTCTCTTTCAGAAACCTCAAGTGCAATGAAGCTCTTCAAAAGCCTTATCCTTGAGTCAGATTCACCACTGTGCTTCACTGGGTTTGTGACCCTCTGGTGTCAGAATGAAGCCAGAATAAAGCAGCCAAACAGGAGTCATGTATTTCTTTTTAGCCCAGTACCCCAGTGGATTTGTTTATTCCCTGTGCTTCTGTATTTTATAGTATGAAAAATATCTTCAAAGATGACTTTGGATGTTCATGTAAACACAGGTCTATTTTGACTCTAAGCTTTTCAAAGCATATCCTTTACCTCCTTCTAAAAGAGAGACATCAAGGCAATAAAATAGCCTACATACTAGCAGAGGTCTCCAGTGTGAGAACTTGCAAAATGCCCATTCGAGCTTTCTCAGTAGTGCTAACCCACCTCCTCTGGGGAGCGCACAGCAACATGCTCTTTCACTGGGGGATCCTATATGCCTGCGCAGTGGGACTAGCGGAATTCTCTGGAGCTTACTGGGGGACAGCGGAGTGGGGGAAGAACTGCTTGTCTCTGTTGGTAGCTCCTGGAGTGCAAACTGGGTTTTGTGCCTACCGTGTGCTCTTTCCTTTAACATTGCCCCAGATCGCAGAAAGGAGGAGCGTAGCAGGACTGTGTGTAGTGAGCAGGCTGAGGATGGTGCTGGTGCAACTCATAAGAGGAGCTTCCCTTGAAGATGAAGAGAGGCTGTTCACCATGGATGACCCTTGCTCTTGAAAGAAGCCTGTACACACTTTTGTTCCTCTCATGCCTACTACAGAGACATAAATAGCACTTAAGTGGTGCTTAGATCTTGGCCTGACCTTTGACCCGAGTGAGTTTCATGCTGTGTAACCTCCCTCTCACCATCTCCATACACAGCAAGGACGAAGAGCTCAGGCAGATTTGGTGATCCGCTTCTCTTCCCTTCCAGCTACTAGACAGGAAAGCTCTGCTGTAATGGGAGGCAGGGTCTCTGGGACTGATGGTAGTCCTTCATGGGGACACATGCAACAAGCATTTTGGCTTTCTGGTGACATTTGGTCAGTGACACAACCCTGGTTAGTCAGAGAAGTACTGGGTAAGCCAAGATTTTATTTCTTTAAATTTTGCTTGGAACTTCCCAGTCAGAGATTCCTGTGGGATCTGGAGCACAGATACAGAGAGCCCTGGTGGGGACATCAGGTCTGGCCTGGTGCAAATAAATCCTAAAATAATAGTTCCCAGATTTTCCTATTTCATTTGTCTATTAGGATCCATCTCATGATTCCTCCACTCATGTCAATGCTGCTCCTTACTGTCTCACAGCAGAACCCTCAGAAGTGCTAGCAGCATGATGAAAACAGAGCTGAACACAAAAGTTCATGTATTTCTGAGCCTACAGCATCATCGCCACAGGGTCATCATCAGGAAACATATTTGCATTTTGGTAACAAAGAGCAGGAGAGACTTGAACTTCCTTTGGAATACTCCAGGTCAATACTTTCTCCACAGAAACTGAGGATCAATTGTGTCCCCCTCCTGACTGCCAAGAAACTGATAAACATTTGGGCTACTCTTCCTAAATAAAAATGTTATCTGTTGGACAACTGTCTTCATGTGCTGGGGATCCTCTGGCCTAAGTTCTCATCTCAGCCAAAGTGGGAGAACCCTTTAACTGCACTGGTAGGCCAGAGCTAGGAGAGAGGTTGCAGTGCAGAGCCACAGTACAGGAAGGCATGCATCCAAAACAGAGTTCAACAGTGGAGACAGATCTATCATCTTGGTGGGGAGAAGCAGGAAGGACTTTGGTGAAGTGCTTGCTGAGTAAACAAAGGGAGGATTTGGCAGGAGGTGGAAGCACATTTGTGCATACAGTCCGCTCCCACCGAGGAAGGGTGTCAGCAGCACCAGCTGGGAGATGCTGGAGTCATGTACAGCTTGGGCCATGTCTGCCAGGTGATCCTCATCCGCTTTGGCATAAGGCAGTCATTCAATGCCACCACCACTTTCATAGAGGAAGAAACCCGAGGTCTCGTTTTTACAGGTAAGACTGTAGAGAGCCTCTGAGGCCCATTGGACCTCCTCCTGGTACCAGCACGATTATCTAAGCATGGCATCTTGTGGCTCCTGGATCTCATGACAAATGTTGGGTTCATTGATACAAAGTGTATTCTGCTGTACAAGAGCCTGCGTGGTGCTGCAATGGTCCCATCCCGTTCTGTGCTGGTCTCATCCAGCATTGTGTAGTCTCACCTGACACTGCACCAGTCTCATCTGGCATTCTGCCGGCCCCATCTGGTGATGCACTGGTCTTGCTCAAGTCTGGAATGGAGCTGTCTCTGGTAGAGAAGGAAATCTGGAAAGAAGAGTGTTTTCTGAAGCAGCCCCTTAAAGGGAAATTTAGAAGTAGATATTTCATAGCCACATGTGCAGCCCCACTATTTAAAATATCACCAGGCTGACACCTCTGTGAAGTACTCCTGTGTTTCCTTCGAGAAAGGTCTATTCTTGCACTTGCTCCTTTTTTTCTTGGCACTTCCCTGCATGTTTTAAGACTGTAGTGTTTAGTATATTATTTATTTACTGTGTCAAAGTAAGTGAATGAAAATGCGTAACTCTGGAGCTGTGTTTGTGATGGCCATGTGGTAGGTCCTCTTCTCATAGCCACAGGTGGGATTGTGCTTGATACAAAGGTTTGATCCCCAAGACTGACTTGTACCAATGCACTTTGAGGAAGGGATGGGTCAACTCACTAAAGTCTGTGCATCCTTGTCCCATTGCGGACAGTCTTCTGCAGGAAACCAGATGGTTTGCAAAAGCCAGCTGGTGACTGTCCTTGCTGCAGAGTTCCAGGTGAACAGGTGTGGCACCAGGGATGAAGCGGACCGTTACAGCTCAGCTAAAACACGGTGAAGAGCTGTCTCTTGGTCTAATTTGGCTGGAAGATTTCCCATGGAAATTCCAGATCTGTGCTGCAAGGTCAGGTGCAGTCACTTATAATTCACAGGTAACCTTGTGGCCAGTATTGTTCTTCAGCAGAGGTGTCTGGAGAAGCCAAGTGTGTTTGTTAGTCCTTACTTCTAGGCCAATCTCAATCCTGGGATTACTAAATCCCACCAATCCCATTTTTTTGCTGGACACTGTATCTATCCTCCTTTACACATCTGAACTGCTGGGACTTCATGTTGTGGAAGATGAGAAGTGAGAGCAAGTGTGGAACCAAAGCCATGTTTCTTGGCTGACACCCATGCTAGCACCCGGCTGTCTCACTGCAGCAGGTGACTTCTGCATATGCAACTTTAATGCAGTTTGGTATCCTCTGGCTGAAATCATTGATCCTGTTTTCAGGCTGGCAATAGGACAGAGTGGGTGCTTGCATGGAGCCCTTTTCTTACTTCTTCCTGTCTTTATTACTCAGCTTGTGTTGTGAGTTCTTAGGTGTTTTCTTGGGTTGTTGCCTGCATGTTTTTCATTGTCCCTCAGACCAGAAGACATAGCTGAAAGGTTGTGAATTGCTGAGAGCATGGACGGAGCAGCAGGGCACTGCAGGTAGCATGTTGAAAGGCAGGCTGTTTCCTTTCAACTCAGTTGTTACCCACATGTCTGCCATGCGATGTTTACATCCATCTTAACTTATTCCCAGCTGCTCAAGAAAACTCTTCCCTCTCCCCCCATCCCTTTCCAATAGGGCTGCATCATTTATGGTTTTCCCTTCTTGTAAATCTCCTGAGCCAACCTGTACATCCCAGCCTTCCCTTCTCACTCGCCCCATCCTGACTTGTTTATACCTCTTCCCTTCCCTCTCCTTTCTTTGCATCTCTCCTTTTACTCCTGTTTTCTTAAATGTCTCCAGGGCTGCATTTAAAATCATGTGGAGCTGTTCTGGTCTGGTCAGTGTCCAAATGATAGATGCTTGACACTGATCTTGTGTCACACAATTGTTCAGCCAGAACAAGGTCTCATAAATGTTGGAGCCACAGGTACCTACACACTCTTTCACTTCTTTCTTTCTTTTCTTTCTTTTCTTTCTTTTCTTTCTTTTCTTTCTTTTCTTTCTTTTCTTTCTCTTCCTATATTATCTTCTGCCTTTCTAAGATTGCAGGAATTCCCTGTACAGGATGGAAGCAATGTTTATGGCTATTCTGCCTGAAACTTGTATGTAATTTAAACCAGTGCTGGGGTAATTAGTAGCATCTTTAGGGCTCAGAGGTGATGCTTTCTATGAGGTCATTCATTACAATCACTGTCCAGCCTGTTCCAGAGGAAACTCACCCCTGACTACCTCAGCAAAGTTGCTTTTGGCTTCTTTACACTGTGACTTTGTCTTGATTAGGAAAAACGTTTAGGTCAGTCTGGCTGACCCGATTAGCAAAGCCTGCTCAAAGCACAGTTAACATTTTTCCTAGAATAGATGCGATGTAACACATTGAGCACAGCAATCTGTGTCAGTTTCCCTGCAACAGGAATGTCAGGAGGGACATGTTGGGAGGAACCTGACAGCCAGGGCTGGAGGAGAACTACATCTTGGGCCTGACACCAAGCACATTACAAAGGAGGGAGCTGGATATAACATTGTGTCTGGACACTCATACTGGATTGTCAGCATCCCTCCTGCAGGTGAGCTTCCTTAGACCCATGCCCAGAGAACTTCCCTTGTGCTGAGCTCCCCACCACAGTGTCATAAGGGCACAGGTTTCACCTCTCCATGTCATGGCATGTCCAGGGGGGAGCACTGCAGCTCAAGAATCTCTGCTGGCTGAGGCCCACAAGGTCTACCCTTCCAACCTGCTCCTGGCTCTGTAGTATTTGCAGGCCTCCCTCTCCTGGGAGGATAGCTTTTACCTCCAGAAGGGGTAGCTGAAGCAGAGGAAGATTAGGCTGAAGAAGAGGACCCAGGTCCAGAGCCTCGATAGTTAATTGTTGCATGTCAGAGCAGCTTGATGTTAAATGAGTCCTGTAAGTTCATGACAGTTGAAGGAAGGACTGCACAGGTGCTTTTGGCTGAGCTCACTGCTGCTCTAGGGGAGGGTCAGCAAGTAAGGCAGCTCAGAGAGGAGGAAACCAGCTCTGACATTTGTATAGACTGTTGATGGAAGGTTTCTCTCAAAGTCTTTTCAGTTTCTCAATCTCAGAGCTCTTTGCCCAGGGAATGCTGGAAATCTGGCTCCTCTTTCCAAGCAAATGTGGCAAACTCAGAGTTGATGAGGTGCTGTTGAGCCACAAATCTTGAATTGCCAATTGAATTATGTTGGGTTTGTTTTTGTTGTGTTTGTTTTTTTTTTCCCCTCTCCTTATGGATAGTGGTGCAGTGAGGTTGTCAGGAATGGGAGAACTGTATTTTAGTCCCAGCTCTGCCAGTTACTTAGCATGTGATCCTCAGGGTGTCACTGTCAGTGGTGCAGCTTTTGCTTGCTGTAAAATAGTGCACGTCCTTGTCCTTACTGACATGGGTCTGTGCCATCAATGGGTGAAGTAGATTAATGAAAAGTTAGACTGGGGTAGGGTTTTGCTAGTAGGTATCTGCCAGGAAAGGTCCACAGGAGCTATTACTTTGCTTCCCTTATTAGAGTCTCTTTGCATGACTTTGCAGCTATGCATGATATTTGCAACACTTTCAGTTTGGCAGGTCCATTTCTCCTCCACTGGTATCCCAGCTATCCTTCATCTCTCTCCTGTTCCTTATCCTTGGGGACTGTATGTGTCTGATTCTAGCCTCAGATACTTCAAGCCAATCAAATAAAATCTTTCTGTGTCAGTCTGAATGACTACATTGGTCAGCATCAGGATTTAAACTGAAGTACTTGGCTCATGCTGTTGCTGGCCTGACCTCTTCGGGCCTTACTGAAACCCAAACAATTTGTGCATTATAAATCCAGTGAATGGGCTGTACTCATACCTCATATTCCACTTCACAACCAGATCCTGCCTCAGTCACAAAACCTAACTTCCTGGGTTTGGTGCAACTTGCTGAGAGCACCCTGTTACATTTCTGCCTGAAGTTGCTGTGTGACCAGGGCTATGCCAAGTTCCCAGGCTCCCAAACCATGTCTCATCAGCTTTGTTTCTGAGAAGGAGGTAACAAGCCGAAAGTACCAGAGTGCCATGGCTTTATCAGTCCCCTAGCAGGGCACTCAAGACCCTTGTCAGTCCCTCCTGCTGCTCAGTGCATGGTGATGCACTTTCCCTTTCTCTCTGGAGGTGCGTTTTCTCCTCAGTAACTCTGCCTGACCTGTTGTAAAGTTAGGATCGACCCATCATTAACGGAGAAGAGCAACGCAAATGTTGCTTTCCCATTCTCTGATGCTTCTCCTGCTCATCGGGATTTGTCAGAAGTAGTTGGCAGCAGTCCAGCAGCTGGATTAGCATTAAATAATGAGTGAATGGCCTGCAGCCCTTTTTCAGACCTGGCAAAACACACACCTTTCATTCTTTTCTTACATGTCTTTGACCCTTGTTTTTATCACACTGGGAGAGAGCTGAGTACCAGATGCTGCTCTGCTCAATGCTGGGGACAGAACAGAGGGTGCTGCACGCCTTTCTTTTTCACTAATTAGCACCAGTGTGGTAGCTAGAGGCTGCTAGCTACAAGAGCAAAACTGTTTCTCCCTCCCATTGTAACTGCAGCCCCAGAGAGCAGTCTGTGGCAGCTGTAAGCAGCTGGGGTGAGCTGCAGCAAAGCAGGAGCAATGCTAATTTCTTAATTTTCCTGCATGCTTCAAGCTCCAGGGGAGCAGCCCTGGCAACCTCCTCCTTTGTAGCCAGAAGCTGAAGTCCCAGGTGAGATGAAGGCACACATTGCTATGTCAACCCCAGGAGCTACACAGTGTGGTGAGGTCACTCAGCAGCCTTGATATCTATGAGAAAGTGGCAGAGAACTGTGTCCAGAGCAGCACCCCATTCACTGGTTTCAGATATCTTTCTGATATTTGATTATGTAGAGTTGCCAGAGGATTTATTTATTTATTCTGGGAAAGAGAAGAGGGAAGGAGGCCAGGAGAGATGGACAATAGGGAAAGAGAGAAAACAGAAAAAGCAAAGACAAGAGAGGTAGCTATGCAGTTAGCATTCCTCAGCCATCTGGACCTGTTGGCATTGCCCCAGCTGGATGGGCTCGCAGGTTTATCCATGGCATGATGTAATGTCCATCATCCAGTGTTTGATTTTTCTCCTTGTGCTTGATGGCCTTGTATATGGTGCACGTCTGGAGCGGGCATTTTGATTTCCTGTTGCTATTTGTGGACTTTTCCTGGCTGATCCTCAAGAGCAGCTCAGGCGGTTTGCATTCCTCCAGCTGAAGAAGCAATGCCACCCCGCCGGCACAGAGCGGAGGCCAGCTGCGGCCAG
>VWZY01012811.1:34694-52781 GCA_013399075.1 Chloroceryle aenea | reverse complement strand
TTTTTTTTTGCAAGCACTTGTGGCTGTGCAGAGGTAACTGGGACTTCACTACCAGCTGCAGGTTGGGTGTCCTTAGCAGGGCAAACACAGTTCAATCTGTGTGTGCTGAGCAGCTTCTCCCTGAGAGGCTGCCTGACCATGTCAGCCCCACTGCAAAGCGATCCAGCAGCACTGAGAGCAGTGCACAGAGCTGCACTGCTGTGAGCACATGGAGCAGCCACAGGAACTTGTGTATGTGCTTGAAGATGTCCAGTCACACAGGGAGCTGGAAGGAATGAGCCTCTGCTAGTGAAACCTATCTAGGCAGCAAAATAAGAGTTGGTAGACCAAAGACAAGAAAGCAAGGTCACCACTGTGTTAACTGATACAATATTTGCCAAAGCTTTAACACCATGGTGTCCAAGCAAGAGCCAGAGGCAGGTTTCTTCCCTCTCTTCTCCTGAGGGTAACAGAACACAAGTTGGGCAAAGATGATGTTAAGCTACCTTCAAGTTTTGTTCAGATGGCAGCTCCTACATGAGCAGCTACTTGCTTGTACTCTTCTATCTGCTGGCTTTTCTGGAGTTGACAAGGACCTTTCTCCCCCATATTCTCTTGCCAGGACATATTCCAGACTGAGACCTGCACTGCAGAGCTGCCTTGAGCAGCAGACAGCTAGGCAACAACCCTGGGGCTGTGGGTGCTCCAGAGAGCAGTGTAGAAGGGTTGGGATGTGAACCCAACTGTGGCCTCATGTTGAGCAAAATGGGGCACTGTCTAGTGACACACTTAGCAATGGTCTGTCCCGTGTCAAGCCAAATGCTTTTCTGTCTGCCAGATTAAAAGGGGAAGGGATGAGGACTATGGAGGAGGATGCAGGCTCCAGGCCAGCAAGGAGTAGCTTTTTGGCAAGCTGAAATGTTTGAAGAGCAATGAGGGGATCAAAACTTCAGAGTAGAGCCCAGGCAGCTCTCCTGCCTAGCAGGTTTTTTTTTTTCCCATCTGAGCTGCAGCTTATCCACCACTGCCTGAATCCCATCCCCTGGGATCTCTACTTCCAGTGACAAGCCAGGCTGACACCACAGACACGCATGGTCCAGAGCAGGCAGAGGGTGAAGGGATTGTGCCCACACAGCTCCATTTTGTTTCCTTTCGACACTTCCTTTCCCTTGCTGCTTCTGACCCTGACAGCAATGGCAGCAGGACACTGCTGTAGGCAGCAGTCCCCCCGAACAGCAGTGTGGAGGAGGGAGACTCAGAGGCAAGACTGAGGGGAGCAGCCATGGGAGCAGCCTCACAAGTGGGTGCCACATTGGATTTCCTTCCACAGAAATGGACCTTCCTCCTCTTCTGTCATGCAACAAAGCTCTGCTACTTCGCACATCAGTGGGAGGCCAAAGCAGCCCTGTCAGCTTTTCACTGTCATCATGCTTGCCCTCTCGCGCCAGCTCTCTAGCACAGACATAGTGCTATTCTTGGTAACATACCTGGCAGCTCTGTGATGCTGGCCATGCTGCCTAAGGAACAACAGTCCAGCATCCTCTTCTCACTGAGCTGTAAACATAAATAAGCTCCAGAGACCGAGGCTGAGATATCACTGAGGGAAGAAACCCCGCAGATGTCCTCTAGCACTGGGGCTGCACAGTTGGAGCAGAGCAAAGACGCAGTCACTCTAGCTCTGTCCTGTCTGCTCCCTGCAGGGAACGCAGGGATTCATTCATTCCCTTTTGTACTCTGTGTTGTGGGCCTGCACATGCTTGTGTGGTGACAGTGCTAAACTTGGAAAGGCAGCCTCCCTAGACTGGGGCAGGCTGTCTGCATGGCTTTTTTTTTTTTTTTTTTTTTTGGTGTCCTGTTCTTGCTGGAGTTTGACTCTCACATTGTGCATGTTTCAGAGCTGGAGAATGGAGTGTGGTCGCTGGGGTCCAAGCTCTGCTCCATCATGGTGAAACAGGAACAGAACCTGGCTCTAGACCTGCCTGAGTCCCAGCTAGCTGCCAGCTCCATACCAGTGCTGAACCTCAACCCTCTGCAGAGACTGCCAGTCCCCGAGGAGGTGAGCCCATCTAAGATCCATCGGGAACCTGGGCTCTCACACAGTGGCACCCCTGGTGATGCAGACCCAGCCATGTGCCTGCAGCAGGGTCTTGCTAGGTAATTTAGCCACTGAACAGATAGGAGAAGGTGATACAAAGCCCAGATACAGCATTACTTGTCATTCTTCTCTTGAAATGGCAGTTAGAGGAGCAGCATTCCTGACATTAGCTAGAACTGTGTTCTTGATTCTTGCAGTGAAGCTACAAGGCAGCTTATCCTTCCTTCCTTCCTTCCTTCCTTCCTTCCTTCCAGAGTAACAGTGGAAGGAGGGTTTTCTCCAGCACAGAAGGTTTTACAATCTTGGTTAAATACAAGCATGTTTTCTTGGCACTAAAGCCAAAGGCTTTTAAGCTTGCATGTGCTGGAGGCCTGTCCCCTCCAAGCTGCCAGTATTTCTATAGCCACACTTAGCTTATTTTCATTTTTCAGAGAACACCGTCAACTAGTGTGATGCCAGTGACCCTTCTATTCCTGAATATAGACCCCTGCTCTGCCACTGTCTTTATCATGGCCTTGGGCTTATCAAATGGCCTCTCACTTTTCTAAGCTGCTCACTGGAAATGGAGGTCCCACTCCAGGTCCTGCTTGCTTTTTCCTATGAAGCAGCAGGAATTGTTATTTCTAAGAAACAAAGAACCATGTCTTTTGGTTGTATCTAAGTGCTTAAGATGTTTGCTTTTCTGAAAGAGGCTCACTTATACCATTGGTACATGGGTATAAGTTGGGAGCTCGGTTTGTCTGGCCTTGAGTCCAGCCTTATTGGATGGGAAGGTCTGATCTGTCTCACACAGACTTTATGTGTCTTGTAGCAGCTCAGTAGATAATAGTAGAGCATCTCTGGGGTTCACTTCCTTTTTTTCACTCATGCTGAGCATCTTCCCATTTAAACAACCATCCAAAACAAATGAGTACTTCCAGCCAAAACTGTGCACAAACTTCCTCCATTATTTACACAGCTTGAACTTGCTGTGCCCTCAAAGCTCTGCTGTGTGTGCTTAGCAGCCATACCATGGTACTCTCTCAGCTGTGTTTACAGTCTGGAGGAGTTTGCAATGTGTCTGTTCAGTGTAAAAGCTCCCCCAGCCTTTGGTGGGCTGGGGGCTGGCAAGCCAGGGAGCTTAGGGGCAGCAGAGCCCAGATGGGAATAAATCTACTCTTTATTTAACTCTCGGTCGCCTCCAATTGGAAACAGCTGCCCAGTGGCCCTGGTGAAAATCATGTGAACTGGACAGGGAGTTTGTTCTGTTTCTGTACAATCTCTATACTCCCATTTCTAATGAAGGGAGATCACAGAGACTTCTCATGGTAATGCATAGGTTGGTTTAAACTGCACTGTCTGGGTCTAGCAAGGGAAGAGACACCAAGGTTAAAAGTCATCTCTTCTTTGGAGGTACTCGCTGCATTACTTGGCAGCATATCCATTTGCCACTGCCACTTCCTCTGCAAACATGTTTGCACTCTGTGTGCCCAGCGACACAGACTTCAGGGGACTTACATTTGGACTCTTGGTTTCTGTTACATGTGATGAGAGGCTGCTTTGGGGCAGAGCTGTGAGAGGGGCAGGACAGAGAGCAGGGAAGCAGCGACTGTGAACGAAACTGGTGGGAACCCTCTGGGTAAAGGAGGTGGCAGCACCCAAGACCTCTTTCTCTTTCTCTTTCACAGACTCCCATAGAAATTACTCCATCATGTATGATCAAAGCTGAACCCAAAGAGGTGAACCAGTTTCTAAATGTTCCTGCAGGTAAGAAGATAGAATTTGCTGGTCAACTTACATCCCTCTGTATTACTCAGATATAGATCATTACTATACAGGGAGAAGAGACAACACCTGAGAAGAGAGCACTGGGGCACAGACCAATAAAGGAGTGAGCACTTGCACTGTTCCAACACAGATCAGTGTCTGGACCAGTAGCCACACACAGAATTGTACAGACAGGGACTCCCAGGCAAAACAGGCTACTTCAGAGTTTGAAATATGCAAGAGTGCCTATAAAGTCCTCGGAGAGGCTGTAGTCCTATCCAAAAACAACCATCTGAAAGTCAGGAAATTCAGGATCCAGTTTAATTTGAAAGAAACCCAAGCAACTGAAAATCTGCCGATGCACAAATGAAAGCACTATAGGAACTCCCACTGCCACAGAGAGACATTCCTTAGGCATATTCCCACCTCCATCAAGGCCCCCAGGGCTCTCCAGTACGAAGTGGGGACAGTTTTCAAGTGCTTGGAAAAGAACTGAGTGACTGGAGCCCCTTTGGATCAAGTGTGCTGGCAAGTGTGTGAGCCCTGTGGTGCTTTTGAAAGAGCTCTTCTCTTACAGAGCTTCCTGTACTTGTGAACAGGCTATGAAGCAAAACATCACAGGCTTTGTACTCCATTTTGGTTGACACCAAGAGTACATTATTGATTATTAGTTTTTAAATACATTCAGTGTCTTGGCAAAGCCTCTGCCAGCTCTCTGACTCTTGCAGTTTCTAGTTTAGCATACTTGAGGCTGACCTCACCTCTGTCTTGGGCAGTCCTCCATCCAGCCTTGTTCTCAGACCCAACCTGTCTTGTGAGATGCATTACCCTCTCCTTTCAGCCCTGTGTTATGGCAGAGCCTTTTCCTGTTGCTATTCAGGGCCCTATGCCTGTACCAACAGGCTGACATAAGAGTCACTGACGTGATCTCCTTATTTCTCAGTAGAAGATCTGGTGCAGATGCCTCCAACTCCACCCAGCAGCCATGGCAGTGACAGCGATGGATCTCAGAGCCCCCGGTCCCTGCCCCCCTCCAGCCCAGCTCGACCTGCTGCTCGCTCTTCTACTGCCATCTCCTCCTCACCTCTCCTCACAGCACCACATGTAAGGAGGCAGCAGGATGTCACTGAGACACAGGGCTTCTTGGAGCTCAGTGGGGGTTGGAGGCTTTCCAAGGTTCATGCTGGGGATCCTACCCTTGCTAAGGTCTCCAAGCTGAAATGCTCTGGCAAAGCAATGTGATGTCTTAGCACAGGCATGTGGAGACAGGGTGGTGCTCACAAGAGTGAGGAGAGGCACAATGCCTACCAGTAGCTACCTTGTCTTGCACAATGCCCACCTGCAGCTACCTTGTTTTACCAAGTTCTGTCTTTCACACCATACTTTGAGAAATGCTTGGGCCTTGGAGAACTTTCTGAGGAGGTTAATGGAAGAGAAAGGAATAACTGAGAATTCCCATAACTATTAAAACACAAGACTGTGTTTTAACCATTGCCCAAAGTTCTTTGGCAGGATCCTGCAGTGCAAGTGTGTAGCCAATCTCCCATGAAAGAACAGAAGGCAGCTGCTGAGCTGTGCCCCCAGGATCAGATTGAGAGCAGGGAAGAACACTGCCCTACATCTGTTGGTACTGAGCTAACTAACTGCTCTGCAAGGCTTTAAGGAGGATCACTGGGATAGAACTCCTTGCTGATGGTGATGGCTGCTCTCTGTGTTTTTCAGAAGTTACAAGGGACCTCTGGCCCACTGCTGTTGACTGAAGAGGAGAAACGCACCTTGATTGCCGAGGGCTACCCCATTCCTACCAAGCTGCCTCTCACGAAAGCAGAGGAGAAAGCACTGAAGAGGGTCAGGAGGAAAATCAAAAACAAGGTGACTGCAAAAAATGTAACCATGCAGTTTCCATGATTCCAGAGCATTCTCAGCTGACCTACAGTTCCCCTCACATCCTCAGCTTCAGTGCAGCTCAGTAAAGATGGGAACCTGCCTTTAGTACACTGGCACAAGCCTCACAACCCACAGAAATGCTGCTGTGGGGTGTTTCTGCATGCATGTTGTGCATATGGCCGTGTCTGGGAAATGTAGCTTCCAGTCCAGCTCTGGGAAAGTATGGTCTGAGATGGGGCCACAGGCTAAGGCATCTCAGATTAAACTGGCTTGGTCAGGCCTTGCTGTGGGGTCAGGGAAACAACCCTTGCATGGTGCAGGATGGCTGGTGCACAGAATGCATTAACCAGACAGAGGCTGTGAGACTTTAGACTCTGATTAGAAAGAATCCAGTGGGAGAAATGATGAGACCCTGAGTTAGTCACCCAGTGACTCAGAAGTGGTCTGGGGCAGAATCTGCGCAGATGGCCACAGCACGTCCCCATGTGAGTCAGGGGAGATCAAAACAACCCTAAATATGCTCTCAGCAGCAAGGGTCTCAGGCATATGGCAACAAATGGTTGTGGCCCACAGGCCAAAGAAGGCTGCATACCTAAAGTATTCATCCTGCAGTTTTGGCCTGGAGACCAGTAAGGAATTGGAGACTGGAAGGTGACTTCCCCATTTACCTTTAGAGTGCTGTGTGTGCAGGGTACAAACAAGATGAGGGAGCCACAAAGAAATGTCTAGAGGCTTATGATACTGACTCCTCCCTGATGGCTGCTCCTCTCACAGATCTCGGCTCAGGAGAGTCGCAGGAAGAAGAAAGAATATGTGGAATGTCTAGAGAAAAAGTAAGTTTCTTCTTCTCAGTCTTACCTTTGAAAAAGGAGCCCTGTCCATGCACAGCCCCCCTTTCTAGTGCTTTTGTCTCTGAATTGCTCAAAGAGTACAATTCCTTGCAAGGCTGGCTGAACAGAAATTTGGGTTGGGATCCTGCCTCTACTCCCCTCCCTCCTATCCTCTTGCAGGATAAAGATTGCTCTCAAAACCTTGTGTTTCCAGCTGCTTAGTTTGGCTGGTCCCCGGCATAACACAAGCCATTTTGGCTCCCTTTAAGGTGGGATTTTGAGTAAGAGTCATGTTCCCTCTCTAGAAATTGCTTCTATTTTGTCTGTCCCATAAGCAGCAGGCCCTCTGAGGGCATTGACCATGGCTTTTTCCCCCTCTCTTCCCATAAGGGTGGACACACAAGCATTTGATAGCGAGAAAAACCTTGCACTGCAGTTAATCCCCACACTCCCTCCCATTCCATAATTACCTGCATGAGCTTTGTTTTTCTCCTTGCAACCTTGAGGTCCTGCATGTATAGTGGATATAAGACTAAGGTGATGTCACATGATACTGACAGGGTAGAAGAAAATTCTTGAGGGCCTGATCCTGTACTAGCAGCTCCTGATGGGCATTACTAAGCAATGAATGCCAGGATCCAGGTGCAAATTCACATTTCTGTTTAAATACCACTCTGTTATTAATACCTCCTGAGATCAGCAAAATGGAAAAAACCAACCCCCAAACCCAAGTTCAATTAACTCTTCTACGTAATGCTCTTTGTTTATCTTCTCTGAGTGTGCAGAAATGCTGATTCAAAACAGATGATTTCAAGGCACCTTCAAGTTCTCATGCCTCTCCATTAGCACCACCTTGTCATGCAAGTGTGTGCCCAGGAATCAGAGCACAACACCTCCAGCTAGTGTATCACATTCACACCCAGATCCTTCAAGATGGGGCTGGGGAGTTGGCTGACCACGCTCAAGTGGCAGGTCCAGGGCTTTCTACCCTGGGGCCTCTTCCCCAGATGTGGCTGTGGTGCCTGTATGTACTCCGCGGTTTGTTACGCTAGTGCCTCGCTGTGACAGATGGCTTTCAAACAATGCCAGGTTTAATGTGAACCAAAAGCAGTATTCAGTGATTTTTTTTTTTTTTAATGGAACAAGTCTTTGGTCAACGTGGCTTTCTGTAAGAGCTGGTTTCTCAAAACCTGTACTTGGGCCCTTCACCATTCAGTTTGACACTTTTGCTGCAAGCCCAGTTTTTACACGGAACGCCTGGTTCGCAGGTTGTGCTGGAAACCTCCAGGAAGATCAGGCTGCGTCCCTGGCCTGCCTTCCTCCGGGCCTGGAGACTTTCCTCTTCTCCAGTCCAAACTGCAGCCTAACCACTTTCCCTTCCGAAAGGAGGAACCTGCAGGTTCTCTGCTGCCCTCAAGTGCCGGCAGTCGGAGCTGGCCCAGCGTTTGCGGAGAACCTCCTGGTTTTCATATGCAAAGCACGAAGCTAGGGCAGGTTCTCAATCTGAGTAGGAGAGGTTTGAATTTGTCCCGCTGTTCCTTTTCCACGCTCCTTAGAGGGGTTTGGAAGTGTTGGAAATGCCTGCATACCTTTGGGTCTGTTCTGACTTGACCTGCCTGTACATGGTTGCTGATGCCTCTCTGAGCTTGGGAAAGCCTGACCCAGGAACAGTCACATGTAACTGCCCATCTGCAATCTCATCTCTGGTCTGTCAGGGCTGCCTGCAACCAGATAATCCAGGAACATCTGGCTTCAAAACCATATCTGCAGGTGATAAATGAGGGTACTGAGCCTCCACACCTGGAGAGAAGAGGCAAGAACTACATTATCTGTCTAGCCTTTGTAACTGACTGTGGTTTTTGTTCCTGCAGGGTTGAGACATACACAACAGAAAACAATGAACTCTGGAAAAAAGTGGAGACCTTAGAAAATGCAAACAGGTAAATGAAGGGGGCCTAGACCTGGCCTTATGTAGGCAGGGCAGGGTGGGAAGCCAGTGGAGCACAGGGCCATGGTGGCAAAAAGAGCCAGGCAGGCTCCCCCAGCTTCTGGAAGGATGGGCACTGCGTAGTGAGGTGCTGGTTTTCGGCCCATGGCATCTATTCCTCCTTACCCCTGCAGCCCTTTGGGCTCATGCTGCCCTCCCCATTGCCCTCCAGGCCTCTGGCTCTCTCCAGGGCAGCTGTATTGAGGGAGGCCCCTCATACCAACCTCTCAGACTCACTGGTTCTGCTTTTGGGCTCTTTGGAGGAATACAAGGCCCTGGACATAATGTGGCTATTTAAGGTTTCTCTTGAGGAGTTAGACAGACATGGCAAATCTGCTCACACAGGCCTAAAGCAGGACCCTGTCTCCTTTGCCCAAGAATCTGGTGAGCTGCTCCTACTATGCAGAGATGGACAACTGATCACCAGGGGAATTTGCTTCCTTGGAAGCAAATCATGAAGACTCCCAGCCCTGCAGTGGGAATGGGCAGAAAAAACTGGAGCAAGGCCCAGCTCAGCTCCCTCTTATTAGGTACAGGAGGTGTGGGCAAGAGCAGGGGCACCTGCAGGCTAGTGAGGGGGATGCTCATTTCAATAGCCCCATTGCTATCAACCCCAGCTCGTACTCAAAGGGAGAACCGCAACCAGAGAGCCAGTCTCTGCTGCCCCAACAGTTCATGGAATACAACTTGAGGCTCTGCTGTGCTTCTTCCCCCCACTTATGTCATAACATAAGTGCTGTGGCCCCGGCTTTCAGGCCAGCCACTGGTGCCAGAGCCAGGGTCTGTCTGGTATGGTCTGGCTCAGATGTGCAAGTGGCCAGAGCCTCCCATCCGTCAGAGACATGGCTGCCCAACTGCTCTCACCCACAGGCAATACTGACCAGCCTCTCTGGGAGTGCAGGCAACTCTGCTGCTGAAAAAGCATGAGCCCCACCCTGCAAAATCAGGAGATTGTCCTAGAAGTGAGGATATATTTTTTTCCAAAATACACATTGTGTTCTTTCTAACTGGGTTTGAGATTTGAGTGCTGGCAGTGGGACACTGTGCTTCTCTCCACATGTACAAGGAGTAGAAGAGGATTTGCAAAGAGATAAAGCTGGGATTCTCCTGCAATCTCCTGGATCCAGGACCTGGCATTTTATAAAAGCTCAAACATATTTCTGTAAAACAGTCAGTGCTCCCAGGGGAAAACACACAGTAGTCTGCATTTTGGTAATTTGCAGCCCTTAGGAACTCTGTGCTCTGTAGTCTCCCTGACCCCAGCTTTCTTTACCAGTGCACTGAAGTGTTCAGTGGCTCTTAGTAACACACCTACCACTGTTTTATTTTTATGTGTGCCAATGGCCATGTTCAGTTAAATGGGGCAGAGAGACCTTAGTATGTGTTCCAGCTGTGTCAGACAGAGAATAAATTGATTGCTGAACTCAAGATTTGGCTTTGCCCACATCCCTCTGCTAAGTTTGCCAAGACTGAAGAACCTGGAAAGGATCAAAGCTGTTTTTAATTCCTCTCTCCACCATACGGTTCAGGGCACAGGTTGAGGTGCAGAGTGTGTGTCTCTAAGTGAAGCAGGCCTGTGCTCAAGGTCTGACCTGACTACAAAGTTCATCCTCCATCCCAGAGATTGGTTTTCATTGTAGCCTGCCTGTCCATTTCTCTGAGAGATGGTTGGCAGGGCTTTGAGGCACTCAGGAGTCCTAAATGAATAACAGCACCTTAGGGTGTTTCTCCTGCATTTCTGCACACTTTATAGCTCAAACTCACCTTTTTATGTTTCTTGCTTCCCAAGCCTGTTTGGTCAGAGAACTTGAGCATGATATAGCAAGGGGGAGACACTTGTGTTCACAAGAAGGGAAAATCAGGGTAAAATGTGGGTGGTGGTATTCTTGCATCACTTACTGGCTGCTGCCTCCTTATTAAGTTTTGATTTTGGTTGTTTCCTATCCCAGGACTCTGCTTCAGCAGTTACAGAAGCTGCAGGCTCTGGTAGCTGGGAAAGTCTCCAGACCTTACAAAATGGCTTCCACGCAGACCGGGACCTGCCTGATGGTATAAGTTTCATTTCCATCTTCCTTGCTGGCCATACTTCCCCAGACATCTTCGTTGATTGCTTGTCTCTGCCCTCTTCACTGCTGCCCAGTTCTGTGTCCAGCTATATCTGCACTCTCCTTTTGTGTTAGAGTCACCAGGACTGGTCTATATGTCATACATACATCGATAATATCAGTTGTTTATGCAACAGCATTAGAATAATTCCTGCATTTTGCCGTCTTGTTCTTTGGGCAAAACAACACTTGTTTGCTTTTCATTTGCTATGGGACATTCAGCAAAAATCTTCAATGAGATTGCATTGCAATGGAGAGAGTTTTCTTTTGCTGAATTGGTAATTCTTAAACTCAGCAGGGCAGACAAACAGTTCAAGTGTTCCTCCCAGTGGGCATTACCTTGTGTTTATCAGCAAGAAATGTCATCTGTTCTTGCTCAGCCTGCACATCAGGCTTTGTTAAATCCAGACAGAATTCTCCCTGTTTGCCCTTTTGACTAACCAAAATGATTTGGGTTTGTCTGTTGGTTTTGGTAAACTCCGTTTTCTGTTCTTTTTATATAGTGCAGGATCACAGTTAAGCAATATTGGCTTCACTGTGGAGTTTTGGGACATGCTTGAGTGTGGCCATAGATAGTGTCAATTGTTTATTCTTCTTCTCAGTTTTTGCCACAGCAAAAATATCTGATCCATGGTAAAAACATAACCTTCAGCCCCGTGATGTCTTTGCAGGATTGTCATAGTAGCTGCCTGTGACAAATTTATCAAAGTTAGTTATCTATATCCACTTACCACTTCTGTACTGTTAACGGGCATGACGTGCAAACAGATGGTGAGGTGCTTGCCCCACTTTCTCAGCACCCTCACTGTCCTGAGTGGTTGTATTTTGCTCTTTTGATTTTGTTTAATCAGTGTCTTGATTCCAGAGCCCCTGCTTTGTAATTTCCAGCACTTTCTCCTTTCAAAATATGCTCAGACTTTTGGTACTCTTTGCTGCCCCCATGTCAGACCATATCTTAATGACTGGCCATTTTTTCTGTTGGCTGCTCTGTGGCTTCATTCCCAAATTCTTTCCACATTTTTGGGTGTGACCCAGATGGTCCCAGTGACTCATTGCTCCTTAATCCAGCAGACTATCACAGCACCCCTGTCTCCAGCAATTCTTTATCACTACTACCTGGAATGAGCAAGTCCAGAAAAGGTGCTTTTCAGACATCCCCTGTGCTAGAAGCTGATAAAATGTCTAATTTAGCTCCCAGCATGTCTTATCTCTCCTTACTGCTCCCTTCGTTCCACGTCATCCTAGCCCACACACCAACTCTCTGAGGCTTCCTAGCTTTTGAAGCATTTCAAGAATTTGTAATTTGCTTTTCTATCTTTGGCCAGTTCCTCTTATAGGCCTGAAAGTTCCCATTTTCAATTTTCAAACACAGCACTCCTTATCATGACAGATATGTGGAATCATCATGCCTTGCAGCATGGGAGTGGAGCACAGTACCATTCTTATTTAGCTCCGTCTCATTCATTTCTGCTGAATATTTGTCCAGCTGGTTCTTGAAGGCCTTCAGTGATGAGCAGCCTTCATCCTCCTCAGGCAAATCACTCCAGTGCTTTATCTTTCCCAGATAAAGCTTTCTTGCTATCTCTTCACAATCTTCCTTGCGACAGCTTAAGCCTATTACAACTTCTTCTGCCCACTGTAAGCAAGATCAGCTTTCCCTCCCTTTGTACAGTTGCATTTTACATATTGGAAAACTGTTGTTTTCAAGCAACTCCCTTCAGTCTGCTCTGCTAAATCTCCAGGATTTCTTCAGTCTTCCCTTGTAGGCTGAGTTACTGAATCATGGGTTGTTCCCAGAGCTCTCTTCCAGACTTTCTCCAACTGCCCCACTTCTTTGTGGAATTACAGGGCCAAGAGCTGGACACAGGGTTTCACTTGAAGGCTGGTACAGAGCCAGCCAGAAAGCTGGTTCATACTGCCCAGGATGAGATAGCCCCTTCGCAAAGTGACATCGACTTGCACCCACCTTGTGCTCCATTTTAGCTCCCAGACCCTCTTCTGTAAAACAGCTGCATGGCCACATAGCTGCTGATACATTTCCGCTGTTAATCAGCCCTGCCACCTCACAGGTTCAGTGGGTCTCAGCATTTGTCTCTATGAATCTGCCTGCTGTTCTCTTGGACCACTTCTCCTCATGCTCAAGACCATTCTGAATTTGAATCCTGACCAAAAGCCAGTCTGCTTGTAGTGTCTCCCATCTGCAGATTTGATACAGTCCATCATCCAAGTCAAGCTTAAAGACGTTGAGTCTTGCCAGAGCCATAACAGATCTCCCTGCTACTCCATCTGCTACTTCCTCCCAATTTGACAGTGAACTGTTTGATAACTACACTCTTAGGATGTCTTTTATTTTTGATTAATTTTGCTTCCACCTTTCCAACTGGTTTTGCAATAGTTTCCTCTAGCTTAATTTCCTTCACTTTTTAAGAGGTCAGAATAGTGAGATGGTCAAAAGCTGTGAGATGAGTGGTACTCAGAGTCAAACCATGAGTTAATGTTCTTGAGTGTTACAGAGTTTGAAATGCAACCAAATCAGAACATCAATCAGAGTTAACCTGAACAAAACAGTGTAAAAACAATGCTGTTTTACAAAGCCCCATTTGAAAGCCATGTTGAAAGCAAGATGTTAAGTACATTGCTCTTTCCCAGTTCATAAAGACTGTTTTGTTTTAGAAGAGAAGAACAGGTTTCACAGGGCTGGCTTCCCTTTCTGAAGTTGTGTGTTTGGCTGTGATAATTCCAAGCAACATCTATTCAGAATTTATTTTTTCCCCTGTTTAGCAGAATAAGGGTCCTGAATCCCTCGTATGTCTCATATGAAGTGCTTAGACAGCATCTATGCTTTCCACATTTAATTTCCTTACTATAAAACTATCTGTGAGGAGTCTAGACAATTAAAATCCCTCTTTACATAGTGTAGTATTCCCATGCTACTTTTTGATCTCCCACATCTGAAATCCACTGGCAGTCAACATTACCTTGATGTACCCTCTTCTGCGTGTTACTTGGGCATGGCTATTCTAAAATAGGTGGCTATTCTGAAAAGCAGTCAAGCAATCGCTGGCTGCCCCCACAGGTGTCCCACAGGTCAAATTCAGCCATTTATACATAGGTAGTAGAAATCATCAACAGATGCATTGCCTCTTTGACTGCCAGCCCTAGCACTGAGCTGGCAGCAGATAGTTATATACCTACCCCTCATGGCACATGGGTATTCAGGTAATAAGCATTTAGCTCTGTATCATTTCCTCTTGCTCAGTACTGGCAGTTCTCTAAACTCTGTGGTCCCTTACAATTAGCACTGGCATCTCACTGAAGCTTCACTGTTCCAGCAGAATTTACAGACAGGTGCAGGCCTACCAGAGGGGGACTTTCAGGGAGCTTTCATCTGCCTCTTTCCTTTTATCACTGCTCAGTAGCTCTGACTGCTCTGACAGCAGAAGGCAGGGACACATGGTCCTGAAGTGCATGTCAAGCATAAATTTAACCCTTTCCTTGGAGTCTCCATCCTTGCTATCACGTATTAGGTGGCTGCAGTTCTGCTGTCATTTCTGTCCTTGTATGGACAATAGCATCACTTTGCTATATGCTGTGGTACCTCACAGATTTCTCCCTGTGAACTTGTTTTCTTACAGCTCCTGCTGAGCCAGTGGTCAGGTTCCCTTTGGTCAAGGTAGAGTTCATCCCTTCTGTTGAGTCTCCCTCTTTCTCAAATTGTTCTTCAGCTATGCTTTCCACCATCTCTCATCAATTGAATGGGAAAGTTCTCACAACTGAATCAGAAATACTTCAAATAAAGCAACACGAGGAACTTTCTCACTTCCCTTCTTAGATTTGCAGCAGAGATTAGCAGAGCAAGCCTCTCCGTCCCTGGAGGACCACAGTGATCCAGATGTCAGCCTGACCACAGGTTCTCACACAGCCTCATGTTTGTGTGTTGTGGGGGAATTGCTTCCTCATGGCTAGTGAAAGTAACTTTGTTCTCATCTCCTCTCTAGGTGCTGGCACTCTGCTTTGTTCTCATCCTGGGATCCCTGATGCCCTGCCTCCCTGAGTTCTCTTCAGCATCACAGACAGTGAAAGCAACACCAGCACCAGACATTTACACAACTAGTAAGAGTGAGTCTAACATGGTTCCTCTGTTTCATCCTGTCAAACCATTTCCAGCTTTTCTCTCAACACTTCTGGTGCAGGGATAGCATCCTCTGTTTAGTGCCTACCCTTATGCTAGGGATCTGATGAGGGGCAATGCCTGGCCTGTCAGTGGTACAAACTCTGATAACATCACTTTGTTTGGGCCTGTTGTCATTTTCTGATAACCATTGTCCCCAGATGTGACAACTGTCAAAGGAATGACCATGAGGGAAAAGTCCCAGGGCAGGTCTTCTGAAAAGTCTGTGTGTCCAGGAGGACATCTGCCTCCTGAAGCTGAGGGGAGGTGGGTATCCTGCACAGCAGGCCTCCTGCAGTTACACAGGGTCAAAGCCATCACTGAGTAGAGCGTGTGCTGAAAACACCACCATGACCCACACCCATTGCAAGAGACCTCGTTCTTCATTGTTAACCAATGCTCTCCTTTTTTCCAGTTCAGTCACGGAGCCTCCTTTTCTATGATGAGGGTGCTGGCTCCTTAGAAGAGAGCTATAGCTCCTTCCTAGCCATGGACCATCCTGAGGGGTGGGAGGCCAAAAAAGGGCAGTCTGAAGAGGAAAGGCCTCATATGGCCAGGACACATGAAACGGCCAAATATCTGAGCAAGTCCCAGCTGGAGGGTCCTGACCAGAACCGAACTGACCCAACTCTCACCCACCTCACAGAGCAATTCCGTGAGAGGTAAGCAGGTGGGGGCCATCGTCCAAGCCCCAAAACTCAGTATGGTGTCTGGGTATGAGCAGCAGGCATGTCCCCTCTGCTGCAAGCTGAAGACAGCTGAGCTGCCTGGGACAGGCAATTAGCTAAAGAGAACTGGCTGGAGGAGGCCAGTCCTAAAAGGAAGCATAAGACAAAGTTTATTTTCAAGAGTAAAAATTTGGGACTCCATAAGGCAGTGTCCCACTAGCATAGATCTGAGTAGGTCTGGGATATTCAGGTGGTCCCAGGCTTGCTGGTCGTACAGTACCCTGGGGAAGGGCTCCATCCCGGTCAGAGCAAACCAGCTGGGCACACAGAGAGGTGAATTTGTATAGGAGGCTGCAATGAACCTTGACTGATGCCTTGTCTTTTCTTTTCCTCAGCGAGACAAGCTCCAGTGAGACAGCTGAATACTTGTAGCAACTGCTGGACCTCAAGGCCTCATCTGTCTGATTGCAGGATTCCCTCCCCACTGAGCAACTGAGGAGACTTGTCGGGAGAGGACGCTGCATTCAGACACTCCTAAACTGGCCTTGGGTTCAGCTCCTCCCCTTCCCCAGCCACCTCCATTAGTACTGATCTCTCTGAGGGGAGTCACAGGACTGCCAGAACCAGCGATAAATGTCTGGTGAAGCCCTGAGATGCCCTGTTCTCCTGGCCTTACCTCCTGCTTAAATGAGCACTACCCTATGGATGTGGGCTCACCTCAGCGTGGAGGGAGATCAGGGCAAGCCTCCAAACTATTCAGCTCACACCCCAAAGCCTCCAGACCAAGGGGGTGTCTCCAGGCATGTACCCCCTGGTTACATCAGATGCACCTGAAGGAGAGAGAGAAGGAGTGCTTGATTTACTGTCCTGCCTGAAGGGCTTAGGAGTTGGTGATGCTGGTGCTGGAGAGATGGCTTTGGAGAGCTTGATCTCATTCCTTCCCCTCCATCTGTTAGTTTACTTCTGCTTCTGTTGAGAGAAAACCTAGTTCTTCCTTGCTCTAGTTTTCTCATGATGGACATGCCTACATAACTTCCACACCAACTATCTGCAAAGATCTGCACACAAATGGAGTGGGGGAGATAGATCCCAAGCATTTAAACTACCTTAAAAATTAACCAGCAGCTTCTGGGCAACCAGAGCTCTGAAATAGAGACAATGTTTCCCCACAACCCGCTTTTCCCCACCCTCTGCACTCTTGCTTTGGCAGGGGTCCTATTTCCCATTCCGTTCCCAGTTTGGGCCCTACAGTGCAGTGCTAATCCTCGCTTTCCATGCTGCAGGCCTTCCCTTTTGAGAGTGGGTGAGGGAAGCACACTCCTATAACATGATCCCCATCCCAGCTCTCCATCCCCAATTCTGCTTCATGCCAAATGGGGTCTTTCTAGGAACCACCAGGGAGAACTCTGCAGCCTATTGGAGGGCTATCAATAGCCATCATAGCCCTTACATCCCCTGTGTGCACAGCAGCGTTGTGAAAGCAGCTGAGGACATACTAGCATCTCTGGTGACAGGTACATCTGGCAGGAAAGAGGTGGCACGCTGGAATTGGCTAGGGTCACCAAAGACTGTTTTGGACCTCTTCCTCCTAAGTGCTGGCACCAAAGACAGCAAACTCTCACCATACCAACCTTCAAGTCAGACTTGCCAAGTTTAGTGCTGAAATTACCTCATCTCAAGCCTATGCCATCCTCTTTAGCACCCAGACACCCATTTCTGACCCTTCTTCCTCAGCAAAATCCCTGCTGAAAGGCTCAAGTATCTCCTCGCTCCGTTCCCTCAGCTGCCATTTGATGGAAGGACAATGTGGGACATGAGTGTTGGAGATCTGGGATGTGGCAGGTTGCCCCATGTTTGTACATGGGAGTCCCTGTGCACTCTGCCAGGTCTCACAGCAGGCTTCTCTTTGGCTTGCTTCTCTTGGAGCACCCTGGACTCACTCTGCACTGCCCCAGTCTCTCCTCTTCCCCCAGGCTGGGAGTGTATCAGGCTCCCTGGAGAGGAAGGATGCCTCTTGCTCATGGACTGGGAGAAGTGAGGGAATGGGCCTCACATCCATCGTTTCTCCCTTTTGAAAACTACTTTTTCCTGCTGAAGCCAATTAGGACAAATTGGGACACAGCTAGCTGCAACCATACATGTGAGTCCAGAGGGATGAGGAAGAAGAAGGCCTTCAGCCTATCTCTTCTCTCCTTGAGGTTCACACAGGACCCACTGGTCACCAGATACACTGCACTCCCTGTTCTCCATCTCCACCCTAGCACAAAGAACCACTGCTGGGTCCAAGCTCACCCTCCTCCACCCCAACACTTCACTGAGCACGTCCCCATGCCTCCCACTCCCACCGTTGTACAGAGACCAAGAGCAGAACTCGTTTGTACATAATGAACCTTATTTTGTATTATTGCTGATCCCTTAAGATATTGTATTTTGGAGACTCTCAGATCCTATTTTCAGTATTGTATTTTATTAAGAATTAGTGCGGGCTTTGCATCTATGAACTTTTTTCTTGTTAGCAGCTCTCTTTCCCCTTGTACTCCAGAAGCTGCCTCTTCCCTCCTGTTTGTTTTGGGGTTTTTTTTTTAGTTTGTTTTGGGGGGGGGGGGGGGTTCCTTTTTT
>VWZY01012811.1:0-12220 GCA_013399075.1 Chloroceryle aenea | reverse complement strand
CTCTCAAGCAGATTATCTTTATCTCGTCCTGCCTTGCCTCCTTGGCCCTGGCTGGGAGCTGCTTAGATTCAGGGCTAAGCTTCTTACTGCCCAAGCCTGAGGTCACAACACAAAGGGACATGGCGTGGGGCACTCTGGCAGCAGGTGCCTNCCCAAACAATGTTCCTCTGTGCAAGGCTTGGCGAGTGCCTTCATGATTTATTTGAAATTCAAATCCATGCCCAGACCCAGCAGTCAAGGTGAAGGCTGCCAGGAGCCAGACTAGCACAGGGGAGGAGGGAAAGATGCAGGGCTCCTTCTCTGTGCCAACCTGGCCCTGCTCCCCAAATCATGCACCTTGTGGAGGCACGTGGCCTGAGCACCCTTAGACTCTTGCAGATGACTGGGTCAGGATGGTGGTGACTCTGGACTGAGTTGGGTTAGCATCCCAGAAGCTGGAGTGTGATGCTTGATGTTCATTGACTGGCTCCAAAGGGAGAAAGGGCCTTGCTGACTCCGGCTCTGTGGGCATGTTGCCTGTGTTAATCTTCATGGCTGACACCAGGGGTAGTGGTGTAGGTGTCATTGGGGCCCCTGGGATCTGCAAATGCTGAGGCTGTGGGAAGAGAGTGCAGGGTGGAGGAATGGCACTAGAGCAGCAAGGCTGTGGGGGGGAGGATGGTGCTGTATGCTGGGTGGCCAGGAGTATTTATGGGGAGAGCTTGCTGACCACTCTCTTTGTGTCCCTAGACTCCACCTGCCCCACAAAGGTGTCTTCCCTTGTCTCCAGGGCAGCCAGCCCGGCCGATGGGGATCCAGGAGGATAAAGCATCGGCCAGCGGTGTATAAGTATGTGGTATTTTTATTGGCTTGCACAGGCTGTGCAGTACCAGCAGCTGCCACGATGTTTGTGCTCAAGAGCTCTCCTCCCTTCCATCCACATCTCACCCCAGGTCACCCTCTTGTGTTGCACTAACCAAGGCTGCCAAAAGCCAGGCTGCCTGCCCGCTGCTCGTGTCACTAACCTTCTAGAGGGCAGCTTGCTGCCGAACTTCTGTTGGCTAACGTGGCAGCCCTGTTTTGCTGGCGTTTGGGGTGAAGGTTCAGATTGACGTCTTTCTCTTGCATGTCCTAGCTATTGTGGGCATGAGAACCATAGCATCTAGACCCTGTACATGCTGAGTGCTTTGAAGACCTGAGATGACAATGGCTAAACCACCCTTTCAGCAAACGGATGAAGCAGCCTGAAGCTGGAGCTATCAGATGTGGTAAACCAGAGCCTGGAAGGCAGTCATGATTGCTGGGACATAGTTGCTGTGTGGGAGCCAATACCTAGGCTAGCCATGGCATTGGGGACTCATGAGGTAGGGCCAAGTCCCAAGCCCCATCCCCAGGCTCCCATACACCATGGTCTTTGTGGAGGAGCACATCATTCTGGTCAGGATTTGGCTGCACTTTTGTGAGTGCTACACAGAAATGCTTCGGTGGGAAGACCCCCCCACTGAGGACTGCTGTTTCCTGGCTTCTGCTAAACAGGTATTAACCTGTTTGAGTGGCATCCTGGGCCTTTCCAAGTTTCCTCCTCAGTCTCCAACTTGCCTGACCTTGTAGACACAAAAGCCCCGTGTCCCAGTGCTGCTTCGGAGTCCTGTGGCTGGATGTCTTAGGGGTGAGAGGCAGTATGGTCAGTTAGTGCTCTGCAGGGAGCAGGAAGATGGGGATTAGAGAAGCCCAAAGAGCTGTGGGTTGAACACCAGAGGGCACGGTCGCTCTTCAGAGCTCTTCAGTGCTCTGCTGTGCAGCTCCAGCCCTTTCCCTAGGGCTTGCTTCAGCTGGCTGTTGTGGCATGTCCCCTCTGCAGGGTCACTGGCCTTATGCCAGTGCCTCACTTCTGTTTTTACTTTCCCCCCTTCTGCAAGGGAGGATTTTACAAATAATCTTTGTGTGTATGTGCTGCTGCCAGCGTAGTGTCCAGTGATTTTGCTGGCTTAAACTTCTCAGCTTCTGCCACAGGCTGGCTGATGTTCAGAGGCAAACCTCCAGCCGAGGCAGCTGTTACCCACCTTGCCACTGCACAGGCTTGCATATCCTGGTAGCACTTGGAACCATACAAGAGCACCCACCCAACCTCTGTACCTGGAGCCTGGGTTGCTCCCCCATCTCTGATGGTCTGCAGAGCACCTTCTGTCACCTTGTGGGAGCAGAGAACCTCAGGGAGAAGAGTGCTGCCAGTTTGCATTGAGGAGTTATCCCATGCCAGGAAGGGGGAGAGTGATCCACTCCCTGCACCAACAGTGTCTCTTGCCCTGGGGTCCCCAAAGGATGTCAGGAGAAAAGACCCCGCTGGTGAGGCTGCAAAAGTGGGCAGATGGGGGGATGTTAGGATAAGAATAGAAAAAGAAGCATGTATGAGCAGATATGCTGATGGCATTTAAAACAAAAAGGGTGGATAAAGAAAAAAAAAATAAATCAGCTTCTCCTCTTGCCCTCCCATTTGTGGCAGAAGGGACAACCTGGAATTTAGCAAAACCAAGAAGTGGTGGATTTAACATTGCTAAAAGGAGTTACTTTAGCTTAGATGGGAAGTGGGGGAGAAAAGGGCTTGTTAACTCTCTGCCACGAGGTGAAAAAGTGAAACCAAAGATTAGACTTAACTATGACCCTGTTACTGATATGAAACAAACAAATGCCTTTTGGGTGGCAAGTTGGCATGTGCTTTGCTTATTCATGGGGTCATGATGAAGTCTTGCAATGCAGAAATAGGAGGTGTCTTTCCTCAGACTTGCTGGGGTTGGGGAGATCACTGGGCACTGTTTTTATCAGGGATGCTGAGCATCTCCTCACTAGCAGACCCTTGCATGATCTGCCACTTGTGGTGTGGTTTCAGGTTCATGGGACATGGGTCTTCTCACTTAGAAAGGCTTACTCAGGGCTGCATGGGGCTGGAGAGCCTCTCAGCTCAGAGTGGTGGTTTCTGTTTGAACACAGTAGACTGAAACTTGTGACAGCAGCACAGGGAGTCAAAGATCTCCCTTGCCACCCATTTGTCTGTGTTTTTGTTTGCATGGTAAGGGCTTAGTAACTCATGGGTGGGAAGGAAGGAGAATGGCAGCAGGAATGTTTACTTGACTGGCTTGAGAAGAGGGCTCTTGGGCTTCCCACTCCTGCTGCCTCCAGGACAAGGGACTTGGAGAATCAGTGACGTGGTATTTTCCTGGTCTGCTTGACTTGGAAGGGATTTTGGGGCCTGACCTGGCCATCCCCCTGGGCTGTTTCTTTTTGCAAGTCTGGGTTCTGCCAACCAGGAGGGAGATGGGACAGTGGCAGGGGTGAGGAGCAGCAGGTGGTGTCTGGGGATCTCTGCTATGCATAGGGTATGGGGTGGGCCTATGGCAGTTGGGAAGAAGCTCCCTTGGCTGAAGATGGGACTGGGGAAGAACGGTGCAAATCTCTTACCAGGCTTCTTTGTTCTGAATGGGCAGATAGTTTTAGCATGTTTTTAATTTTCTCTGATAAAAGTTGGGATTAACAATGATGGTCTGGAAACTGTTCCTAGGGGCCCTTCTCCTGTAGTCACAGCCAGCACCCTGGCCACTCTGGGGCTGCAAGGGTGCTGGGACCTGCTCAGCTGCTAGTGGCAGCCTGCCCTTTTTCCTGGCACTGGGAAGTCTGAAAGACACGTACCCTGTGTAGGAAAAGGAGCAGAGTTTTCCATCCTTCAGCAGCTGCCAGATTTGAGGGGAGAGAGGGCTGAGCAGGGTAAACATCTTCTCCTGCTTGTCCTGGGCATCTCCAGCTCCCATTCCCCTCTGGCGTTGTGAGAAAAGGGCCAAACACAATCCCCGCAGCAGCTTTGGCAGTGGAGGGGTTTGCTCATGTGTCCTCAGGCACCCCTGGATCCTGCTGCTTCACAAAGGCTGCTTGTTCCTGCCATGACAAAGATGGCAGCAGCAGTGGTAGCTCAAGCATTCGGACCTGGGTCTGCTCTGGTTAATGGTTTCCTGTGAACCACTTTCAAGATACCCATCAGGGAAGGCAGCTGGCTGCCTTAGCAGTGCTGGCAGCAACCTCCCTGACATTTTGTTATGATTGTTTTACTTTAGTCTTTCTCCAGGCCCCAGGGAGCACTGGGCATGGTCCAAATGCACCCATGCTCCTACACATAAGAGGAGCAGAGCTCCCAGTCTGATTTTGTCCATCAAAGTTAGGCTTGGGTAAGGGGCAGGCAGGGCGTGAATGAACAAAGTCCCAGCTTCGGCCACCAGCGCTAGCTCAGTATGACCATGTGCGTGGCTATTGGCTCTCATCGCTGGGTAAATGACTGAAATAACAGTAGCTGGTGACTCACACCTTGCAGTGTTGTGGTGCGAGCTGGCCTGAAGTGTGGCCCTCCCCTCAAAGGCCACAAAAGGGCGACAGTTTACGTTTGGCCCGAAGAATGTGTCTGGAGGAGGAAGGGGGACACGGATAGCAGCAAAGTGTGTTGGGGAAGTCCCCAGCCAGGCTGCGAGAGGTCCCACAGGGGGTTTGTAGCAACAAGGGGAGGTAAAAAGCTCCCGAGATCTGTGGAGCCCGCGCAGCCCAGCCACGGTCCGTAATGCAGGAGCAAGGAACCACCTCTTGTGCTCCAACACAGGCTCACGGCCGGCGGCTCGACGGCTGAGCAAATAAAAGGTCCCAAGAGGGTGGGAGAGAATCGCCTACTCNAGGGCTACGATTGGTCCCCGGGGCTGAAGTGGGGGCTTTGAGAAACGAAGCCACCGTGGCACTCGGTGGCACCTGGCTGTTGTTTCCCCTTTGGAAGGAGGGCAGGGTTTTTTCCCTGCCAGACGTGCATTTCCAGTCGCCCACTCTTCTGCCTGTTACAGCACTGGCTGCATTCTGCTAGCCTGTGTGCCGTGGGGGTGGAGGAGGACAGCAGCGTGGGGAGCCAGCCTGTGTCACACCAGGACCCCTGCGCCCTGGCTGCTTTGCTCTGTGATATCTGGGGGAAGCATGACAGATTCTTGGGCTCCTGGCATCATCCCTGGTGCTGGTGGCAGTGAGATGCCCTGCTTCTGCTGGGAGCAGGGGGATGCCCTTCCCAATCTCTGCTGGAGGCATATGGCTCCCATCTTCCTGTTATCGGTGCCTCTAGCTGAGTGTCTTAGGCTCTCTTAGAGAGGTGCTTTGGAGGTGTAGAGATCTTTGCATGCCTTTGGGAGCTCCAAAGATTTCCTAGCCCTGGGAATCACTGCCTTGGCTCTGCATCTGCCACACTGCAGCTTTATCTTTACTCTGGGTTCAACACCTCCTTCCCAGGGCACCAGATGCTACGTGTTGCCCTGCCCAGCCTGGCACCTTACCAAGATGTTGTCCCCACGTGCAGGGGCAAAACTCTGGGGCTGCTCGGGGAGTCTGGATCAGACATCTGGGCTGTTGGACCAGCCTCCCTTTAAATAGCATGTCCCTCGCGGCCCTCCTCTTGCAGGAGGCACAGAACTGTGCATAGTGGAAGGAGGGGACCAGCCCTGGGAAGTACAGTGGGAATCTGTTAAAGAAACATGGGGCTGGGCACCCAAATTTCCAGGGGGCAAACTACCAAGCCTCCCGCAGCTTAGCTTATGCATGTTGCTTTGCAAAGGGAGCTCAGAGAGGAGAGATTCTCAAAGCCCTTCCCAGCCTGCATCACTAGTCCTGCTGATGGGACCAAAATAGAAACTGCATGTCCAGCCTCTCCCCCCCGACCCCTGCTCTGCTTGGGCCCCAGCACACTGATGATAGTTGTGCACCATCTTCGTTTCATCCCGGATTAATTTGCTGCCTCAGGCCATCAGGCTTGCCAAACACAGCGACAGATTGTTTAAATCAGGGCTGTCGGGTTTTTTTGATAACTGGGAGGCAGATTATTTACTGTAGTGGTAAATAAACTTCATAATGTTATGATGGTGGAAAGTTGTCAAGGGATATGAATGCCCGGAGTCAGCCCAGGAGCCTCCAAGGAGACAGCTTTGGTTTAAATTAAGACAAAACACTGTCTTCCATGGATTTTGGGAAGGAAATCACATTGTTGTAATGGGAACATTACTCTGAGCCTTAGGGCTGGCAAACTCTTGGCTTTATGAAGCATAAGTGGAGGATCTGAGTAAGTCTGGCAGATGTTCCTTAAAGCTCAGGTTCACCCTGAAAAGGAGGTGAAGGAGAGGTAGCATCAGGGCGTCATGCAGAGCCTGGGGAGAGGTGTGATGGAGCTGCCACCAGAAGAATGTGGATGTTATGCTGGGAACAATAAAAATGTCTCAGGCCCTTCTGCTCCCAGCTCTTGTACTGAACTTCAGAGGATTTTCTTGTGAAGGGCCAGGGAGGAGGGTGGGATGGCTGATCACTTTTGCCTTGCCTTGATCGAGGCAGTGGGGACATGCCCAGGTTGCTGTGTGTGGCCTTAGGCTGTTCCTTCCACCTGTCTTTGCCCCTTGGAGAACCTTCCCAAGACTCAGTGTTTCATTTCATTGCCTTGACTATGAGCTCCTGCAAGGAGCTGCCGGTGCCAGTCTACGTGCATCCTCCTGCCTGTTCAAAGGAGGCAGCTTAGAGACTGCATCTCCTCCCTGTTGCATCTCCAGCTCCTGACAGTGTGAATACCAAGAAAGTGGTGTGGGGTTAGTTAGTGGCTGTGTCTCATTCCTTCTGTGGACTGTGTGGTGATCCTCCCAGGGCACCTGCAGGCAGAAGTGGTGCTGAACTGCTGATGCTGAGCTGTTGCTGCCAACCAGGGTGTGCCCTGGAATTCCTGTCCCGTGAAATAAGTCCTGTGGGTGAGTTTTGCTTCTGGCCATCTTGTGCAGGTATCCCGTTACTCTTTTGCATCTGGAATGCATCAGGGTATTTGCATCAGGTCCACAGCACTAGCTCTGCTCGTACACTTGAGTTGTACTCTTGCTTGGCCACGTGCAAGATGGATAGGTACGAAGAGGACAAACAGACACAGTTGCCCATCCCTTGTGAAGTAGTGCAATCCTGAGGCCTTCAGGTTTGTCGACCAAAGTGCCCAGTAGCAGTGACAGGTTTCTGGGCAAGTAGGCAAAACCTTCAGATGCTGCCAGGGGTGTTTTGCTTCACTCTTTGTGCCTGGTAGCCCTGACAGGGCCTCTGCAGAGCTTCCTGCAGACAGGAGCACTGGGGCTGCATGTACAGAGACCTCAGAGCTGGGAGGAAGTCCTCTGCAGCTACATGTATGTGGCCACCAGCTGGTTCTGAAGCCCTTGTCTTGCTTTACCACTAGGAGGGAGATCTGAAGTCCAAGGAACAGTCCTGGGGCTCACTGAGAGATAGGTGGGGACCTGTTTCCTCTCAGTGTCCTGCAAGGACCAGAAACTTCCTTCTGTAGCCTCGAAGAGCAACCTTAAGTTTGTAAGGGTGACAGTACAACTGAGAACGTCCTTGGTTGTGGTTTGCCCTGGGAATGCCATGCTCTTACAGCTTGGGAGCTAGGTGCTGTGACCCATGTAGGCGGTGGCACTTGTTGCAGTAGATCAAATGAATGAATCCTAAAATAGAAGGTGAGCACAAGCCCATAGCTCACTTGCCCCTTATGATGCTTTGGAAGGCTCATGGTTTGGCCAAAACTTCCCTGCCCCTGTGCTGGGGGAAGCCACATCACCTTGCTCATGCTGGACCCAGCATGGAGGAGCTCCAGGCTGCTTTATTTGTGTGATGTAGGAGAGATTACAGCTGGGTAGAAACAAACTGTGTAGTTCAGGGACTTAGTGATTGCTGATCACCTCACTGCAACTAAAGCCCTGAGAGCTGCATCACATCTTAACCAACATGCTCCTTTCCCCATCTGGCACAAAAGCCTCTTCCTCAGCAGACCTCATCTGTGCAGGCTGCTCTTTGTGGTGCATTGGAGAGGGCTGAGGAGCCCAAGGGAGAGGAGAGATTGGTGACTGATGCCTGGGAGCAGGACAGAAGAGCAGGGATAGGATCTTGGGAGGAGTGGTGGGACAGCAGCATGCATGGGAAGAGCACTGAAAGAAGGAGGGGAGTGCAAGCTTGTGGTGGAAGCTGAGGCTGAAGACAAGCAATGGTATGTCAGCGGGGTGGGAATGAGCAGCAGCTCCCTGGATGGGCTCCCAGGCCCTCAGTCCCTCCAGTGTGCTGGCAGGGAGGAGACAGAGAGGCAAAAGCCCAGGAGATCTTGGTGTCCTGCAGAGGTGGCTATTAATAACACACTTTCTCTGTTGTCATGCTGTGTAAGTCAAGCATCTTTCCTTGCCAGGGGAAGACAGTTTGTAAACCGAAACAGGCTCCTGCTTACACACTGCCAGCTTGGGTGCCACAGCAGCTCCCCAGCATACGCAGCAAACTGGGACACGGGGATGCAGCCAGGAGGATGGGCACTGGTAATGGAGCAGGGTGAAACTCTTGAACTCATTTCCCTTGCTGTAGCCGCGTGGTTGGAAAAAATGCTTTCCAGTCAGCTAACTGGAGGTTTGCTGAAAGGTCAGGAAAAGCTGATGATGTTTTTCAAGTCCAGACTTCTCTAGGGCTCAATGTTTGTGTGTGGTGCTGCTGGTGATGTCTTGTAGTAAGGTCTTCTTGCCACCCCTTGGTGCCAGGAGAGGCATGCCAGATTTGGCACTGTATGAAGGTAACATGCTGTTGCTTCTGGGCTCTAGCAGGAATAGACCAGGCTGCTGGAGGGACAGAGGAAATAACAACCTAGAGGAAGGACTGAGCAGGCATATGGCATAGAATCTTTCTAGCTATCTAAAGGCACAGAGGTGGTACATGGTAATTTACTTGATGCTAGTGAAGCAAAGCAGAATGACAGAGATGAATATCAAGAAGTTCCTCCTGACATGGGAGCCTATGCCTTGAGGGATGATGTGAGTTTAGCCCTAGGAATCAGCCTCTCTGGTTTCAGAGCTGCCACCACTGCAAGGAGGGATGGCTGCTGGCTGTCTGGAGAGCAGCATCTCCATATCAGCCAGTGAGTGTTTTTCTGTGTCCACTGAAGTTACATGATGCAAGTTTTTTCTCTTCAATCCTTGCTAGACCTTCTAACAGCATTTAGATCTGCCACCAAGGTTAGCTGAGTAAGAGGTTGCAGCTTGCTTGGAGTGCTCAGAGAGCTTCCTGCAGCTGCTCCTTCCTCCCTCAGCACTCAAGGACAGCACTGCTGCCTGCCTGTACTCTGGGGCATGTTTCTGTTTCAACAGCATCTCTACCCACAGATGCCAGGCAGGGAGCATAGGAGGCTGACGAGCATTGAAGGGTCTGGTTGGAAAAAAACACCTCCAAAGAGCTCTGATTGCAGACCATGAGCAGACCAGAGCTGCTGTCTCCTTCCTCATTCACAGAAGGAGATTGAAGTGATAGTGCATAGCTGCTTGTAAGTATGGAGTTGATGCCCTAGTGCAAGCAGCAGCACTTCCTTTCCCTCCTCCCCTGTAAATGTCAGGCTGCCTCCATCCAGCCTCATTACCTACCTCCTTACCTAACTGAGCCGAGGGATGCAGTCTGCAGAGCAGCCACAGGTGCTGGCTCTTCTCTCTCTTAGTGACAAGCGGTGAAGATCCCAGAGATGTGCTTATGTTAGGTCAGGGGCTTCCAGGGCTTGTCTCCTCTCAGGCTTCTCTCTGCCTGGTGTGTGGTTCCCTGGCTGCACTCCATGCATCTCTGCTGATTCACATCAATCCTGGTCATCCCCAGCAGTCTATCCATCTGCTTCACCAGCGGCAGCTCTCAACACCTGCAATACACCATTTGGAGCTCAGATTGGAAGTAGGTTGTGAGAGAAGCAGTTATCTTCACCCATCATATCTGAGCTGCCACGTGCTGCTGCTGTGGGCTGTCAGATAGTTGCCTGGTAATAACCTTGACCACTGGTGGCTGGAGTGTGAGTCCATGTGCCACTTGCAGGCAGCCCTGAAGATAAAAAGTGCCATAATTGGCTAGTATCCAGACAAAAATGTCAAACCAAGGTTGTTCTAATAGATTTCCTCACGAGACTGTGGTGCAAAAAGGAAGGAAGCTGTGTTGAGAGATCTTCCTGCCCATAGCAGCAACTTAGCAAGCAGTACAACAGCTTCATGCTAGTGTAACATCTGGGGCAGGAGGGAGCATCTGTTCAGCTCATTCGGGATGTAGTTGGACAGTACATCTCACTCTGCAGCTAGAGCTGGCCAAGAAGGGTCTGCTGCGGTTGTGCTGCACCCAAGCAGTGTTCTTGCTGGGGCTTTTTAATAGGTTTTATTTGTTCATTTTTAACAGTCATTGGTGATGTTTACTTTGCATCATCCTGCAGGTAATGGGAAGAAGGGCTGGGACTGCGATGCTGGGGACAGGCTGGAAGCAGGGTTATCAGCAAAACGTGCTTTTGCCCTTTACAAAGCTGTGCGACAGCTAACCTGCTAGTGACCAAGGACGTGCACTGCTTGCTGTGGTGTGACTTGAGAAATCCCTCTAAGGAGGTGGCACGTTGTTTTATTTTTAGTTCAACCAGGCTTTAGCTGTCCTGATCCTGCTCTCTGTCCTTTCTCTCCCCCTTGTGCTATGTTACTGAGTACAGGCATGGCAATGAGACTGTAGAAACTAAAGAGCTGGCTTCCTTTCCTACCAGGCTGGATAAGACCAAACCCAAGTCTGTCTGGCCTTCTCCAAAAGTACAAAGTCAGCTAAAAACTACTTGTCTAAAAGAAACAGGTACAGCCCAATGAGGTGCTTGTGCTACAAGCACTAAGCAAAAGCTCTGGTTTGCGGTCCTGAAAATAACATATATGTCCCATCATACATGTGTTTCCCAAACAAAAAGGGAAACCAGTTTGTGTGGACCTTGGGAAGTAGAGGTTTGGGCCATGGTGTTCTGAAGGTCCTCTGGCATTGCTGACCTGTGAGTGCATAAAAGAGCATGGGAAATGAGGAAGATAGAAGCAAGGGGAGCAGATGTCAGTCTTGGTGTGGTGGTAAATGGCCTACCCATACTCTTGTGGAGAGTAGAGGAGCCACCTTGCACAGTGTGGAAATTGCTGAGAGCGATGCTGGTGGCTTGTGTGTGCCTGCAGGCTGTCATAATAGAGTCCCCTGCCGTGGGAGCAATTGAAGAGACAGACGTTTGTTTCTACCAAACTATGGCTCTTGGTGTTTTTTTTGGAGTTGCCCTCAAATAAATCCTCTCTAGTGGCTGAAGCAAGGCAGCAGCTGGAGGGTGGGAAACAAAGCACTAGCTCTGGAGGAGAGGAGCTCTGGAGCTAGCCAGATTCAGCCCCTTCTACTCCAGCCTTTGCATGCTGAGCCAACAGCGCTGAAACTGCTGCAGCACCTTTCACCTATGGCCTGGGGCTTTCCACAGTCTGCTGCAACATCCAGGCAGCTTTGAAGACTGGGCAGGGAAGGCTTGAGAGCCCAGGAAAAGCTTGAGACCTCTGATAAAGTTCTTTCCCCAGGAGAGGGAAGTTTTATGCAGGCTGGATGGGATGATTTTCCTAGCTCTCCTCTGCACCGTTCTAGCTCTCTGAGCCTCCAGGTCTCCCACCCAGCTTCTACCAAATCTCCCTGCCCTGCTTTTAATTGCCTGATTGGTTGTCTTGAGGATTTGCAGGGGCTTAGTTTCAATTTGCTGCAAATTTTCTGGGGGTTGTGCTTGACCAGAGTGGTTCCTGTGGGGAAACCAAGTGGACCAGCACCAGCAGAGTGGAGGGGATAGTTGCCAGGGCTGATCAGTGCCTTGGAGTGCAGGGCTTCTGCCAATGCCAGAGTGGTGAGCAGGGGATGAAGAGGGTCCCATCCAGGTGGTGACGCTTGTTCTACCATCGCAGCACCCTGGACTGAGCGGGAGCAGGGAGCTCAAGGAGCAGGGAGCCCCAGCAGTGCAGGTCCCAGCGCTGCTGTGACCCCAGGTGGAATCACCATGTCCTTCTGTCCACTGCTGTCCCCCTGCCCTGACCCTTGCAGGCCTGGGGACTCACAAGGGAGCCTATTTAACTCCTGGTCTCTGTGTTAACAGCCACCACCCGGGTGTGATGGAAACCTTCTTTAGGCGGCACTTTGGGAGGAGGCGGCTGCGGCACAGCAGCGCAGTGGCAGTGCCCACAGGCAAGGCCAGGCGACGCTCCCAGGCAGGGCTGCCCTCTGCCTCGCTGGCCCAGCATCGCCGCAGCTCAGGCACCCAGCTGCCAGCCCTCTCCTGCCTGGGCCTGTCTCAGCACCCTGGCACCCGCCGCCGCTCCAGCACCACGCCACCCTGCCTCAGCCCCAGGTT
>VWZY01012809.1:0-16023 GCA_013399075.1 Chloroceryle aenea | reverse complement strand
TAAACAAATATGAAGCAGATGCAGTTCTCAAAGTGTGATTACTCGTAAAAACGTTCAGATCCAAACTCACAGAGTCTCCCGAAAGTTGTACTTAATTGTTAAATCCAACCTATTAATTGATAAACCTCTCATTTAATTTAACAGTCCCCTAAAGCCTCACTTAAAACGTATCATGTGTCNCGAGACATCCCAGTTTGGTAGCTTAAAATGGGATTCATAATAGCCAGTACATTGACCTCATTACAGAGATCTTAACTGATCATGGCAGTAGTGTATGTCTGGAGAGTGCTTACACAGAGGCCTGATAGGAGTCATGCGGAGAAATATTTCTCAGTAATGATTTGACTCAGTCTGCTCAGTCTGTTAAGAAAGAAGCAGCTCTGTATATGCACAAAGTGCACTTGTCTAGGCATTTCTCTATGCATCTGGGTTACTTCTAAGGAGGTGGGAATATTTTGGGGTAAATTCTATGCATCCAAACAAGCATATCCAGGACCATAATCTGACCATAAGCACCATATTCTACTCAAGTACAGGCTTAAATATTTAATTTTATGGTGTTGGGGTTTTTCTCCTCTTACACAGGAAGGAGTTTGACAGATTAGAGCAAGATTGATTTGGATTTTAGCACATTTGCTCAGCAATGCAAGTTCATTCCTCCATCAGTTTTATCTAGTGAGGAGCAACCATTGTGCGAAGAGTTTTGCTCTTATGAAATTCTCATTGACTTCTCCTTCTCTTAAATTGGATGAATTCTTTATTCATATTTCTAGAATGATCATCCTAAATAAATTTTGTCCCTTTTTAGGACCATGTTACAACTAACTCTTGCATCTTGTGCAAGGGAAAGTCACATTGAACATAAATACTAATGTCTGGGTTATGTTCTTTTAAAAGAAGTATCAAGAGCAAACAATGCTGTTTATCATCGTATCATTTATCAGAGAAAGACTAGCCCATGACAGGACAAGACTGTTTTTCTAAAGGTCCTGTGTACTATAACTACAGTACTTACTGCAGACCATTTCTGACAGTGTCATCCAACTGGATTACTGATTCTTAGAAAGTTGGTATTATGTTTGAAACAGCTTTTTTACTGAAACTGTCATTTGTTCTCAAAGCAGGAAAAACTGCAAAATGATTCCTTTGTTTAGTTGGTTTTGTGCACATGAAGGAAAAAATTACAATTGCTGTACTGCCAGAAGATGTCAAAATGTGACCCAGTGGATATTTCACAGGTTTTCTCACAAGGCTTCACAGCTTCATCTTTTCTCAGGTAATGCATATTCAACATATTATCAGTGCTATGTGATTTTAAAACACCTAAATGTTTTGTATGTTGGATAGAGATATATTTGCTGTAGGTACCATGGGAGACACATTAAGAAGATAGTGAAATAGTAGCTTAGCAAACACTCCAGACAACACCGTAAGAAGTAAGACTATCTTTTGGGATCACCTCAGCTGGAACTACAGCTTTAGGAGACGAAAGCAAAAGATTGCAAAGGCATTTGGAAGCCTGCTGCATCAGTTTATCCTTGGCCAGTGAACCTCGCACTAGTTTTGTACCCCTTCACATTTTTTGTGGTGGCAGGAATAGACAGGGTCAACTTAAGCATTCCCTGAGCTCTTGCAAAAGTGGCAAAGGTTATCCAGTTCACATAGTATGTATGAAGTTCCAGATAACTCCTGACTAGGTCTTTCTCAAAAAGGTATTTTAAAAGCCAAGCTTTCAGAGGGCATAATGTATGGTTCTCCAGTGAATTTATGACTGGTTAAATGTTATTAAGAAAAGAGTAACAATAAAAAGTCAACATTCAGCATTGAGGAAGGCTACCAGGAAGATCCATCAGAGAAATCTTTCCTAGGAACTGTATGCATCATATTCATAACTGATCAGAAAATAGCATTTTGAAAAAGGAATTGATAATGATAAACAATAGCTGATGGAAGGAAATCTAAAATTACTCAGGTTTAAAGAAGAATTTCATAATAGAGAATAACAGGGAAAACCAGATTAAATAAAGTGATGCTAAATTAAAAATAAGGAACAAAGAGAAAATATGTTCTTTAAATCAAATTTTATAGGAGGGAAAATGGATTTCAGAGCAATAGTGAACAATTGTCTAAAATGCTCATCAAAAATAAAAAATACACCCATAATAACAACTCTTAAGACAATAATGGCAATTAAAATAAATATGTATAACCCTGGTGTCAACAGAATTTCAGCTGTGATATTCCCATCTCAAAAGAGGTGAAACATAACTATTCAAACCAGGAAGGACAAGAAGCGTGGCCAGGTGTATGGAATGTTTTTCATAAAAAGAGTAACCAAAGAGGCTCTTCAATCTAGGAAGAAAGCAGCTAAGAATTTTACAGTTATTTATAGAAGCATTAATGACATGAAGAAACTTAATAGGTATGACTGTTTACCATTTCATGGTACACAACACACAACAGTGAAGGAATCAAATAAAATGATCAGTCAGTGAATACAAAATAAAATGAAGCAATTTTTTTAAACTAAACAGAAATTGTAGAATACTGCCCTGAAACAAATTAATAGAAGGAGCGTGAGTGGAAAAAAATGTTTGAGAAACAACCCTGTAAACTAGGTCCTTGAAGGAGAGGGAGGAGATACTGCAGGCACTGGAATAGAAATTCCACTGCAGCCTATGGGAGAGACCACAGTGAAGACATTTTCCTACAGCCCCTGAGGACCCTATGTCAGAGAAAAGAACAGTGTGAAAGGAAGGAGTGGAAGAAAGAAACTGCTACTAAATGACCATAGCCCTCCTTGCACTGCTTGGGGCAGAATAGTCAGGAATAAAGGAATGAAGCTGAAACTTTAAAGAAGCAAGTGGAAAATGTTTTAGGCTTTGTCTTTGTTTTTCACTATCCAACTCTATTTTAAATGATAATAAATAAAAATACCTTTCCCCAAGTTAAGTCTGTTGTGTCCATGACAGTAACTGTTAAGTGATCTGCCTGTCTTTATCTAACCCGCAAGATTTTTAATCTTATCTTCTCCTCTTTCTCCACCCTGTTGAGAAGGAATTGTGAGAGAGTGGACAGATGGCGCCTTGCAGCTGTCAAAGGTCAATCCACAAGAAGGATTTACAAAGGTCTGCTAAAAAACACAGTCTAGATGTAATTTCCAGCTCAAAAAAAAAGTTCCTAAATTCTAGATTTCCAGAAACTTGAAAGGTTATAAGAATGGGAGAATCATTTTGCATTCCCTGTGTAAGTTGCCATCTGGGGTTAAACCACAACACTCTGGTTCGTTTTCTTTACCTGTAAGCAACAACTACATGTCATAATGGTGAGGAATGGGAAAATAGCATATCTGAACATCTGATGTGAATCAGTGAGACAATTACTAGGTAATTCTCTTATATGTCAGCCTCACAATATATGAATTTTAAATTTGCCATGCTATTTTATGCAATGTAAACTAACAAACGTCTTTGTCAGAACTGCTGGAGTTTGAGGGATGTTCAAAGAAGTCAACATATAATACTATGGATGAATAGATTCAGTGTGTTTGAAATTGACTGTCTGTGATCTATACTAGGTGATAAAAGATTAAAATTATGCAATAAACCAATTTATTGTGTTCTTACATTGGTCTTCCTAAACTGACTGAGGCTCAGGTTTTCAGCTGAAGGCATTTCCCTGCACAAACCCATTTTTCTGCATAGCATGGACCCGTAAAGCACTACACAGGGAAGAACTCCTCTGCCACATTCAGTGTGTCCACAGACATAACCTGGAACTGAGAATCCAGTGATAGTGGGCAAGGGGTTGTGAAGTTAACCACTTAGGTGAAATAGAAAGAAATTCTCTCACTTCTCTAATAAAAAAAAGAATAAGAATTAAGTCACCCTACATTCATACATAACTCTTCAATAACTCATCCACTTCCAAAGAAAGGGGAAAATAAATCAGTAAGGAAACAGATTTCACTGTCAAGCATTAAAGGCATAATTATAAACAATAGTAAGGACTTTTTTAATTATGAAAAATACCATGACAGCATGCTTTGAAATTATATAGAATGGAAAACAAGGTGAGTCACATAATCATACTCTTTTTGACACATAACAATCTTCATCAGCAATCTTCATCCTGCCCCCATGTCAAGACTGTGTAAAGGGAAAAAACTCCCTCAACTGTGTGAACATGCATCTAATCTAGTACAATGAAAAACCATACGCACTCACAAGAATTGCATCTTCTGAAAGCACTCAACTTACTGTAGAACAACTGCTGGTTAAGATATAAAATATTCATTTAATATCTCTTAGTATATTTAAGAAACTAGCATACAAGATTAAAAATCTCACAGATAGAATATTTATGATAAAACTAAAATCCCTTCAGAATTTGTCAAACGTAACCTGAGAAAGCTGATGTTCAGTGCAGTGGTGTTCTGACCAGTTATACACCCTGTAAAGGTAGACAAAATAAAACCACTGGGTCTGAAACCAGAGCAGTAACTTTAAGTTTAGGGTTGGGTTTTTTTGTCTATGTGATTTTAATACTGGAAAATAGTATAAATTACATTAAACACTCCAAAGACATTTACTTTTACACTATCTTTCTCTCCCAAAACTAAGTCTATGATATGGGAGTGAACATTTATAATCTAACTTTTCCACTGTTTTTAAATTTTCCTGCTAAACATAAATGTACCCCAGAAGCTCAGTTCTAAAAATGGAATGTGCTGAGAAATTTAAGATTCAAAATCAAATATATATTAAATGACCACTACTTCTTTCCTACATGTACATGAAATCAGTGGAATATAATAGGAGAATAAATGGAACAGCTTGCTCTATATTTTTCAGAAGCATTGTTTATTATGCAAAATTAACAAGATAATAGCATTTCATTTTCCAGGATACAAGCCAGATGACATTTTTCCTTTCTGATATATCAGGTTTAGATGATTGATATTTTTTTAGATGAATGTACCAAGAAAAGGCATCCAGTTATATTTTTCTACCACCAATTCATATGAGCAGCTTGAAAGAAGTAAAAAAAAAAAAAGCTCTTACAGGCTCTTTAAAGAATCTGGTTGGTAATTTCACCTAATTTGGATGAGGCTTCAGGTCATAGCCACACAGTAAATGTAGAGCCCATAAGAGGCACAGGTGTAACAGCCATAACCTTACCCTACTACATGCTGTGAATTTCTGATTTTTAGAACAGATTTTAAATTATTAACTAAATTAAGGTAATTTTTATGCTTTTGATTTTTTGCTGTAGGTCCTATGTTAAAAGACAAAACCATCACCATTCTAACACTTAGGTATGAGGAACAAGGAAGGATACTAGATTGAGTTACTTATCCAGATGTAAGGTGTATCCCAGGAGGAAGCAAAAGGGAGAAAATAAAGGGCAAAATCAATCTTGCAAAGTCTTTTTTAAAAGGTTATTACTAAGGGCAGATCTTGATTGATTCAGAACCATATCAGTGTCAGTGTCTGAGAAGCCATCTCAAAACTTAAAGGAGAAGACATTGACAATATAGGAAGAAACATTAAGCAAATGGTTGTCATGAGGTGAAAGTCAAGGTACTCTGGAAAGATGGTCTTTATAATAAATTCCACCTATACCTTCTGACTGTACTGCGGCTTAATCAGATTGACAGAATTTGTCTAGAAATGTAAACTTTTATAAGTTAGGATATTTATTTCTGCTGGTAAGGAATCATGTTCAGACAACTGGATGGATCCAAAAGATTACAGGGACTTCACAACAGATTCCAGATTTCAGTTGTTTAAGTGACTATTTTCTCCAGAAATTATTAAAAAAATCTTTCTCAAAGGAAAAATATGACCAGCCTCCAGGAAATACAACTTTGGGAACCTGAAAAATGGAATTTTAAAGATGTTCCTATAATGGGTCATATATGTGTTAGTGTCTTTTTCTTTTTTTTTTTAATAATTCTAAAATGCACTTCAACATCTTTTATCTCCTCCTCTTCTGGAAGACTATTTTAGACAGATTGTCCTCACTTTCCCTTCTTCATCCATCCCACATCTGCTCCAGGTATGGTGGAATTCCAAACATAGCACTCAAACTCCCAGATGAGTCAGATTTGTTTATTGTATTGTACTTATATATGTAAAAGAATTTTTGATATCTTCATTCTCATTAAGAGGTGCAGTTTAACATTTTGCTTTATTTTTTTCTATGACTGTCAGAGACAGCTTTTGGGGGNGCTATATTCTGACCACAAGCAATTGTTAGAATTACCAGCTTATATTCCAGAGTAAAACCACGCTGCCTAATTCTGGAAACAAATTATTTATATCCTTTTGTGTTGAATTTATTATTATTATTTTATGTATTAAGTCAACATAATTTTTACAGTGTCTAAATAATTTAGGATCTTAAATCCTACTTTCAAGATCACTTTGAGGTTATTCTTAAAAGGCAATTTAAGTATTGCAACAGGGATTTAGCTCAGTGTGTATCTATTGACACAAAATAAAAGTAAAATAAATGTACATTTAATTTTCTCAAACAGGGTATTGAAGATATGAACAAAGTTAAGGAAAATCGTGTGGTTATTCAGGGAGTAGAATTAAGAGTTTAAATCAAGTTGTAAGTGATTTAAGAGGATATAGAGTGTACTGGAATCTGTTCTGTTTTGAAAACTGCCCATTTCTGAAATTTTCAGAGATAGGAAAGCGGGTATTTTTGGCAGACATGGAATAACTTGTATCAATACTGTATGTCCTAATCTCTTTAGTTAGGTATGGTCTTATATCTCACAGAATGACGTTTTGATACACCCCAAAATGTTTCATTGCAGTGGTAATGAGAATTCTGTGCATTTCTTTTGTCCTATAACTTCCAAACCTTCTAAGATTTCTAAAATTGTTGGCTACATGGATGTTGTGTGGAACACTGAATTCACAAACATGCATTGATGGTTTTAACTAAAAATCTTTGCTTTTTTGAATGATCTCTTCTTGAGCTATGCAATAGGGAATTGAATGTCATCTGGTATTTATTCTCTAATATTTACTATTTTTATCCAGTTTCTTCTTCATTTCCTATGTTTTTTTTTAATCCTTTTTCAGTCTCTCTAAAGTGTTTTTCAACTCCCTTAACAGACTCCATTTTATAATAATTTCCTCTGTCTTTCACTCAACACTTCTAATTTTTGCAATACTCTTCAGATGGAGAGACCCATATTACCAGAAAATTGGAATTTTTAATTGAAAGCCCTACTGGTACTCTTTTGCACTGCTAACATACTATCTATATCATCCCCTTTAATGGGACTTAAAAGTTTTTAAAGACTAAAGCTGTGTAGCAAGAGCAGGTTTTTCTGGACAGTCCCTTCCTAATCACTTAGTTTGATCAGATAGCTCTGAAGTATTTCATAGTCCTTAGGAAAACTTGGAACAGGAATATTTCATTAATTGCATGTCCGTTTGTCTGTGTATGTTCTTAAAACTTTACATAGGACCTCAGTATGGAATCCCAAAGTACTGTACTATCGACACCTACCATCAGTTTAAATCTCACTCTTTTCTCGCTTTCTTTTGGATGATACTGATCCATGATGCTGTATTGTTTTTGACATCATAGCTATTTAATTTCTGTAACAGCCCTTTTATATGACCACCTTCAAAAGTTTTTGTTAAGTTTTGGTAAATTATATCTAATTATTCTTATCTTTCCAACACTGTACTGAAATGTCCAAACAATTCAAATAAGGGACATATCCTCCTATCAGAGGATAATTTTTGAAGTGTTTTCATTACCAAGTTTGGTATATAGGAATACAAGACAGCGTGGGTGCAAGGGACTGTCACAGAATGGGACTTCACAACCAACAGCACAGATCTTAAGTACATCTCTGGTTCAAAAAGGCAACAGAAAGTGCTTATGGAAAAGGATGCAAATCTTGTCCTTCCATGACTCTTACTCCATGACAGTAGGCTTTTGTAGCACTAAATTCTCTTCCAAAGGAACACAACTAAATTCCTGATTTTAAGGATCAGGAAAGGTCAAATCTCTCTAACAAAAGTTGGAGAAAGAAGTGCTTCTCTACTCAATTGCTTGTTATTGAACAGCTCAAGGAATATGGCCAGTGATGAGGTCTGGGGTAACACTCTGGTAACTTAGCTCGATTGAGCAAAAGGAGGAGCTAGATAGTAGCATCTAGACATGAAACTCAGAGGACCTAGTACACTTTTTTTGGTGCACTCAGACATCAAGTGCTGCCAAACTTGAGCAGCAGATGAGCTTCAAGTCAAATTAGAAGGTTCTGTGCTCTTAGAGCTCCAGCCTGAAGGGAGCAGCTTAGTAACAAACAGAAACTTTCAAGTTGAGCAGGGAACCAAACTGAGGCCACCAGTTTATCTTCCTGTAAGGATCCCTCCAGTACATTAGATGTTTTTATAACTTGTCTTTTAGGAATCTAAAAATGCAACTGTTTCTTTCCAACTAGTTTCAGGAAATTCCTGTGGTTTAGTAGCTCACTTTTTGTTATATTTCTCCCAGCCATTCTTGATTATTTATAAGTAATTTAATCCTGCAGCTAGGAGAGGAATATGACCAGAAGATGTTCAGAGAACACTCCTGTGCCGCTGCCAGTTTAAATAGTTTGTGAGATGTTTAGAAGAAGAAAACGGGGGAAAAAAAAACTTCCTCCAAACAAAATCCAGCTCTATTTCATGACTTTCCTGCAGTAGTAACATTTCATTTGCTCTGCAGTTAGCACTTTTGGTTAATACAAATATAGCTTCAGGATTTGAAAGAGGATAGGGCTGGTGTTAGAGAACAGTGCAGGAAGGAAGTACACAGGTATCCCAGAGGTATTCTGCTTTGTGAATAATTATGATAATAATTAGTAATTATTTTGTGCCATTAGAGAATTCCACTAAGTGCTAATCTCCTGCTTTAGAAGTCCTAATATTTTATTTCTGCTTATTGCTAAGTACCAGATAGAATGTGGAAGCTATTGAAAATGTGGACAACAGATATTTTAATAATCATAACTGTAATCATATGAACTCTTATATACATAACCTTTAATTACAATACTAGAAGTAGAAAACTGGTTGCAGTCAAAAAACAAGTTATGGTGAGAATCTTTTCAGTATAGAAACTGAGCTTCTAACAGTTCAAAATCAAAAGGTATAACATATGTATCTTGAAAAAGAATTAAAAATCCTTGGGATTTTGAGATGGCTGATATTGTATTAATGCAAGAGTTAGTGTTAGTACTGCATGAGTGAAAGAGAAAGGAAGTAAATTATTAGGTATACATATGTACAGAATCCAGTAATCAAATTACCAACTAGTCTTATTGCATGACTTAAATAACAAAAGGTAAATCAAATAGGTGGTTTTGTAAATTTTACTCAAGTAATTCAGTAAGTCAGTTTCCTACTCCATTTAAGATCAGATCTTTAACTACAGGTCACATATCAGGATCTGAATGTTGTGTTGTCTGCTTTAGGACTAGTTGCATTAAACCCAAGCATATCATGCAGTCTTTTTGCCGAGATAGTTATCTTCACTGGTGTATTTAGGCACAAGATCAAACCCATTTATATTTACCTTTCTATCTATTTTAGGTAATTTCTAAACCAGCTATTTTGTTGTTGCTGTTGTTAAAGCAGAGAGTTTAGAAATTAGAGATTTTTTATTTTTTTTCTTCTTGCAGAGTTGTCATATACATTGACTTTGTTATAGAAATACTACTCTAAGATTTCAGGATCTATATCTATTAAAGCGTCCTTGGCAACCCTCAAGTACTTGATATCAAATGACTCTGTCTTGTTTCTAAACCAGCATGGTTAGGAGTGTTTGGCAATCCTTCTAATAACACACACCTTGTTGTATCTGATGCTAAAGATTAAAGGACACTCACTAAGTGCCATAATGAGACAGGAGGGAGTGCAAGATAGGAAAGAAATGGAAAATTAGAAAAACAAAAGTACCAGTAACCTTGTAATTGAAATTTACAGCATAAGATGGAACTGACTGGATAGATGGACGGAAATTTTTTAAGCAGTGGCATCTTCATGAAGTAGCTATTTGTGTAAGTCACCAAAAAGCATACATGAGTTTTTAATCTGCTCTCCTTACTCATAAGGTCTCTTTTTGAGAAGGCTCTTTATTTTTACTGTGGAGATCATGCTGAAATAAACTGCCAAACATCCCTTACACCTCCATGCCATCTAATTATAGCCTGTAACCCTCGAGAATGCTGACAGTGCTGAGCTATTGACTCTTGACACTCTCTAAAGCACTTAATTATCTTTTCACACAAGCCGCTTTCAGACCTGTCAACTTCTTTGTATTGTTTATGAAAAAAAAGGTGCATATTAAAATTTCAGGATTACACACCTGAAGACAAACTTGCACATACAAATGGACCATTAAAAGGAGAATTTAATAAATGACAGAAAGGCAGAAGAAAGAATTTGACTTGATAAGATTTTTTAAGTAAGTAAAGGAGGAGAAATTTGGCCTGTTAAAGAAATTCCTGGGGTAAATGAAAAGAATTGGAAGTTTTTCAATAATTTTACTGAAGACTAGACAGATAAAACCAACAAAGGTAAGTGGTTTGTATTATTTATTCTTAACAAAATGCGATTAAGATTCAGACTTGGAACCTTGTTTCTTTTTAACGAAAATTGCATTTAAGAATCCCAGGGGAAAACAAACAAACATCAACAACAACAACCACCAAACTAAAAAAACAAACAAACAAACAAAACCAACCAACCAACCAACCAAAAAAAAAACTGACACAGAAACAAAAAATTAACAAACAAATAAGCTAAACTTGTCAAGATCTCCTGTTTCCCTGGAACGAAACCAATTGCTACTAAAATCTAAAGAAAGATTCCTTAGTTGAATGCAATACTTGCAGGTAACATATTCTAAATTATGTAAATGATAGATATAAATGCTTTTATGCATTTTGGAAGTTTTTCTATCTAAACCTGTTGAGGTTATCTGTTAAGTATCATTGGGAAACAAGGTGTCAATTATAACATTTAAATTAATGCAAAACACTAATTGTACCATAAATTGTGGGCCCTTACACAGCATTTAAAGTAAGACAACCTTCAACTATAATGGCTTGATGACTTGATTCATTGAAGACATATTTTGCAACACTTAAGATTTCCTATAGAACTTGAGGATTTAAACTCTTTTAAGCTCTACTTGTAATTCAGCATGATTTTACATGAATATACAGAACTGACTTGAAGTGTACATTGCCATAGTACAGTATGTTATCTTGAAGAAAGTTACACACATGTCACATTCACTAAGTTATGTATTCACCAAGCTAGCAAGTTAACTAATCTAGTAGTAACAAGACTTGTCTGAACATCAAATATGTCTACAAAACATATTAACTACCATTTGTTCTCTTACAGTAATTTTGAATAGTCTGAATACATGTAAAAAAGAAACTTCATGAGCATTTTCCAAATGACAAAACCAAAAATATTCCTGAACAATCACATTTTTAGATACAGAGAGTTATTTTGGAGTATAAGCACTAATAACAAATACAAAAACATAATTATGAATTTATAAAGGAAAAATATGTTCTAAGGATTCAGTAAGACATCTCAGTATTTTCTTAAGTATAAACAAAACCCCGACATCTTTGAGAAGCTATGTCTGATCATACCATGCACATCAGCTTCCTTTCTTTATCACAAGACTTAATAAACATGCTAATTATTTATGTATGAAATAATTGTCTTATGACTAAACATGGAATGCTTAAAAGTTGACACTGAGCAGATTAAGAGAAATGGCAGCTGCATACTTCATATGTAGGAGTTGTCAGGGCAGCAAGGTTATCCTGTGGTAGCGAAGTGACTAAATGTGTTTGTAGACAGTAAAGGCCTCAAGCTCATTAAGACTTTTATTACATGAAATAGTGCATCCTAATCAGGAAGAGGTGGAGGACATTGCCTAAAAAGGTTTAGGTTTTTTACACTGGCTTAAATTCTGTATGTGTCAAGTGATCCCTTCTATTTAGTACATTTGGAAAGCCATCTATATCAAAACAAGTACAGTTTATGGGGAAACCAATAAACTTGAAATGTCAGTGTAACTGTTTCTAAACAAAATGCTTCTTAATGTACTTCATACTCCTCAATTTATTTCCATTAAACATGATACAAAAATATAGATAAGTATATAAGAAGGAACTTTATTAGGATGTTCTAATTATATGGCAAAGTGGAATATGACATCCACAGCACCGTAGGTAACTACAATTTTTTGTGTTTTGATGTCATGACTTAGTGAAATCACATGCTCCATAAAATTTATTCTATTGCTATATCTTACAGCTGCTTCATTCTTGATCTTGAATTCTCACAGCAGCTTTCTATCTTTCAGGTCTACTTTCCCCCTCACATTTTCTGCAATCACTTCTTAAACTGCCTTGGTGGCTTGGAAGGCTGCTCCTTTTACTGCTCTAATGATTGCTTTTGTGCACTGTTTCAGAGATTTAGTGATGATTTTTTAGCTCTTCAGCATCACAACCGTGGCTTTACGTTTTGCTCCAGCATCAGTGATTTCTTGAAACGTGTGGTAGCACACCACTAAACTATGAGATTTGCTTTACGTGGCTTGTTAGTCAGTGAGTGATATTTTGTCACTCAGAGGACCTGAATTTCTGGATGTTCCAGGTTATAACAAGCAGCAGCCTGTACAGAGTATGAATGTGTTTATTATAAGGAATGGACATGCTCATTGCTTTCTTCAAACCTTTATCTCATCCAGCTGAAACTCACTTACCTGCCCAGGTAAATGTAGAAATTAAGAGGAAGAGAAAGGGTTGAAAAGACTTCACCCAGTGTACCAGGAGAAGCTTTTATCTGTAAGAATTTCATTGTAGTGTAATTATATTGTTCTTAGAATTCCTTATAAATAAATTATAAGAAGCTCAACTTTGTTTTATGGTTCTCCAACCATTCACTAGGGTCTGTATATCATAATTCAATTAAAAGCAAGAACAGAATTACACATCACAAATGTCTATTTTATATGGTTATCCATTCTCTGTAAATATTTGCTGTGGGTCAAAGTTAGAATGTCCTATTTAATTATTTTTCTTTAGTAATTGCCACGTAAATTCATCCTGAATGTGAGCCTTAGGGAAAAAAAGAAATTGGTTACCTCTTTTCCTGTATTCTGAAAAGACAGTTAAGATATCTTTCCTCCATAATTAAATTATCCCCTTTTTTTACTTTTCCATAGTCTGTAAATCCCTCTAATCCTATTCGTAGACTAAGCTGAAAGAGCAGTTAGTGACAATGTTCTTCCTCTTTGAGAGAGAAGCAGATTGCATTTGAGGCTATTCTGGTTCTTAGTAGCCCAAATTAGACTTCTCAGTCTGCTGTGAAAGGAAAAAAAAAAAGCTCCTTTCAACAACATTTTACATAAAATTGTTTGATTTGATTCTTGTGGTCATTTCAAAACAAAAACTCTGAATGTAGTGAGTGTTCTTCAAGCCTGAAAGACTCATGAAAGTATTATAGCTATCTCAGTAAGATTGTTACTATGCATTTAGTAAAATGAAGCCAGAAGACACAAATTCTCATCAGTATTTATAATGTTAATTCATGAAGATAAATACATTCTTAGGGACATAAATCCTATCCTGTGCTGTATGACAGAATTGAGACAGAGGAGAAAGAAGGAAAATTGTCTGCAGATTTGTGTATTACATATGTTTAAAGGCAGAATTATATCACAACAGCAACAGTAATTCATCACCCACTTTTCCCAAAATTTGAAACACTATCTCTCATTCATTTCTAAGAATAAAATAATCTCAACATTATGGACAAAGTAAATGGAAAGAAAAATTACCACCTTGAACTTACATCCAACTGAAATTTAACCAGAACCGTCATGAGGAAGAACTTGTCTTCACTATGCTCGTCTACAAGTAGCACTCCATCCTTACTCTCAGTTTTCTGCTTTCTCAGACCTTTTCTCCACAGCTGTAACCCATCCAGCATAGAACAAGAAACACTGCACTCTCATGTCAGTCTTAAAGACTCTTATTTGATCTGTATGTCAGGAGATGTTCAGATTTTTTCAGAGATTCACACACTGTCCTGTTATTGTGCTCTGTCACCCTCTGGTAGCCAGTTGAGCTGTTGACAAACAAACAAACAAAATGTGTTGGCAAACTGGAAAGAATTAAAAGAAATATAAGATAGGAATGAATTTAGGGATATCTGTCTCACACTAAAAGACTAAAGAAGCTAAATCAATTTAAGTTCACTACAAGCAGAGGTGACAATTCTGCTCTAAGTAATCTATGAGAAAAAAATATCATTTTTTTTAACAAAACACAAATGCCAAAGGCAGAACTGGAGAGGAAATCTGGAAGCTAAAACTACTATAGAGATAGCAATTCTACAGTGGAGATAATTAAATAGCAGAATTTTTACCTTCTTTGTCAGCTGATATCTTTATATTAAGCCCTGATACCTCTTCTAAAAGCCATGCTCTGGTCCAACAGGAAATTACAAACTTGCAATAGAGATCACTTGAGAAAATTCTGTAGTTTATCACTATAGCATCTGCTGGCCTTGAAACCTATTACTTTACTTGCCATTTATTTCCCTTAACTAAATTATGTAGATATGCTTGGGACAGCTGAACAATACCTTTTATGAAAAGATAATATTAGCAATGTATTAGATGCATTACATATAGTTTATGTAACCATGGGGAAAAGGAAAGGATGTAGCAAATCTTGGACAAATACTTGGACAAATAGAGCATAAAGAGGATGCCCTCAGGTGTTACAACAGTCCTTGTGCAGTGAGTATGACTGCACAGTGGAGTTTAGCAGAAATGACAGAGGATATAGGTGCTCAAGATCTGTATTTAGATCATCTCATACTTATATGGTTAATATGCAGAGGCAGGTGGCCCTCAGCAGCATCTACAGTACATCTGTCCCACAAACACAAAACAAATGTGATGAGAAACTGTTTCCCAAATGAGATTTCCTTTGACCACTGACAGTGAGGATGTATTTTAATATAAATGTAAAAATTTTTTTTTTAAAAAAAGAAAGAAAATATAAGCCCTTTGATATCCTTGCATGAACAGTAACTCTCTGTTTCTCTGATGTATTTTATTGCATTTCTCTTCCTTGTGTAACATTCTTCCTTTGATTCCCTTAAGCATTCAAAACAGCCTAAGAAAAACAAATAAAGATGAATACTAAAGGAAAGAAGATGAAGACCAGACTCTAAGCATGGCCTTGGTTTGTAGTTTAATGAACTTATGAAGAGGATAATTGTCTATTTCATCTGGGGTCTGTTGCTTTCATGTTATATTTAAATTAATTACATATGGAAATATTGGTAGTCCAAGACACAACTGTGTTTTTCCTAGAGCAAAACTTAATAGAAACTCAGGCTTTATTAATACAGACATGGGGACAAATACTTTGCAGCTTTTATTCATTTTTACTCCAAATATTGACCACAGAAAAGAAGCATAATTGAGTTTTGATCAGACAAAAAAAAGTCTTCAGAGAAGCTATTTGAATGCCACATTTCAAAAATGTGCACTTCACTCATTCATATATTAAAACATGAAAAAGAGGAACAGAGTAATCCATTTTTTTGTTTGCTTAAGCAGATGAATGTTAGCATTACTTTGTACCTTACACTGCAAATATTTTTTTTTCCTTTTATTCCTTAAGAATGTATTTTATCTAAACTTTGAATCGGTACCTACCACACTCATTAATGCAGTTACAGCAGGATAAAAAAAAAAAAAAAAAAGTAAATTAAATCACAGACAAGGAAAGATAGAATTCATGAGGGAAATGCCTGCCCCAAATCCATGCAGAAAAGCTTCCATAAACCCATTTTCACCTCTCTGAAGTTGGGGGGGGTTGTTTTATAATTATGTCTATAAATACTTACTGTTTTGCCTATTCTTACTCTTTTTGTCATGGTTTAGGGTCAG
>VWZY01012807.1:544167-589916 GCA_013399075.1 Chloroceryle aenea | reverse complement strand
CCAAGAATGCAATGTTGCCACCATTTATTAAAAAAAAAAAAAAAAGGTAAAATGTGGGAATCTGAAGATATATAAAAAGGAAATTTCCTTTCTGTGTTCCAGCTATAAATTGTAGACAATTCTGATTAGAGAGAAAGACTGCAGCAGGAACTGTCCTCTAGTGCAATGCAACGTCACCCTGAGGTGCTGCGTGTAGCTGGGGCAAAAACCTTGGTTGCATAGATGGGATGGCTGATGGTGGCATGAAAAGGAGCCCTTCAGACCTACTGTAATAGAAGCAGTAATCATACCCCGTGCCTCTCATATCCTTTGAGTCATGAGTTCATGAGGGAGCACTAGCGTAACTTCAGTCTACAGGGCAAATATTTTACTTGACATTCCCTGTGGACCCGATCTCTGATTATCCAGAGAGAAAGCATGGCTGATGCATGCCGTGATGAAACCAGTGGGGATGGGAAAAGGCTTCTGCTTGCACCTTGTCCTAATACAGTTACAATGAGGACCATGGCACAGGCTGCAAGCTGGAGCTTGGGCATATTTCTGAGTTCCACAGGCTGCAAGGAGTAGCTTGTATTTTCCAGACTTTTCTCCTGTCTCTAAGGCTGATACCCAGTTTGGTAAAGGTCAGGTAATCTTCTTTGTCAAATCACCATAAACCAGTATAGCTCAGAAGTGAGTTGTCAAGGACTGACAGCTCTGGAGAGCACTGTGGCAAAACCATAAACAGCAGAATTCCTGAATTTTAGACAATTTATGAAGGGGAAAGAGTCATAAGTTGTAGGAGTTCAGCAAAGAACTTATTTTGATTATTACCATCTCATCCATACATAGCACAGGTGTAGCTGAAAGTAGCCATTGCAAATCCCCCTGCACAACTGCTGCAGAATCTTGTGAGGTGTATTCATAGGGATGCTTATGGTTTTTGAGCTGCTGTTGGCTTCTGTGCCACATGAAGCTGAGGTTGGTGAAAAAAAAAAAGGTAGTAGTTGGTACATCTAGTTCCATTGATGGAGATGGCTGATGCAAACAGCCTTGCTGTCACCAGCACACTTAATCTTGTCCTGCAAGGGGTGGTTCATTTTGCTTTCTAACCCACAGACTGAGGCCGACCGTTCAAGAATTTACACTCGGTTATGCATCTGCTGCCAGGGAAAATGGCTCTCTGCTATGTCAGAAACACAAGTTTGCTGATTGCTTTCTTGAGGAGCATTCCTTTAACAGCCATGATATTGGGTACAATGGCTTAAATTCAGAAAAGCCAAGTTGTTAGTAATGTAAAGGCTGGACATTTGAATGGCTCACGGTGTTCTATGTAGCTCATACTGGCAGGTCTATTCCTTACTGCCTGGGGTAGAGGGCAAAGCAAAAAGTCTTTTCTAGAGAGCAAGGTTCTCTTAAAAGGATTTTCCTTAATTCATGTCCATTGGCTGTTCAGAGAATTTTTACTGGACTTTATTAGGGAGAGAGGCCATGTCCTTGTTCTTTAGCAAAATGCCTTCTTGCTTTATTTATTTATTTATCAAATCATTATTTTTCCTTCCACATTATTACTTGTCTTAAACCTTAAAGGTAGTCTCCTGGTTCCCATGTCACCCTTGTCTTGCTTGGTGTGCCCTAAGATTGACTTATTTTGCTAAGGTGAAAAAAATGTGGACCGGATCTGGTTATTTTTGCATTGGTTTGCACACACTTTTTTTGGGTATTATTGACTGGATCATTCACCACATTAGATCAGACACCAAAATCTATATATTTTTTTCTGAACATCAGCTATATATAGAGGCAATGAGATAAATTTCCAGACCAAAGACTTCTGATATTCTAGAGGCCTCTAATTTCAGATCACTGTCACGCTGGTGAACAACAAGGACCTCAGCAGACTTCAGATATATGTGTAGCAGAGAAAAAATATTGAGCCTCTAGATATGATATGTCTGGCCTAATTCTGGTATGGTCCAGTGAGCTGTGCAATGTTCTGCTTGATTTACCTCAGTGTAAACAGTGTCTGACCTCCTCTACCATATTGGTCTAGTTCATCCTCTTTAGGTAAGGAAATCTGGAGGATTTTTGATCCCTATAGTCAGAGCAGTGGCCTGGCTGCACAGAACTTGTTTTATTTGAGGAACTCCCCAGCCAAGTCTCCTGTGTTCAATTGGATGCTGCTGCTTCTAGGATGTGCTGTTCATGTTCACCCTGCTGCGCTGGCACTTCTCTGCATGCCTTTAGTATGTCTGTGATGTTACAAATACCCCAAGATATACAGATAGCCTTTATCACAGTTTGCTTGAATTCCTCCTTTATTTTTAATGGCTGACATAGATCTGATAAACAAACATTTGTTTTCATCTAAATCATAGACCAGAATGCCCCCTTTGGCCTTTTGGCTGTTTGCTTGTTTGTGTATGAGTAAAGTGCAGAGTATTTTGTAGAAATTCAGTACTGCAGGAAGAAAATACCTTTCAGATGTGTTTTCACAGAAAAAAAAAAAGTTTCTCATTATTTTCCAACATTATGCATAGTTATGGTATTCAGATTTAATTACATACAGAATAAATATAACACAGACCCTGAACTGGTGAGATCAGCTTTCAATCACAGCAGGCCATAAGCTCTAGTAATTAACCATACCTCCACAAACCATCCCCACTAATAAATCCAGGGAAAAAAGAACACAGTAGAGGAAAAAAAGAGAAATGAAAAATACAAGATTTTATAGCAAAGGACCGAACAGCACCCTGATGTATCCAAAATATATCACTCGGAAAACATACAGTGGTAAAGCATTTGTTTTCCAAACTGAAGCACCCGAGGCTGGGGATTCGGGAGAGCCGAGGTCTGTATTTAAGTCAGCATTTCTTTGAAATGAAGATGTGTTGGAGAGCTGAATAGGAAGGCTGTGTGGTGGCTCGACTCCCTGTCCCTTCATCCATCAGCTCCCGAACCCCTCCGGGAAGCACAGAAGATTAAGAGACATGGAGGTAGCGGGTGGTGCAAGCAAACTGCTTTGTTGAGGAGGCTACTCAAGGAAAGGAGGACTGGACTGCCCTGACCTGATGTGGGAGCTGGCAGCACCACTGCAAAGCCCGAGTCAAGAGACTGAGAGTCTGACAAGAGACTGTCCTCTCCTGTGTGGGATGGTAGGGCTTTACACGAAACATCACATTGCTTTCTAGTAGTGGTTAAAATTTTCCACTCTGTTTTTGATGTGGCACAAACAGCCTTTGAAAGTCCCTGAACAGGAGCCTTAACAGAAGCGTTATAAAGCAAGGAGTCATTCTTCAGTTAAAACTAAACAAAATGAAAGAAATTCTAAATGAAACAATGGCAATTGTAGAAAGATCACCTGTTTCATTCCAGTCAGGCCCCCAGAGATATTAAACACACTTACTTCACAGACTTAATTGCCTCAGGATGAGGCAATCCTGTATATCTTTTTTAGAACCATTAATAACCTACTTCACCTGATTGCAGCAAGTATTTTATTAGAGGATTTGTCAAATGGTAAATGCAAGGACTTTATGCACAGATAAACAACAAAAATTGACCAAATTTAGCCTCCACTTACAGCTAAAGCTCATTTTTATTTTAATCTTCCATTTAATTTGAAACTTAATAGCTTTTCAAAAATTAAACCTACGTGATTTTCCTACCACACTTATTTTGATTAAATCAAATATGCTCAGTGCCTTGTTATGGAGAATTGTTGAACATGTGCAATTTTTTATCCACTCCTTTTACTTTTGATATATCATAGAAACAAGCAGAAAGACAACAGGAAAGTAGCTATCCACAATTTATATTTGTGGATAAATACATCTAAATTTGAGGACAAATATAGAGAGCTGCCCTTCAGAAGAAGTCAAGGCATGCACACAATAGAAATGTCTGCCTGGTTACCAGGACTGCAGAAAAGGGTCTGCAAATTTCAGGGTGTTCCAGTGAAAACATAAACCAATGCATTGATGCTGCAAGAAAAAAAAAAAAGAGAAACGGAGCTACCATCCCAGTGGGATTTGATGCTTCTAGCAGGTAATATGTTTGTAAGCAAGGGGAGGATGCTGCTGCGTGGCATCCAGCCCTGTTTGGCTGTGCTAAGAGAGAGGAGAAGAACAGCAAGCAAAACCAGGGACTTAGCAAATGTCACCTACAATGAAAGGTTGTAATAATTTGATTTCTTTTCTATTAAGAGGAGGAGAATGAGACACCTCACTGGTGTTTTGGAACAGAGAGGTTAGAACAAAAAGAAGGCCATCTACCACTTACTTCTGTGGAGCTGTTATTAAAAATTGGCTGATATTTGCAGGAAAGAAAGAATATATTGGATATTAAGGAAAAATTTCTAGCTGCTAGGATGGTGAAGAGGGAACAGGCTATCAGGGTATGTGTAGAAACCTTCCTAATGGAAATTTGAAAAACAAAGTCAGACCTCTGATGTTTGGAGACTCCCTCTGATGTTTGGAGACTGTTCATTCAGCTCCTGCTCCAGGGCTGGCCTGGTCTCTTGCTCTGCTCCTCAGTTCCCTGTTCATGTGGCTCTGTCCTACAGCAAGGTCAGGAAACATATATGCAGTGCATCATTTCTGATCTTCAGTGTGTAATATGCATTTCTGAGTGGGAGTTAAGGAATGGACTGAGAATTATGTCTGTCTTCCCTACTCTTCAGAGCTGATACATCTTCTACTGAAGCTGCTTCTAACATATATTTTTATTATTATTATAAATTTATACTGCCACTTTTTTTCTTACTTTTCTTAGACTAAACAAACCAAAAAAGCTATCATAGCTTCCCCATTGCCTTCCTTGGCCCTAAAATGTTCTAATCTAAAATACCACTGTAGTGACTCATAGTTTTGGTAATTTATTGTTTCACATTGTTACCCTTTGCATGATCAGCCTGCATCCCTCACAGAACTCTGCAGCCAGGAACTCCCTCTTCTGTCTTCAGGTAGGGAGCATAGTGCAAAAGTGGGAATTGTAAAAGATGGGAATGGGAAATAAAGCTCCAGCAAATAGAACATTGGCTCTTCTTAGTCTCATTATTTTGAGTTTCAGATGAAAAAAATCACAATAATGAAAAAAAAAGTTATAAAAAGTAGAAACATTCTCATGGCTGTTATAATGGGTGTTCTGATACCTGTAGACTCACAGAGAACTTTCTTGTGTACATTTGAATGGAAGCCCAAGAGGCTATGAAAAAGAAAGGAAATTTCTACTACAGAAATAATATTTTCTTACAAAATACATTATGATTTACTCTGCTGTTGTGTGTTGGTGACTTTAAGAACATTATGGAAGATGAGGCCTGTGTTGGTGAAGACTAAAGATCTCCCTTAATTCCCAATGAATTTTTCTAGAAGAAAAAGATGATTTCTCAGCAGTAGATTCTGAAGACATGCTTGCTTTTTGGAGTGGCAAGACAGAGAGACAGGGACTCTTCAACCACATGCTGTCTGTATTCTGAGGACAGTGTACTGACAGTTCATCAGACAAACACCACTTTGACTAGCTGGCCAAAGGAGAATGTTTTCATGTACCAAGTGCCCTTTAGCTCTAAGCTTCTCCTGAAGCCTCTAAATTTCAATTAGAAACCCAACCTCAGGTATCATGAATGCATTTCTTTTTCAAAGCTGTCTTTATTGCATTAAAATGAGATAGGATATGTGCACTTACACTGCAAGGGGAACATAATGAAGAGGGGAAAATTAGCCTTTACTAATATTAGCATATAATCAGTCACAAACTTAATATCATTTATATTTCAGTGATGAAAATTCAACTGGTTCCAGTGCAGAATAGTCCTTTGCCAGTCAACAGAAGCCAGCTAGCCACATCCTGCAGATGGCCAGCTCTGCTCTGTCTTTCTTGCAAACAGAATTGGTCTTTCTTTTTCTCCAGTAAGTGTTCTTAATGTTGAAGGAAATTCACTTCCCTGGGAGATGTCCTAACTGTTGTGCTCCCTAACGACTGCTAGAGTTGGGATCCCTTTTAGGTTCTTTTTTTACCTTATAATGCCCGTTCTTGTAGTTTTCTGATGGTGGCACATCTTCAGCAAAAAAGATGGAGAATATCACAGCTCGGAGGGGTTTGTAGGTGGGATGTTTTCACACCCTCTGTTTACCAGGATTCCCATTTATCACCCCTGGTCAGGTAGGATTTGAAACTGATCTTTCTGGCTTTCAGCCTGAGTGTCTTCTAGGATGTTATCTCCCAAGAGCTCCAAATACAGCTTTGGTGGATAAGGGAAGAGAAATTGATGTCATCTACCTGGACTAGGGCAAAGTGTTTGAGGCTGTCCCATGACCTCCTCGTCCCTAAATTGGAGAGATATGGTTTTGGTGGATGGACCACTTGGTGGATAAGGAACTGGCTGGATGGTCACACTTAAAGAGTTGCAGTCACTATCTTGGTGTCCATGTGGAGACCAGTGACAACTGGTGTTCCTCAGGGATGGGTACTGGGACTTGTGAAGTTTAACATCTTTGTTGATGACATGGACTGTAGTACTGAATGTTGTGGAATTCTCAAGCCATGTTAAGTTGAGCTCTGCAAATGCCATCACTCCTTTCTGGGGAAGGAATGATAGGGTTGCAGTAACTACATTGGATTTAAGAATGGGAGCGATGCCAAACTGATTGTCATTAGATGAAAACACAAGGAAGTTCAGACAGAGACTTTCCAAGCAATTGATTACTCTTTTTTTTAGGTATGAAAAAAATATACAATCAGGAACACTTGATATCAGCTCTGCAGAGGTTTTTTACAACTCCTGACTCATGGGTGTTTACATTCTGTTTAAGGCTCATTGTGTTCTATTTAGATCTCGGCCTAAGGTATCAGCAACAAACATCATTTTGCAGAAGTATTCTCTGCAGTAAGATTCTGTAAGAGCAGGAAGTTTCATCTCAACACGAGGAAAAGCTGCTTTATTTTGAGGGTGAGTGAGTCCTGGAACAGGCTGCCTAGAGAAGATGTGGTCTCCCTCTCTGGAGGTATTTAAAACCCACCTGGACACATTCTTGTGCAACTGGCTCCAGGTGAACCTGCTTTAGCAGGGGAGTTGGATCACATGATCTCTAGAGGTTTCCTTCCAACAGCTACCATGCTGTGATTCTGCTCTGCTACTGTCTAGGGACTTAGCTTTTTACTGGAACATTAGATTTGATAGAAAACTATGTGTTTTCTTCCCTTAAAGCAGTGGACCATAAAGCTATAGGACTGGAGAAGACCTCATAAGGTGAGCCAGTGAGCCCTTCTTTCTCAGCTATAGCTAAAACTGTGTTTTTTGTGTGAGCATTGGACTGTATATAGGAGACTGCTTGGGAATAAGAAAAGAAGTCTGGACGATAAATAGCATTGACATTTCCTCATTTGGAATCTAGGAAGGGAGAATAAGTGGTTGGTGTATGAAAGCTGTAGTTTAAAATCATACTTTAATATGTATTTCTGTATCTAAGGAAGCAGCCTCTTAAGAGCTTCAGCATACTACTAGTTGTAAGTGCTATTTCTAAAAACACCGTTCTTCCTATTACTTCACCTACCTAAGTTTTGAAGGACAGCCCTTTTTATTTTGTTGTGGTCTCAGTAGTACTGATGACAGAAAGTCCCTAGGTTATTGCTTTCTGTGATTTCTCATTGTGTTAATTATTTTGGCTCTGCTAAACTCTGAGACAGTTTTGCCAATTTTAAATAATTTTAGCCATTGCCTGATGACAGACCCTCATCTTGATTAAGTACTTCAACTCCCATTTATAACTCAGCTGGTAGAAGATACTGTTTGAAGTCAGCTTGAATGGTGAGGTATCAGACAATGACTGGCTTATTCTCTCAGGTGTGAAGTTCTGCATGAGCAGAGCTTTATATGAACTTTATATGTGGGAAATGTGATAAACGTGGATCTATATCCATTCTGTAGGCAGGCATGTATGGTATCACCTTCTTTTCAAGGAGATGGAGAACAGATTTGAAAGGCACACAAGGCAGACCAAGAAAAGAGAAGTCTTCATTTAAGACTTCCCTGTATGGAGATCAGGGACTTTTGTTTTCTTCTGCAAAAGTATTTGGTATCAGTGTGTGGGTGGCTTTTGTGTTACAGAGCTGGAAATGCATTCAAAGCATACAGGGGAAAACTTTGATGAGGTCCTAGAAAGGAGCTGCAGTTCTATCAGGAAAGTCTTTGAGACTACTGTTTGAGGAAAGGCAGTTTATGCTTCATAACATTACTTCCCTTGTTTTAAATAAGTATTTGGGGTGTTCTTCATAAAATAATATAAAAAAAAATTCTAAGAAGAACTCTCTTTCCATAATTTCTGGATAATAGAGTTCTGAAGTATTCCAGGTGCTCTAGGAATGCAGCACACCCAGATGTGCTTAGTTCTGTCGTCCTGTCATTGTGGATTGGAGATTCCACACAGCAAGTAGTTAAGTTGTGAAACTTTTTGCCACAGGATGCTAAGATGCTATATGAGTTGAACAATTAATTGGATAATTTAATAGAAGAAAACACTACTGAGGTCTAGAAACACACAAGTTTCAGTGATAAGGAAGAGGTTCAGGAAGGCTCTGTGCAGCAAATGGCTGAAATTGAGACTGTTCCCATTCACCTTCCAATGTGCTTGTCCACCCTCTCCAGGCACCCGCCCTCAGCCACAGGAATAGTATACTCCAGCTCAAACCTCGGTTTTACCTACAACAGCTGTTCCTGTCCCAGAGTAGGTCAATTGGCCAATCCGCCAAGAGACAATGAGCATATTCATTCCTATAGATATACTGGCTCTATCGCTGGAAAAAAAAGCATCGTAACATGGAGCTGATCCAAACCCCTCTGAAATCATTGACTAAATAAGCTGACTTGGAAATCATGGTATCAAAAGTGTAAGTAAGGCTGATTATTTCTATTACTGTTTTAACCGATTATGCTTCTGACCAAGTGTCAGTTGAAGGATAGAATAGACAGGGCATGACTTTAAATTTCTTTTAAAATGTTACACTTCTGAAGTATATTTTTGTACTGACATCTGGATATTTCAATATCTGAAGCAAACAGGAACAAAACAGAAACCACCTGGATTTCCAAACTCCATATGTAGAAGATGTAAATACAGTTTTGTCCTGCTTCCTGTTTTTTTTTCTTTTTTTTTCTTTCCCTCTTCCTGCTCAACTTGTTTGCTCTTTGAAAGCTTCCTAATTATTTTTATTTTATTTTTTTTTTATTTTAGAGTTTCCTTAAGTAAACACAATGCTGTTATTCTGCAGATGTGTAGGGAAACCCTGACCTCTGCTGAAGCCTAAGGGAGATTTATTGTTGATGTTACATCACTCCAGGACTTCACAATGGTAGTCACTAGGTCTAGGAGTGAAACTTTTATAGTTATATAATGCAAGGACCTACTCAAGCCTAAACTTCTGTATAGGTCAGGGTCTGTGTTTCACTTGGTTTTCAGTGTTGAGTATTCCCCTTTCGTTCAGCTGTGTAATGGATAACATTGAACTACTGCTTTGGGTTTGGATGTGAAGTTCAGCTGTGTCACACAACATTTGGCTCACTAGACTTCGGTAGAGTTAGATGAAGAATGAATTTAGACTGTTGAACTGGAATGAATTCAGTTAATTGAAATCAGTCAATAGGAGCTTTTTGTACATGTTTGAAAGAAGAATGTAGACCTTTTTAACTAATCAACTACAGAACATTATCAAGTTCCCATAAGAAATGGTTTAAGTGCAACATGATAATGAAAAATGTCAGTGAAAAAATTTTATTCACTTTGAGTAGCTCTACAATCTAGAATCTGAAAAGAAGCCACTTTACATAATGGAAGGAGATACTTACAAAGCAGTCAGACTGAAAAATGCCTAGAATTATCGGAGGTAGCAAATTAGAAAAAAGCTTGTAAAGGGATACAGTGGCAAAAGTAATTTCAAGCTGGAGAGATGTTTTTAGAAATAAAGGAGGTGCTAATACCTTTATTATGTGCAGTGGTGCCTGCAATACTGCACTGAGTGCTGGGACACTCACAGTAGAAACACATCACTAGTGAAAACAAAACGGAGGTAACTCGGGAAATGCTTTGGAGGCTGGGGCAGAAGTAGGTACTGTATAGCCAAATGCTGATGTTTTCACTCACCTTTAGGGACACCCATTTAAGAGGCTCCTTAGAAATTCGAAAGTTAGACAAATGTGACAAAACAGAGTGTGTAATCTGATGTTTACCACCTCTTATTTTCCTCCAGGTGGGTTTTAACCAGGTAGGAGACTGAACTTTAGGTGGACTGCCTGGTTCCACCACTGTATATTAATATTGTCTTTCAGAAACCCAATACCAAATTCTTCTGTGTACATCACTGTACCATTTCTTCAGCATTGTCTCATTCTCATAATGATGTACACCTCTTGTCTTATTGTTGAAGAGATTGAAATGAGTCAGACAGACAGTTTTATTCAAACTGCAGGAGTGTCTGCACTGGACCAGGCTAAATATCTGTCTAGCCCAATATCCTGTGCTTGGCTATAGCCATCAACAGATGAATAGGGAAGAATATAAGAGCAATTGTGCAGTGCTACTTCTCAGAATTATGCTCCAAGGTTATTGTGGGATTTCCTCTTGTAGAGATGCCATGTTTCTGTTTATCAGCCCTGTTGAGTTTCTTTTCCATTTATTTCTCCAGATGCTTTTTGAATCCTTATGGATTTGTGACAGTCCCAGTGTCTCCCAGTGAAAAGAGTTTCTTACCTTAACTATGAACAGTATATCAAGAATGTCCTATTTTTTAATTCTGAACTTGACTTTTACAAGTTTCACCTGATGGCCCCTCAGCTCTTCTAGAGAGAGATATCATTCCTTATATATCTTGATCACATCTTTCTTGATATTATAGAGCTTTACGATGTCTCTGTTAGTCATTTAAGTGACTTCCCCCCATCCTCAGTTCTGGGAAGGCTTATTTTATTTAACCTACTCATGCCTGGAGGCTGTTACTGAATTTTGTTCATACTTATTGTCCTTCTCCAAACCTTTTCACATTCTGTTGTAGCTATTTGCCAGTTATATCAGTGTAACTGTAACTCATTTTGATAATTTAGAAATTTGGATTCTAATCTTGCAGTGGGAGCCACAGGGTCTGAATCTTGGTCAGATGAATTAAGTTCAGTAAGAATCCATTGCAAACATTAGATAATAAAATTGAAATGGAAGAGAACCATATTTCCTCCTTCCTGATCCATGTGGGCAGTTTGGATTGAATGGTTTTTACTGGTCTGCTCAGAAGGGCTTCTTTCTTCAGTGATGGTTATTTCTTTGTAAATGTCCAGCTTAACTTTAGTTATGAAGAAAAAGAGAACCTTTCAGTTCCTCTGAGTAACTGGACAAAACACATTGACCTAAAATATGAATAATAATTATTGCTTAAATAATTTGTCCTCCAAATTTCACTGCTCTCAAAGAATCTTAGAAGAAAGAAAGAAAAATCCAACCAAAAGGGCAAGATTTAGTATGCCCGGAAGTTTTGGAAAACTATAAGGTGAAAAATAGTCAGCTGGAAATGACCACCCAAAAGAGTGATTAACAGGAAAGGCAAAAATTTAAATCATGCTGGAGCAGCATTCTGCAGATGCTCACAATTTCAGCAGAATGGCTTGCAGCAAGGGAAGTTCAGCATGTTCATGAGCCTTTGCAGGACTGGGGGCTACATGGAGGATGTGTTTTCTCTCTCCCCAGAGCTATATAAGTGATACATCTTGGATAAAATTCATCCCTGATGTATAAGTTAAAAATAGAGACTAGAAATAATTCTTTTTAGATCTAAACATTTGCACGGGATAAGGACTATTGAATATTAAAAATCTGTGAAGTAACATAAACCAGAGCTGGATAGACATCCTCAGAGGGCTCTGTAAAAACTTACAGGAACCTGAGGTAATGATCAGGCTAGGCATGGGTTTTAAAAATAACTTTCCCTGACTTCTTTAGGGTCCAGTAATTTTTATGTATTCAAAAAAATGCTCTCTGAATGCGATCTCAAGCCGTTGGAAACAGAATTTGTTTGTCTGATTTTTGGTGTGAAAATGATCTTCTCCTAAAGAATCCTATTTGCACAAAAAGTTTGTTTTACATGAGTTTGTTTATTTCTTCTGGTTTTGGGCTGCAGAGGGTGAATTCTGCTCCATGCTAATCAGCCTGGATGGTTAATGCTCAATTGGTATGTTAAGTGTTTAGGTTTATGATGCTATATAAATAAAGCGCTAAATACAAATGAAATAAAAACATCATTACTACAGTTTGCATTAGGTTTATGGTGTTGTGTTCTCAAGATGTGCAACTGCTTTGTGTGTAGCAATTGAAGGTTATACACTTTAGATTATAAGAAGTTCAAGCATGTGGTACAGGAAGAAACATCAAAGGTTAGACTGTTATTATTAGGACACTTCAAAGAAAAGAATTTCTGAAGCCTTTAAGTATTATGGCAGGTGCATGAAGAGGTGCCAGGTCATCTCAGGGTGGTCAAATGTAGGCTACATTGAAACTAGATTGCATAGGACTCCTTTTATCTGTCAAAGACAGTTGGGATTCCAACTTAGAAAGAGTTTTAACAGTGATTTTGAATACTGGACATCAAGACTCTCTAATTTCAGCTGCTCTCAGCATGGAAGCTTGCAGTCATGGTCTCTACCAATGGGCACATCTGGGTAACAGAAGAGTGGTCCTCCTGGTCACGTCCCAGCCACAGAGCCTCTGGTACAGTCCATGGCTGTCGCTGGGTCAGGCAGGCTGAATGCTCGACAAAACTCTTTAGGTTTTGAAGCAGATCTTTACTTCAATAATTATGGCAGTGCAGGGGGATGACCTCTGGCTCCTACTCAATGTCTATAATCCATTTGGAGACAAAAGTGTCATTCTGGTGTTTCTTATTCAGGAGAAGTGCAAAAGGAGATTAATTATATTTGTAGTTTAAACAAACTAGCACAATAAATCCAACACCTTCTGATTAGAGTGTGATCATATTCCCCTAATGGGATATTACACAAAGCTATATGGAGAATAATATTTTTACAATCAAATTAAGTGACAGTGCTAGTTAATTTTAGCTGGTTAAAGCAATATATGTTCGAAGCTTGGAAAGAAAACATTTATTTCTTTAGCTTGTACAGACTTCTCTTTCCTGGAGACTTCTATCTCAGCCCCACCTGCTCTGTGTTATAACTCATCAATTTAATACTGCTTAACAAGTATATTCTTCTTTGGTATATCATCAGCCAAAATAATGACTTTGTCTTAATAAAGTGAAGAAACAAAATTAATTATATATAGCTAACAAAAACATATTCCCTGCTAACAACTGCAAGAGGGTTTCCTTTCTGCTAATGAATTAATACATTAAATAATTATAGTTAAAAAACATTTTACATTGCTTTGATCATTCACTTACACGTCATTAAGTAGACAGCATTTTAGTGTGAAAAGGCTGTGTTTAGAAAATTAGTCCAGAGGACATGTTTCACAGGGAAGATCAGCACATATATTGTGTTTTATTTCAGCTGCACATGACACAACCTTAATATTAGAGCGAGATGATTAAAAGAACATTACCTGAGCCTTGAGAGTCACTGAATGAGCTATGCTAAATTGGTTGTTTTCTATTTTGTGATTAATTGTGCTTCTAAACCATATTTTAGTGTGCTTTGTTTTTCTGTCCCCAGTCATCCCATATTATTAAAGAGAAATTCTGCATATCTCTCCTGGAGTCCAATTAAGGATTTGCATCATGACTAGATTTTTCACTTTAATTACTGTATATAAAGTAGGTTTTGACTTATTTCCATATTTATCAAACTATGCAGAAGAAGCAAAATTCATCAAATAAACAGATATCTGTGGCTATAATTGCAGCCTGCACTGAGCATGTAGGAAGAAAATATGAGGGTCCAAATTTCATTATGTAGAACATAATAAACATCTGAATAATTAAACTGTGTGTAAATCACACGCTTGGCAGTAGTAAGAACAGAGAAGAGATACCTTAGTTTGATCAGAAAAAATACCATGCTCCTAAATATATTTAAAGAATATATTCTAAACATAATTCAATCTGCAATGAGTAGAAAAACAAGAACCAAAGCCTTAAATTTGCGACTAGTTATCAGGTAAGGAGGATGCTGCGTACATTTAGAAACATTTTTTCATTAATAGTAAAATATGCTTAGCTCTCCCCTTTGCACGTGTATTAAAATGTGAAGCAAGCAAACTAGAGGATGCAAACTCATACTGAAATGGCAAGTTCAATTAAGACATGCAGCTAGCTTTGATAAACTGCTTTAAATCAAAGGTTTGAAAATGGCATAATTGCTAAAGCAGAAGCTTTATCAATTTAACTGTGAGTTCATTGTTCACTAAATATGTTCTCTTATGTCCCAGTTAAAAGGAATATAGGAGCATTTATTTATTAAATATTTTATAATGATAAGCTTTGATTAATTTTCTCCATTTGCTATGAAGTATTGTATTTTCATTACACACATTTTAAAATTTGGTATTTTCAGTTCTATAAAAAATTTACAGAAATTACATTTCACTTATAACTTTCCAAATTGTTCCAAGTTAAAAATTTAATTTTGAGGACCAGACCTGAAAACAGTGTAAAACTTTACTGATGTTAAAGCAAAAGATAGGACCATAAAGAATATTCATGCTAATTTGCACTTAAAATAAAAGAAAACAACCCACAACTCAAGTCTGTTGTTCTTCTGCTCTTGTCAAATGGATGCAGTGTGTGTTACACTCAAGCAAACTTGCATCTACTTACTCTAGAGCAAAGCTGGAATTTTAATTGAGTTTTAAAAAATGGATTTTTAATTGCTACATTGATTAGAATTTGTAGGTAGATAAAATCTTTTTAATTTGCTGGAAAACTTCTTGAAAAAGCATTTTGTTACTTAGATTTTAATTTTTTTTAGTGATGTTTATGGGAAGTGAAGAGCTATTCTACTATAATTGCATCTTTTTGTAGACACTACAGTTGTTTCTTGAAAACAATAACTTATTAATTTAGTTGGTCTGCCCTACTGAGTATACAAATAGTAAGCGAGGAGAATGATAGCAACTACATAAGGGAGATACAAAACTTAAAAAATGGTTTCAATGAGCACCAACAAAAAGGCTTTGAGCCTGTGCAAAGAAAAGAAAGGAAAGATAATAAAAAATAGCTGGAGTTAAAAATATGTAATGGCAAATTTTAATCTACACCCATCAGCCAATCTAATTTACCCATGCTGTAAGATAAGCAGGAGATATGCTGATTGAGCAAAGCATATCTATTCTTGAGGAGGGAAGAATGGAAATGTGCCTCAGTGCATTTCCTAAATGGAGACCTATCTAGCAACCTCCCTTATATAGCCACCATTCAGCAGAGAATTCTAAAGGACCTTGGGTGACGATGAAAATCTGGATAAAAGCAAATGTAGTGCTTATTCTTAACTAAAGGATAAATAGTCATGCAGCAAGCATCCCTGAGCTCTAACATCTCTTTCAAGTAAGATACTGCAAAACCTCTGATAAGATGTAACATTATGATGAGCAGCTTGGGTGTGGTTAAACTTAGCTTACCATATTGGGGACCATTATTTGCTATTACATCCTTAGTGTACTGCTTGTGTGTGGTACTTAGAAAACAGCTAACATGTCAGACTCTAGGGCAGATGAGGATGACAAGGAATTCAGGAAAGTCAGAATAACAAGGAAAAAAAAAACCAAAGCATGCTCTTGAAATAAAGTTATTGCACCTATCTGTCAGAATGGTAGCTTTCTATGAGGAAGGTAAGTTAGGGTGACAAGAGCATAAAGGATAAAACTTGCTTCAGCATGTCCTCCCATAAGATTAGTTATGTGTGGTCTTCTAACCCTCCCTGGTTAGTTTGTTCTGTTAGGATAGAAATCCACTGTTTGGATCTACCAATACAGATTTGTATTCTGACTGGGCAAGTCTCAACTAGGCAAGGAATTCTTTTATATACAAATTAAGAGAAAGGATGGAAGTGACACTTTTTATCCTTACTAAGTATGTCTCTTCTGCTTATGATTGAAGAATACCAGGATGAAGCAAGGGAAAAGTTTGCACCATTGTTTGATGTGTTTAACTCAGTGCACAAATGGAGGAAAAGAAAAGAGCTAGAGAGGAAGGAATGCAAAGATGTTAAAGTTGCAATAACAAATAACCATAAACACAGCAAGCTGGTCTTTCGTGAAGCTGACTTGCAAAATCATTCTACCGGTATTAAAATGTTAAGGCAACATAAATCTTCTGTGATAAACAGCATAATAAAGTTGTGTCTGAATATCACTGGGGTTCAAGAACTGATGTCAAGGAATTATCTTCCTAAACCTCAGACTGTTTTTCTGAACCTTGAACTGTTTTTCAGAGTTACACCATAAATATTAAAGTGCTGTTTTTGACCAATAACCAGAGTTGCTGAAAAGAGAACTGTCACATGGCAGAGGTGAGGAAAGCCAGCTGTCCTGTACTGGTCACAGTCACCATTGGTAAAAATAGCCTGTGCTCACAATTTCTGGACTGAGACTGGCAATCTGAAGGAAATGTGGGAAGTGTGATATTTATGACTGGGACTAAGAGAGGAGTAAAGGAGCAGAGAGAGCAGAAAGAGCTCAGATAGTACATCTGTGCTAAGCAAAGGAGGCCTACGTGAGAAAGGACAACATCCTCTTGCTTGGAGAGAAATACATTATATAGAAATCCTGCCTCTCTCTCATCTGTTTTGAGTCTCTCCTTCCACCACTATCCTCCCCAAGGGTTCCCTTTTGCATGGAAAGTATTGCATTGATGGCTGCAATGCAGAGGAAATGGAGATCCACATCTCATCTTTCTGAGACCTGGTTACAATTTGGTTGCAACACACAAAGTGGCCAACTGTGTAGTGGAGTTTATTAGACTATCCAGGTGTTTCCTGTACTTCCAGGGAAGGATCAAAGTTTGTAGTTACAAGAGTGTATAGACTATCAGAGTGTATGAAATATATCACAAATGTATTCATTGAAACTCTGTCAGAGCTACTGTTGGAACTGTACTATTAGCCTTAGAGACTTCAACATCCATGTGAGCATCAAACCAGATGAGGTAACATCTGTTTTCCTGGTAAGACTGAGCTCTCTAGATTTTACCTAGCCACTTAAACATTCATAGGGAAGGAAAAAGTATTTGATTTTCATTTGCATATGGTCTGGTTTTCAGAAATACAAAGGGACACTTTTTGTTTGTTTCGACCATTTTCAACTAAATCTCAATATGAGAGCTATTCTTCCCTGCCTGATCTAAGCAGTATCTTCAAAGTCAGCTAGGAGTATTATTTTTTTTTTCTCTTCCTTCAGTGAAGCATAAACTTAATCTTCCTGGTTTATTGTTAGTGAAGACAACCACATTCTCTGTGTTGTGGATGATATGGCAATCAATTGTAAACTGATCTCAGTCCTTAAAAACAAGCTAGTTCAGTGGTTGAAGTTCACAATCTCTGGTTTGGGAAAGTTAGCTGACATTTTTTGACACTCATACCTTTATTATCAGATAGTAATCTTGACTGTTATTTGGAATGTTTTTTTTTCCAGTTCCAGTGTAATTTATTTTCAGTTGTTCCTTTCCTAGGAAGTTTCCTAAAATGCAATGGTTTTTCAGATTTAGGTGTTTAGGCACTAACAATACTTCAAATAGAGTCCACCTCACCTTTCAGTACATACCTTCTATTTGTTTTTTTACTGTCAATGGTAACATAAAGATGTTATTTATATTTACATTTTCTTACTGTAATGCTGCATTATTATTGTATTTTAGACTGCATTAAATTGCTCAGTCACTGGGTGTGCTCAAAAATAGAATTGTTAGCATTAATAATTGCGATTTCTAGTCAGTTTATCCAAGGTGGGTTTTTTCCAGCTATTCAAACATTTTAGTTGTGCTTCATATTGAATTTATTTTTATTAAGAACTCAGCCTTACAAGATGTTGCTTCTGATATTCATGATATTGTTGACCTTTTTTCCCCAGCAGTGGATTCTTTGGATTTTTAATCTGAAAATGACTTCAGAAGTCAGGTAAACACTCATGGGTCAATAACTGACTTTTACTGTCTTTGCCATGTAGTTCATGTTCCAGTGACTTTGAACTTGATGATTTTGAGACCTACTGAACTGTAGCACACAGTAACAAAGCACAGAATATAATACCATTATCAGTAGTGACAGTGGCTTAATAAAGAGTGCTTTTGGTGGTAAAAAGTGCACACATTCATAAATATTTTTTTTTGCACAAAAATGACAGCCATTTACTAACCTATCACTTCTAGTGGACTCTGTTTTGATTCATTATTCTGCTTGAGGTAATGAGACATGTAGCAAAATAAAATGAACTGGACAGTACTGAAAAGCTTCTCGTGCTTTGCATAGGGTGATGCAAAGGCCATGTAGTAGTGTTTTACATACAGAGATGATTTTTGCCTACTGTGGATTGATCCTTGAATAGCATAGAAACAAATAGGTTCTTCCAGGACTTTAGTGTAAGAGCAGCAGCAAGGGAGGAGGGAGCCATCTGAATGCAGCAGCACTCTGGCAGTGTTGGTGAAGGGCTGCTTGGTCCCTCAAGGCAGGACCCTGCAGAGCTCTTCTCATGCACAGGACACAGTGCCGCAGGAACAAAAGTGGAGAAATTTGTGCTGGAGACTTCCAAGTGCTCTGTCCTATCTAACAGTAAATTTTAGCTTGCTTAGTGGCTTTCCATGTGCTACCTTCTGATCATACTCTTCACATCTGATGTGTAAAATAATACTACCTACAGTTGCCTTAAATTAACACAACTACTTGTTGAGAACTTTCTTAGAATTTTGGTGGGAAAAGCAGCATGTATGTTTTAATGACTTTCTGTGAAGGGTGTCAGCCAAAGCCTGACTTCCCATTGTAGCTCGATCATTTATAGTACAGTACTGTAAGATGTTTTTGGGAAGTTGGTGCTAAGCTCATTGCATTAATATTTCAGTGGAGAGAGATAAGGATGCTTGTCCCAGTCGAGAGAACCATAAGTAAAGGAAAGCTCTAAGTGGTTATTTTTGAAGACTATTGTCATCTCTCAGGGCTCCATATTTCAAACTTAATCTTTTCCAAATGTTTCATAGTGGTAAGGACATCTACATCTACCCACATCTTAAGTTCCTTTCAGAGCTTTTGTTACACTAAGGCTGTAGAAGCGCTGAGATTGCTGGAAATAAATTTTCCTTAGGCTCAAATATTTGCTAATGTTATCCTTTGCAATTCAGTTTGCATTTACATAAAATACACTATTTTAATTACATTAATTTCTACAAAACGTAGTTAATAAAACACGAGCCACTTAAAAGTTTGTCCCTGGAGCTACTTACAGCAGACTTTAGCTGTTAGTAGTGAAGCAAAGGGAATTGGAAAATTCTAAGTGGAAACTCAGCCCTGGTTCTCTGGAGAATGGGGATCACAGTGTGTTGACATTACTTATTTGTATATATGAAAGCCACTCTGGGCATCTAAAGGGTCTTGTAAACATTAACAGTAAAGTTCTCATTACCTCTATTTGCACAGTACCATGCTACAGGCAAATACTGTCACCACTATATGTTAGTTTCTTAATAGCATCAACTCTGTGATGCTAGTTAGTAAAAGGATGGTCTAGAAAAAGGAGAATGGATGGATACCATATGGTAGAGACAAATAGAGTGTGCAGTGTGAGACCAAGCTATAAAGAGGCAGCACAATCCTCTTAACTATTTTGGGGGCTGGGAGTGTTGGCAACCTTTCTGTAACAAAATGCATACCTCCTGGTTTATTTTCTCCGTCTGTAAAATTGGAATTGTAACAGGCTGGAAGTTGTTTTTTTCACGTCCTACTCACATTACCAAGGTGGGGAAAGGGTAGATGGGTTTGGAAGTTGTCTAATTCCCAGGTTGTCCCTTAAGTGTTGGATGAAACTGGTGTGGAGTCACAGCAAGGCTAAAGCAAGGGAGAAGGGATGATCGTATCCCTACTCCTCATTATCTGCTTATGCTGGGGGCAAAGAAGGATGCAAACTTTGTGCCTGTGTGTAAGGAGGGAGGGCTGTATGTGCCCCAGTAGCTCTACTCAAAGCTGAGACTTGAACTCTGTGGAAAATTGATGTAGACTCCGACTCACAAGTGGAGGCAATAGGAGATAAAATTAATATATTCTAATTTCAGTACAAAAGGAAAAGGCCCAGACCTGCCTCTGAGGACTGTGTGGAGCTACACCGTTGTGTGGCTGTTGTGTTGGCAGCTCAGGCAGTGTTGGGCGGGAGGGGGGCAAAGATGTGAGCATTACTTAGTGTGTGACTCCCACAGGTATTGAATGTTGCTTCTCTGACTTTCACGGGGGATAGAAAAAAGTTTGGAAATCTATAAATGTGTCTTTCAAATGATGCCTCTTCTTCTTTGCATTTCTGCACATAATGCCTCTACTAACAGATAGGTGATAGGAAAAATCCTTATCTTTGATAGAGCATTTTGGAATTGTCCACTAGCTAGTGTTTTCCATTTTGCTGGAAACAGCTAGTGTTAACTGCTTTCAGGAGTAGATCCAATCCTAGAAGGATTTGGCAGGTCCTATTCCTTTCCAGAATAACTTCACACAGACTCCGTACTTGTGAACTGTTACTTTCTCTGCTTTATGATTGTATAGGACATGGGGGAAAAAAAATAAGACAGTACTCATACACCTGCATTTTTCCTTGCACCAAATACAGTATTTTCAATGCAAAATTTTATCTACAAGATGTAATACCTTAGTGCTGGTAAATGATAGGTTATCAGTTAGGCATTAAGTGCCTTCTCTGATGTCCATCACTTCACTTGAACTTGGATGATGGCAGAACCCGAATTCTCCAGCGGTTTACACTGGAGTCCTCTCTTCCTGCCTTTTCAGTTCATCCTGGATAACTATTACAGATAATCACAAACAGCATATTTTGATGATTAAGTTGATCTATTAAAGTTAATCCTGGATTCTGAGCTTTCCAGTCCTGTTGCCAATATAATCCTGTGTGCTTTGCACTTCCAAATAGACTGCAGGGTACCTTGAAGTTTCAGTGTGGTAAAAGCAATGGCTTTATAGCAACAACCTACAGTGGGATAAGCAAAATGAAATTTGTCATCCTTCTGTGAGTTAGAACTTACTATAAATAGAAAGTGTTCAAAAGGTGTTATTTAGTAGTTTGCATTATGCAGCTGTCTATTTAAATCATTTAATTTTGGCATCTAATATAACTCCCAGCCTCCATCAGAGACAAATAAGAAACCATATGCGAAAGCATCTGTGAAAATCTTTCTTTTATTTATGACAACATTAAAGAGAGGCTCTGATGTCAGTTACTTAACAGTAATAGACGTTCCTTTGCACCTATAGTGCTGGGTTACTTGGGCATATCCCTCTGTGGTATCTTATACCTACTGCTGTTTGCTTCATTATATACAGATTCACAGCAGTGAAGACAGTAATAGTCTTTCTTAATTAAATAAAGCTAAATGTTAATTAGTCAGAAAAATTGATTTATTTTCAGCGCATGAAACTTTTCATTGCATGCCTCTTCTTTTCAAAGAACAGGTTGGATATTCATTTAGGACTTTACATTTTTTCCTTTATTTCTGCACTGTATTTGGACTCTTGTGGTGGGATCTAATCGTCATAGAAAAATTATAGGTCTACAGATGTTTTCAAGATGTTACTCTGTCAGTAGCAGATTATCCCCTGTAGCAAAATCTCATTAAAGTGCAATTTACAGAGCTCTGCTGATGTTGCCATCAACCAAAATTAAAGGCATTAATTTTTCAAAGTTCACAGAAGTCCTTACATAAATGATGTAGCAGTTTGCAAGAACAATTTACAGAAGTGTTATTTGTAGAATTAATCTACATTAACAGAAAAAATGTTGTAAGGGTATAAGAAAGGATTGGGCAGTGAAATTGCAGCTGTTCGTGCTTTGTACTAGGTAGTGGGTGCAAAGAACTGTTGAAGCATAACTGTTATTCTTCCTTGATGAAAGCTGGGTAGGTAAACCAGATTCTGAACTCTGTCTGTGAAGAGTTAAGCTTATAATGGAGTGATCACCAGTTGGGGACACCCAGGGAGACCTTAAATTCTACTTTGAAACATCTGTACTTGATATCTCTTAAAATATTCTCATTTAGAGAATGAGTTTATGTAGCTCATGTTGTGAGTATGCCTCTTCAATACAGTACCAAATGCTTCTCCAGGTATTTATTGTCATAGGAGGTCTATATTTTAACTGAACCTAAAACTTTGATGTCAAATACGACAGAAAATTTCAGTCTCTTAGTGTTTTATAGGTCAGTATCAGAATAAACCTCAGTTAAATCAGTGGCAGGAGACAAATGACTCATTTTCAATATTTAGAGCCATTTGCATACGTAATGACCATATTTAGTAAGTGATCACCTGCTTTTTGCAACCATCCCAAAATGCTGGCTAGTGCACTTGGCATCCTGAGGCCTCCACAGTCACAGTTATATCTTCCACGTTTGTACGTGCTATATTTCAGTATCCAGAAATTAACATTCAGCCCACGAGGAATCCCATCCCTCTGCTACAGAGCAATCAAGCATGTGCTTAGAGTTAAGTCACCATCTCTCCAGAACTGGAAGCCAACAGAAACATTTTAACTTCAGTACTTACAAGGGACACACTCCCTACTCACACATTGTTCTGGGTATTCATAGAAGTTTTTATACCACCAGAACAGGCCAATATAATTAAATCAACATTTGTACTTGATTTTAATTTTTTTTTTCGTGTCTATGGCAAACAGATAGATGGTTAGACATGAGCCGGTTAAACTGGGACTATATTAGGATGCTTTCAAGGGATAGGCCAAGGATGGCTCTGGGCTATCATCCATTCTCTTTACTGCTTAGGGGAAACGTTTGTCTTGAATGTTACTTCATTTAAAGATTTAACGAAAATTCTGTCCCAAAGAGATCTCTCTATCGGTCAGTTGTTTCTAAAATTCTCACATTTTATCTTCATGGAAGATTCAGGCCTTTCAGAGGCTGCTGTTTTGAGCAGTCAGTAAATTCAGGCTTAGCTCCACATGGCCTTGTCAGCCATGAAATGCCATGCTCACCCCAAAGGGCAGATGTGAAAAACATTGTTCACTCCTTCGTCGTATCAGTGCTCTCTTGGTTGATTCGTCTTCATTCTTCTCAGCTGGTCAGAGTTTCCAAGGTGCTTCACACTTTTCTTGGGATTTTATGTTTTCAGTGATCTACATTTTCAGAAAATATGCTGAATGCTGCTTGTTTTTCAGTATCTGGCTACTGAGTTTTAGAGCTTAAACTGGGATATGAGTGGTCTTGAAAAGTCTTCCCAGGTAGTGAGCTGAAGACTCCTACATGTCGTGCTGGTACCACTGTGTTTGTGGTGCCATTGTGGGTCTAGGCTGGCTGGAAGAAGCAGGGGTGGAAACAGAAGCTGGGGGGATGGCGTAAGCTCACTGAAGTGGCACAATTGCCAAGTACAAAGCCACAAACCCAGAGGATTGCTCACGATTCAGACTCAGCCTTGCTGATTAAACAACACAGATATTTAAGCTGTTTTAGCCACCGAAGACAGAAAAGTAAGGGATGAATGTGTTCAAAACCTGTCACTGTACCTCTGTGCAGCAGAGAGTACAGGGTCGACCTGTGGGAATCAGAGTTGACGCAGGAGACTTCACCACCTTCAGGTGTCAATGAGTCTGTCCACCCAGAGCAAAGAGAGAAATGACATGTCAGGCTAGATATTACCTGGGAACAACAGTGTGAGGGAGAAATCTAATGCATTTAGGACTCATGTACTTGCATCTTTCAGACCTGAGTTATCAAGGCAGAAAGTCCTTGAGTTTGCATCAACTGTAGGTGGGATATGTGGCTGGTTGGCATCTCCCAGTGTGCCAAGGAGTACAGAACGTGTCCTGAGAGGGCTCACAGTTTGGGACCTTGAAATATATGACTGTAAATGATGTAACAAGTGGCTGCTGCAATAAACCCAGCATAGCTGCAACAGTATATGCAAGGCAGAAGTTAAATTGAAATGTATTTATTGCTATTTTATAAATGTTGTCTTATTTGCAGAAGCTACAAAAGCAATTTATTATGGAAAATGATTGCTAGCAATATAGCGTGACACGCATAAATTACATTAGACATACAAATATCTGCTTGTTCCTGTAGTATTCAGCTATTCTGCAATTAGAGAGGACTTGCTTGATAATGCAGGCCATAAATTTCACCTAGAATTTTACCTCTAAGTTTTTGATTGAATCAGAGTTTGTAATTAAAAAGAATTAATCACAGTCATTGGTAACCTGTTCTGGTCTTGGAACACAACCATCGTGGTGTATTATAAGATTTTAAGTATCAGTGACTGCAGCTGCACATAGTTAAATAAAATCAGCCAAATAAACAAGCAAATACAAAGCCACGCTTTGTTTCATATTGTAATTTTAATGATGTAGTTAGTGAAGGAGAGAATGCACTGCCTGATTTAAAATTTTTGTATATCTTTTCCCAAGAACCGTTGTCTTGATTTGTGTTTGTGTCCATAAAACTAGTAACTTGTTTTTCAAACAGGAAATGCATCAAGTTTTCTTCATATTGCAGCTGCCTCTGAGTGATAAGTATTATTCATATTTGCTTTCAATAGGAATATTTTCATGTAATTTGTAAAATTATGCAATGGAAGAATAGTTTGCAAAGGAAGAATACTATGAAACCACATATCTTCAGCAATTTATCTGTATTCTGCAATACATTTATTTGTCTCTCTTCTATAGAATATGATAAATATTGGGTTTTTTTGTCACTGTTTTTTTCTCTTCCATATATATGGTAATGTTTAGACTTTAAAGAGTTAATACCCAAGTCCATTTTAACAACTAGTAAACATGTGTTCCTGATTTGCAGGAAATAAACCAATTTTTTTTCCACTCCTGCAAGCTATTCCCCAAGAAGACTTACCTTTATGTTGCTTTTGCAAAATAGCATTCAAAGGAAGTTCCTACACGCAAACTACTTTTTATTCTTTCAAGTGAGGCAACCTCCTGGCTCCTGCAAGCATTGATTCCCTGGCAGCCAGGCCTGTACCTCCATAAGCCTCCAACCTTGTGTGTGGTCAGACCGAGCTTGGCTCTGAACACAGGAGTGAGGGTGTTCAAAGGAGGCTCTACAAGATGCTCCCACAGGCTGGGGACTGACAGCAGCACACTCAGCGAGGCTGTTTTAAGTTACTGCCGTCTGCAGCAACACCCTTGGGACGGGCAGGATGGCCAAGGAGCGGAGGAATGCGATGCCCGCGGTTCACGCCGGCCCCGCTCCCACGGCCGCTTGGAAGCCTCCTCCGCTCCCTGTGGCGTGGGGAGGGTGGTCGGGAGGGTGACGCTGCCTCCTTCCCGGCATCGTCCTGCTGTGGGAAACCTCCTTGGAGCTGGGCATCCGCTAGCGGGGCTAACCTGAGAGCACATGGGAGGAGAGGAACGCTCCCTTCTTTTGATTTCCCAATTAGCCAGATCCCTACAAAGCTGCAAGATGGCATTTAAAAGTCATTGGAGAGAATGTAGCTTAGCGCTGTCAAACTGCACAATACTGAGTGTTGCACTCCCCTAGAAAATAAACAGGAACCAATATAAATGTGTTGTATTAATATTTAATACATGTTTGACTATGTAAACCTAGAATGTGTTTTAAAAAGATGGCACAGCGAGGAAAATCATGAATGTTTTCAAAGAAACCAGTATTCCTCGCAGCTTTTGGTAAATGCTTAAACTTAATGTCTGCAGGACTTCTTAGACAATGTGAGAACCATATGAATGCCTGTGCCTTATGGAAAGTCATGAAATCTAAAAGCATGAACCGCTGTTCATTATTAACAAGTAGAACCCCATTCTTTTTCTCTATAAGGTCCTGATTAATGGACAAAAACCTTCTTCCTTGTTTTTTTCACATTCTTTTTACAATTCCTTAAATGTAAGACAGACAATAAATTATTTGCACAGATCCTACTACATACCAGTTCCTATTTGGAGCTTGACTGAGAGGCAGAAACATATATGGGTATTGTGAAAACCACATTGGGTACAAAGACTGCACATGGATTGACAGTTATAGTCAACAGCTGGGAATCATATGGGTCTTTATTAATTTGAATATTAGTGGTTGCCATTTTGTTTCTTTTTTATGGTTTGGACAAAATGGTGGGAGAAAAGCCATAAGGGATTCCTTGCTGATAAGTAGGCTCTTAAGACTCACTTTGTGCCAGTTTTCTTGCCCCTCTGTGAAACTGAGTGGTGCTTTTATTTTGCTTTTAACAGCCCGAGACTTGGGTGATTTAAAAGAGAGAACTGAATTTAGAGCTGTACCAAAAATGGCAGTCCTGATGTGCAGTGCATTAGAAAAGGAGACAATGGGATGAAGGAGGCAGGAGAGTGGAGACAAGAAATTTATTACTGGGCATTGCCTAACGAGATGAAAATTCCTTGGAATTTTCAACCAAGCACCACAGAAGAGCAGTAACAGCAGTGTTCATCTGCACAAACCTTCCCACGCTTCAATTTTTAAATAATAACTGTGTCTCGTTATGGGAGGACATGGACAGCACTGGGAGGAAGGATGGGACTGTGGTTAAAGTGAGTATTAGATGCAGAAGACCTGACCTCTAATTCCATCTTTTCCAGTTTCAGTCAGTGGTAATTCACTCTCAGGCTGCCTCAGTTTCCCTGCTTGTCAAAAAATATTGATTGTATGGCTAGCCACAGGGGACAGCTGGATTATTCATTCGAGTAGATAAAGCCCTTATACATATTTTGAAATAAGGTATAATCTAAGGGCATTGTGTTATTGCCAGTCGAAATCTTTGCTCATGACTTAAACAAAATTCTCTATGACCTCCCTGAGAATAGCTGCACAGGTCAAGGCTATTGCATTTGGACCATTATTACACTCCAGGTCCGAGAATAAGGAAATAAATCACAGATAATGAGAAAAAGTTTCACAGAGGTTTTTACAAATGGAGAAGAAACCAGAAGTGGAACATTTTCTTGTTAAAAGGACACTTTCATACACTACTGAACTAATGATAATTTTACTTTATGTTTCTACTGTTTGTGGCTCTTACTGAAAAGAGGTAAATGCTGCAGAGCTCTCCAAATCCTCTTCTTTTTTTAACACGGAGGCTTTTTTGTGACTGTAGCCTTAGATGTGATTTGCAAGATTTTAATCCAAACAAAAGGTGATGAAAATGAGAGGTGAAAGTGGTTTTTTTTTGGTTTCTATCATCTAGCTCTCTTTACCCTTCTTTTTATGTCGTTGTTTTAATAATTTAGCTAAATTGCTGGGAAAACAGTGTTTAAATCAATGTAACAGCCTAGTGTGGACATGAGTGTGTTAGCTATAAAGATGTTTATTTCAGTAGAGCTTTAACAAACCAAGCAGCATTGGTATAAAGAAACTGCGTACCAATAATATTCTGTTTGTGATATGAGGTGGCACTGATTTTAACCTAACTATTTTTTCTGATTTAATTACTTTGGTGCAGAAACTGTATGGAGACAAGGCCTTGGGGGAGAGGTTCTGATGTGAACAGAAAGGGTGTGTTTTGACTGATTTGCCACGTTGATTCCAAAAGAATTGGGAAGAATTTTAACAAGGAAAATATTTACCTTTTGAGACAAGTATAATTGTTATATTTTTTTTTAATAAAATGTGTAACATGAAGTAATATTTTAGGTTTAGTGGTGTTTCTGTGCTTCAAATTCCTAGTATGGAAATACATGTTATTCACCATGAAAAGATTACATTATTGCTTTTCCAAGTAGTTAATTAAGAAATATATTACTGTCTTCAATGATTTATACTGGAAGAAAAAAATCTTTCCAGCTTTTGCAAATTAGGAATTTTAAGAATAAAGTGCTTTATATAAAATGTTAGCATCTGAACTGGCTCATTTCCTTGCTGAATTTTGAGAGCATGTGTCCTATGTGGAGGATATAGTGCATCTTTCTCCTTTTATAACCAGGGTGCAGAAGCATATTCTGTTTATCATATCAGAGGAGTCTGGGAGTAACTTTTTAAGTGAGGAATAAGAAAAATTGCATTTCTTTTTATAGTTGAAATCATGGCCAAGCCATAATAAGGTGAAAGCTTGCAACATACCATGTACACTATAAAGTTATTTGAATTTTGTTTTTTAAAGGACGAGGTTTGGTATGATTGCCCCACAGTTTCTGCTGCTCAATATTTTTAATAAGATTGCTAATGAAGTGATCTCACAATAGCAAACCATGTTTTAATGTAAACATACCGAAGGATAGAATTAAGGTTGAACGTTCATTGTTAACTGTACCTATCCTCATTTTTATACGCTTAACTCTGCAGCTTTAATATTGCATTAACTTGGTTTTTACAGAGAACATTTTGCCCTAAGTATAAGAAAAACGTTGTTCTTTTATGTTGTCAGCCAGGGCAGATGCAAATCCTTCTACTTTTTATTGAAGAATTAACCATCTCCCTCCGGAGCACAAATGCCAGCAGTACTGGTATAATTTTATTTTTAAGACTATGGCCTGTAGTAAGCTGATTGAATGGTGTGTTATATTCAAATCTGACTGCTTATGCACTTCTTTCCATAATGTCTTTGAAAATATATCATGTTCCAAGATGAGTACAAGTTATGCATAAAAAAAAGCTGTTTGTTACATAGCTCAGAAAATGTGGATTCAATTACTATTAGATTTAAGAAAACCAGGAGCCTTTTCAATTAAAGAAAAATTTTATTTAGTTTGTAGTAAAAATTTTAAGTTACAGTGCAACAAATTCTTTTTCATTAGGAAACTGAACTAAAAGAATAACTCTTGAAGGGATAGTGAGTGTTTCAATTAATATGATGTCAATTTGTTTTACCATCTGCATGTATTTACCAACCCAGGACAGCTCAGAAGGCCTGCCCTAAAAATCACTGTTTACTCATTTGAAAACAAATCTGAAGATCCCATTTCATTTTCATGCCATCAGGATACGTTAGAGTAAGTTCCATGTGATGATGGATCCTTCAGGTTTTATTTATAGAACCAGCATTTGCGTGAGAGATGACAGGCTAAGAATAACCATTACCTCACCTAATTGTTGTCTCCTTAAGGCTTCTAAAAATGTATTTGGGGTTGGAGAGCAGGCAGCACAGGCGATGTAAGGAGTCCACCAACTGGTACCGTCTGTGTTAGTTACTAGTAATCCAATCACTCGGGATCAGATGCTCCTGAGACAGCTTCCTCTGGAGACAGAGAGATAATTTTAGAAGAGATAGATGTAAGGGTATGTGGTAGACATAGATCTAGAAAGCTATATGAATAATAGATAGTAGACAATAACAGTAATAATAATAAAATAAAAGATGCTTGAATAAGGCATGCCAGCCAAGTGCAACAAAGAGGCCAACAAGTAAACTTTTTCAAAAAGGTTCATTTTAACCTTATCCAAGCAAGGCAATTCTTTTTCTTTTTCCTTATTGAGCACTGTTGCTTTTCAACAATGTGTGTCACTGCTTGCCTGGTATTTCCAGCCCGGTCCTGTAGCCTGACTGAACACTCTAAACTAAGTGTGAGGAACCTGACCAGAAGCTGGGGCTCAGAGGTGTTGCAGATGTGGGGCAACTGATTGGGAACTGGATGGGGAAGGGTGTGGTAGGGAGTGTGTGACAGGGAGGACGGGGAAAGCTGGGAGCATTTGGTGAGTGGTGAAAGGGGAATCGGTCTGCTCAAATGTGACAGCACTAGAGTACCTTGCATAAGATCTATAAGGCATTTATAAGGACCCTGAAAACCTCCTGTTAGTTACCATCTTACATTTCTCCATAAAAAAATGACAGTGCCAGAGGAAAGGACATTTTTGCACCTTAGTTCGTTCTTTCTTTTGTTATGAACATCACTCTTTCTACTTCCACACTCGGGTGCTGAGATCACCTGAAACCTTAGCAGCACCTTGGGGCCAAACAGAAATCTGCTTTGCCTGCTACAATGCCTCTATTCAAGGAAAACCAAAGGGCACGCTTTCCCTGAGAAAGTTAGTGGAAACTAAAAATTGCTGAATGTTTGGGAAGGAATTTGACTTTTCTTGATGTAGGGTTTTTTTTTTGACTCTAAAACAAACCCTTCTTAACTTTTAGTTCTCGTGTTTTTCTTCAGAAAATGGAAAAGATTTGAAGGAAAGCAAAAAGCTTCCCTTGAATTTTTGATGGTTGAGCATACTAAATTCTTGAGCAGCTTTATGTCACTAAAATGTATGGCAAATCCAACTCTTCCTTTAGAGGGCAAGAAAGCAGAGCTCACAGGCTATTTCATAAATAACAAGAGGACTGAGATAGAAATAGGAAGGTTTTTGCTTTCTAGAGACTTGTATTGCTAATTACAATGATGGGGTGATAACAGAAATCTGTGAAGGGATGCAATAGTCAGTCTTGCCCAAAATACGTCAGCTTCATCTGCACTTCAAACTTCTGTGCTTTGCTACAGGCAAACTTTTATGTGCAAGAGTGGTAAAGACCAAACTGTGTGGCAGGCCAAGCATGGGCATAGGAAGGCCATTAAACCACACAGATTTCCTTCAGGGAATAATTTCTTCCCCTTGAAGGCAAGGTTGGATGTTAACAACTTCCGTTACCATTTCATGGTTGGAAGGTGATTTCCAACCATCCTTGATAGAGGCAGAGAGACTGAAGATAATTTAAGACTAATGTGTTTGGTGTATAAATGTGCCCTTGTGTGGGCACATATAGAATCTAAATATTAATTGAAATACAAATGTTTCCTAATATGTGTAAGGAAAACACATACAGAGCAAACAAGACTTTCAATGGGAGGTGAGTAGCACCCAGCATCCAAAAATTCAGGAATGATAAAGTGATCTACTAGTTAGTAAGAATCTCTACTTTAAAGTTACTATAAATTATTATGGATATCTTTGTAACTACATGGGTGCATTAGCTAGAGGCAATAGCTGGAGGAAGAATTTAATTTCCACATACCTGCACAATTTCCCTGCTTTATGGTCTCTGACAGTAATAAGACTACCATGGTTGCATTTTGCCTTGCTTTGACCAACCCTGACTCCCACCAAAGTTACACGAGATGCAAATTGTGCCCTTGCCTGTGTACAGTTTCTTACTTAGGAAAATACCTGATGTGAATAAGAATTATGCAAAGGATTTCCCTGAGCCTGTACAGGAAGACTGAAGCCCAGACTCCATTTACAGGACTGCAGTATGGGTGTACTCCTTGGAATTTATCAGATATATGACCAAGAATCATTCTGGTGTTTAGGTAATCCTCTAGTCTTTGCCTTCATTTCAGTCTCAACACAAGTTACATGTATTAGTATACTTTAAAAAAATCTTCAGGACTTAGTAGACCTAAAGAGGTGATTTTTCTTGGACCAGCGTGGCTGTACGGCAACAAGACAACTTCAGGCCTTCAGCTGCTCTTTTATTTCTGAGCCCAAAACCCTCTTTCTAGTGAAGTCCTAGAGTAAAGTGCAGATTCTATTAAATTCAATGGGAATTTTACTACAGACTTAAAAAAAATAAAAAATCAGGCATCTTTCTTTAGGATAAAGATTTCACTCTTATTTTTTGAAAATATGTTATAATTAATATATTGCTGTAGAAAGACAGTGAATAGTTTAAAGGTCCTCCAAAGAGAGAACTGACAAGGCCAAATCCTCACTCAGTGCAGTCACCCTTAGCAAGGTGTAATAGAGGAAAAGTTCTGGAAAACATTCTGTTTAAGGATGTTTTTCAAAGATTGCTCTGCACAGTGGGTGTTTGTAGCCACCCTGCACACTAAGACTGGGAGAGAAATATAAAAGCACTGGACCAGCACAGTCAGACATCTGAAGATTAGGAGACAATAGCACCCTGTTTGCCTGGGCATTTTAATTCAAGGAGCAATGTCACAAATGATGTGCTCCTGCATAATTTTGCAAGAAACAGGTCTGCTACCTCCTCCAGTCCCCATGACGGAGGGTATTTGGTGGAGTGCTGTTGAGGGGTTTCTCCCTGTGCTGCTCAGGGCCCGGGCATGCTGTACCCCACTCAACCCCACCCCCCAGAGGACACTGCTCATTGCTTAGTGGCCTTATAAGGAGAATTGCTGAGCAGTTTTAATGACAGATACTGGCTTATAATTGTTTCTTCTTAAGTAGTAAATAGTTTCTCTTACTTTGCAAGAAGTGTCAGAACCAGAGGAAAAATATGAAGTTAAACCACAAGAACACATGTGCAGTGCCAGAGGTTGGGCATACTGCTTTTATTTGCTCCTTTTTCATTTACTTAACCTTTAGGAAATGCTCTTTTGTTGCACCTTTAACACTCATTTACATGGATGTGTAAACAAGAACACCCCCCTTAAAGAGAAGAGCTCATTAAAAATGAACAGTGTGCATATCTGGTGCTGGTTCAAACCGGGAAAACTATCTTACCTTGGGATCTGAGGATGGGAGTAGTGCAAACCCCTTTCAGGGCATCATTAACATACTCAAAACTGTTATCCAAAACAACATCCCCTACAGTGGCTCCTCGGGTCAGGGCCTCAAGGTACATCACTCCATGTAACACTTCAAGAGATGTGGTCCCCTAGATGGAGATCAAACAACGTTTTCTCCACACGGAGGATTAAACCAACGCATGAGGGTGCCTTTATCAAACTGTGTTTGATAATGGAGTTTTCAAAATGCTAGGTGGGTCAAAATGTCAGGGTCTTTCTTTTGGTCTGTTCAGGTTCTGTATTGTCATACAAATTATAGAGGAAAAGGCTCAGAAATGAGAGATGTCTGTTATTTCCCTTGGGAACTATTTCATTACTGGCGAGAACTTCTCATCTATATATTTCATTTCCCCCCCACTCCTGTTTTCTTGTAATTCTTCCAAGTGGTGTAATCCAAAACAGTTCTTGTCTGTCTTTATCTAGCAGTGTCTTAATTACCTACCCTGATATCAACAGATCTGGGGGTAATTCCTGGTAAAGTCTCTGGTATTTATTCTTTATTAATTAGTAGAAAATAAAAATACAACTCTTCCAAACATTGTCACCATAAGGCTAGCTTAGGTCAAGTCATGTGATGATTTGAGTATGTGTGCAATAAAAATGATAACATGATACCTGTTGCTTTTTAAAAGTGACTTATGCAAGAACTGGTGTCTGTTAGTGCATGGTACTGGATAGACCATGAAGTTGCTCTGCAGAATGTAAAAAGCATGTAAACAATCAGAAAAGGGAATTTGGAAATGAAGGGAAGTGAGCAAAGAATACCAGCTGATGAATAAAACATTTTCCAAAGTTCAGAAAAGTCAGCTGCTATATGTTAAAGTGGTTGCCAGGCAACTCATCTTTTTAAACAAGTACTGTGGCAGATAACTCATAAAGACATTGGAATGGCAAAATTAACTGCTCTTGAACAATTTCTTCGATACATTAGGTACAAACAGGCTTTCATTCATCATCAGGCATGCATATCTTCTTGTTATAACTTTTTTTTTCCTTGAACAAATACATGTGTTTTGTCCAAAGCCCTGCAATTTTAACTCTTTCTTTTCATCTCATTCCCCATGAGGGAACAGCTAGGAATCTTTGCCCTAAATCTAGGCATCGATAGAAATCTAGTTTGGATGAAACAGGGGAGCTCATTCTCTGTTCTGAAAAACAGGCACTTTTTTTTTGGTGGAGTTACATCCCTCACGTGTAAAGAGGAGCTTGGCTGCAGTCCACCAAATATTTTCCATGAAACAGACTGAGGTTGCAGACAGAGAGGGAGAGGCTCCAGTAGTAGATTGTGAAAAAAACTTCAGGAAAAAAGACAGTCAGGTCCTGGTGGTTCTCACTGTGGAGAGGAGGATAAAGCTGTAACTGGAGGGGAAAAGTGATCATATGGAATAATTTATTTGACTCTTTTCCTTGCCAAATTCTAACTGAATAAAGTTGTGTTGTGTTTTTTTTGTTGTTTTTTTTTACTATTGTGTTCATTATTCATGATTGCTCAATGAGCACTTTAGTGAAATGCTGAGCACAAAGGATGTTTGCAAGCTGATCATAATGCCTGGATTTTCAGCACTTTGCTACTTGCTATTTATCATTTGTAATTGATCACTCTGCATAGTAAGATGCTCTTTCTGTTTCCAATTGGATAACTGGAAGTATTACAGATGAGAAAAGGAAAACTGAAAAAGTTTCCAAGGACTTTCACAAAATTATTGTTTTCTGTTTAATGCAACAAAAAAAAATCTTTGCTGAAGTAGAAAACAAATACTCAAACAGCTCTTACTAATTTCAAAGCAAATCCTTAGCATTGCTAAACCGGTTTGGCAATGCTTATACATTCTTTCTGGAGTGTCAGCTCAGCTCTGCCACTCAGAAAATGTCTGGGATAATTCACCTCTCCAAACAACCAGCACTGGGCTGTGCTCCTTTCCTGGCTATTTGATTACTGCCAGCAGTACCAAAGCAAGCAAATGAAAAGTCCTCAGCATTTGAATTTGTCATTGTCCTCCTGAGTTGTATTCTAGTGGCAATTCAGCCATAACCTTTATTTCCCGAAACAAACTCAGTAAACAAACAAACAAAACCACACAACTGACCAAACAAAGAAATTTTCTGTATAAAACTATGAATATACCAAAGAAAGGAATGCTTCTTCAGATACAAATTAATGCTGTGTCGAGTGGTTTTGTTGGTAGCTCACAGTAAATCCTTTGAAGTGCAGCTTTGGTGACATGTAACTGATGCGAGGAGACCGACTTTTCCCTTTGCAGCCTGTTGCATTACTGGGACATTGCATGCCCAGTGCCTGTGCCAGCCTCAGCTCAGTACCTATGGCACTGACACCAGATCCTGCAGGAGCAAACAAGCCCCTGGCTTTCTGTCATAACATACCTTTGTTATTCCAGCTTGGTTATGGAATAACTTTAGTAAAAATATGTTAAGGAAAGAGGTCAATTTGAAAGTTGGGTGATGTTTTAATACATATTTTTCATTCTGGTGTTAAAAATGTGTGGAGATTTTTAAAGTCTGTTGTCCTCAGTCAGTCATACAATCCCATTGAATGAATTAAACAAACTCACACTTAGATGACACCTTGTTAAAAAAAAAATTCTTACTGGATTTTGTTTACTCTTTACCTGACTCTGGACTTGATCTATTTTCACTGCTAGGATCAAAATATCTGCCTGGACTCTGTAGTCACACAAGGTGAGAGCTGTGACATGGACACTCATTTCCATCTGATTACTGCCCTTAGTGCCACTGAGAGTGTGGTTGCTGCCCTGAAGGCTACAGCTACTAGACCAAAAATGAGAGCTTAGATTGGTTAGATAGTTACTTAGATTGCTTATATAGATAGCTCTTTATTTTTATTTGTAGTAAATATGTTGCAAGGCTTCAGAAACACAAATAGTTAATGAGCATATTTAGGTATTCAAAATATACAAGATGTGAACCTTCAGAGTAGGAAGTGGTGTTGCAGGAGCTGCAGCCTATTATTCAATTCCTGGGGTCAGACCAGCAGCAGTTGTAAAAATCAATAAGGCTTACGAAGATGAAATAAACTTTAAAAAAAGCAACATTGACAGAGGATATTCCACAAAGCCACTCTTGATGGCTGAGCCTGTTCAGACTGAAACTGGGGGAAGTTTTGCTGATTTACTCTAACAGCCTTGGGCCGGCGTCTGGAATTTGCAGGATTGTTTGGGCAAAGTTTTCCAAAGTTCAGTCTCCTGAGGGGTACAAAATACGCCTGGGTACCAGAGTGCTGCAGCATGCTGATGCAGTATGTCTGACTGTCAGTCTTTCCTGCACTTCACTGATGGTTTTGATGAATTATGGTCCCATATTTACTTTTTTTTTAAATTTTTTTTTTTCAGGACTTTTCAGAATATTAAGCAAAACACAAAACACTGCTGGTCTTGCAAGTAAAACCCAAATTTGCATGGTGGACATGCAAGATCTTCATATAATGTTAGTGGGATAAACTTTTAATATACATAGATAACATTCTAAATAGTATTCCAAATGCTGGAAATAGCCTAAATCTTCCAATACCCTCATAAGTCTTTCCTTCTTTCTTATTCTCCTATACCCTATACCTGTCTGATTTGAAGTCATATCAGATTTAGCAAGAAAGACAGCTGTAATCACTGCCTTTTTAAAGCCCACAGGAACTACTCACAGTAGAAAGCATCTAGCATTGGAAGATGTCTTCCTGTAGAAAGAGAGTCAGAGCCAACACAGCAGGAAAAATTTTGGGCCAGGCTTTATGTAGTGTACTTAAAAATAAATCCCAGTTAAACAGAATTTATTTCTTTTAGAATAAATGACTTTGTATCAGTCTGCTGACTTTTAAGATTTTTTTTTTTCATGTATTTAAAATGGTCAACAGAGTACATTTGCCAAGCCCAAGCATTCAAGAATATGTCAAGCCCCAGAACATAATAAATTAAAAAAAAAAAGCCTGAGAAAATAATTTTGTGTTTTCTTCTGTGTGCTGCTTACTTTAATCTGCTTTATCATTCATGCTTGCTACATTTTCTCTGTAGTCGGGTGTGTTAGAAATGGAGAAACTGATGCTTTGCATAATCACATGATTCCAGGAGAGGCATTTTTAGGGAAAAATGACCAAATGTCACAGACAGTTGACAGGCATGCCAAGACTGACAGCCATGACTGTGCTGTCACTTTCTGGGTATGGATTTCCAGTTCTGGTCAAAGATATAAATACACAATTTCATTATTATGGAGTAGTGTTTATTTATTAACTCATTACATCGAAGAAATATTATACTCAACTTACACTTTGGAAGTGTCTTCAAATAATTTGCTGTCATATGGTTAGCAACATTCTTTTAACGGCCTCTAATTTACAGCAAAGTCATTTAAAATATATACCTTGATTAGATCTACATTAGTCTTATATTTTATATGTCAAATTATGTTAAAATGGAAATAATGATTAATTTTGCTATAGGAAATTTCATCGAGTTATAATAATTTCAGTCTTATCTCTTTGAGCTGCATGTTTCTCCTATTGCTTTAAAACTAATTTAGGCCACATTATATACAAAATTAAATCTTACTTTTATAGCTACACCCTTGGGGTTCAATGAAAAGGCTTTATGAGCTAGAAATTAAAAGTACTGGTTGAAAATACTATTACATTATACAGGCTATTATTAAGGCAATTTACAAAGTTGGTATTAAAACTACGCACATTTTTCATTGTTAGCACCCATATATTCAGCAAGCCCATGGGACCATTTGGTATATAATCTGGCAAATAAAATCAACTGAAAGGTAAACAGCAAGTCCACAGCATTTCTTGATAGGGAAAATTGCACTACAATAATTGTAAAGCTGATTTAGCCCAAGATTGTTATGAATTTAGGAGATACAGATCACATTTGTTACATGTGAAAATAAATTTGAAACTCCGTATTCCACACATACTGGAAGACACATGGAAATATGAGTTTTCTTTCTCATAAAGAAAACAAGTATTTTATATTCCATGAAATCCAATTTGGCATGAGTCTCATTTTGCATCTTAAACATGTAGTTTTTCTTCACAGCTGATTTTTGGCTCCCATGTACCTATTTCCACAATTTGGAGGCTAGATGATTGCTTGTTTCCACTCGAACCCTAGGTAATGCATGTTTTACTGCTTTAATATTTCTGAACAGAAAATGTAAAAGATCTCACAATATGATTTATGGCAAGTATAAGAAAAAGCAATGGTCTTTTAATTTCAGGGATGCTTAAAGAACAGAGACCACTAAGAAGCAGGGTGGAATATCAAATATTTGACCTAGATGACAATATTGAGCAAGAACCAAATGAGCATGCCGTGGTCCTTTAATATTATAATTTACATTTCACATTACAGCATTCTAGCTCTTACATCTAGATGGGAAATGCTTGACTGTATTTAAAACAAAAAGGGAAAAGATATCTTTTTGCACTCACAAAGGCAAAGCCTTTTTTTTTTTTTTAAGCAAGCTGCTTGGCATTGTCACACTGCTGATGGAGTCAGAGGACAAGGAAGTGCATTCTTCCCTTGTCTCCTAGGACTGGTTCAAACCAGCATTTGACAGTAAATTGAGGTGACTAGGGCTTTTGGAGCTTAAATGTGTTGTCCCAGGGTTTAGGCTTGTGATTTATTTGGAGCACCATTTCTTGCAGAGAGCCCAGGCTTTGCTTTCCCCAGACTCTTCCCAGTGACTGATCCTTGATGTGGTAGATCTTAACTGGAATAGGAGAGGGTGAGGCTGTTCAGTCTGCCACTGCAGGTTCAGTGGGGAGCTGGCATATTAATTACAAAGCCCTCCAGATTCTGGGGAAAATAGCAAAATTTTTCTTACCCCTACCCTTTCTGGAAAGCTTGTGGCTCAGGAGCTGTCTGTGAAGGAAATGCTCATGGAAAATATGCTGCCCAGTCATAGGCATCCAGCTTTCAGGGGGTGCTGTGAGAGTGCTGGAAGACAGCGATCCTTTCCTTGGATACTCAGCAGCCAGCCTCTGCAGGAAAAGTATGTATGAGGTGTCCAAGGTGCCCACCACACTGTAGAATCAAGCCAAGAATTTTTGCTGTGTTACTGAGCAAACAACATTTTAGGTGTTCCCGTTGTTTTGGGACAGAGGGAGTTCCATGTGGAAGCATTGCATACAACTATTGTGAACTGAAGCATGTTGCTGGTCTGCACTGAGAGGTTACAGAAACACCTGAAAATGTCTGATTTTGTTTACACAAGGAATAAATAGCCCTTGAAATGGAGTAACTCAAGTTTTAGCAAGTTTATGGTTTTTCTTCACGTTACAAGAAATATTTGACAAGGAATGTAATTTTATTTGCCTAACCAAAACTCTTCCAACCATCCAGCTTCATTCCAATTACTCACTACAACGATATGATTTATAGAATTTAAAGCAGCCTAATAAAAAAAGGAATTAGAGAAATTAAAGCAGCCTAATAAAAAAGGGAATAAATGTGATATTGTATTTAATTTTGCCAGTCTCCATTATCCTCACACTGTCCCTTAAAAAGGAAGACTCTTTAACTAGTACAGTGTAATGCAAAAATTGCTACTATTAGTTATTAATATTTTATGGCCTTGGAAAATGCTGATATATAATTAATTTGGTTATGGATAAAGTAATTCAATTTTATATTGCCTACACCAATTTATTAAATACTGTAAAAGATATAGATCAATTGCAAAGGGAAATGGAAGAAATTATTTGTAGTCAGAAAACTATCAAGCATGTTTAACATGTTTGTACAGGGTAAGCAAAAAGAAAAAAAAGACATGATGTAATGCATCAATCAACCCACAGAGATTACATTTCAAAGCCTTTTTATATTGAACAAATGGGGCTTGATTTTCAGTCTTTTAGAAGTATCTGAATTTACAATACTATAAATTTATAAATAAAGTGTTTTATTTTTGTTGCTGTTGAAGTTGTGGCCTGAGAATCAAAGCCCTAAATTAGACATCTGAATTAAATACAACACCCCCTAGGAATGGATGGTCACCAAAGTAAATTCTATTTATATAGAATGTAATTGTAGGTTAAATAGCTGATTTTTTTTTTTTTAAATATTTAAAATTAAGAAAACAAACTCTAGGGATGGTGAGTAAGGAAACATAAAACTCCAGTATAATCCTGGAAACCCTTACACACAACTCCCCAATAAACGGCTTTCTTCACTTGAATGGGGCTTCTTGTTCAAGGCATGTTGTCCATACCCAGATTTCAGGAATTTGTTTTATGTAAAGATGATATAATAGATGTTTTATAACTAAAAAAGGTATGAACTTCGATTTCTTAATAAATAATACTTTCTTAATAAGGCTGATAGAAGTTCATGTGGGTGGATGCAGGAGTCTCTTTGTATGGTTTTGAAGGAGAGGGATCTACTGATGTAATTATTGCCTTCTAAAATTTTGTCTCCTTCATATCCTGATACTAAATAGTATCTTTAATCACTGTCCCAATGATCTTAGCAAAAATATGTCAGGTTCTTCTAAAATCTTGCAGATGTTTTCAGAAATACATGACATTATGTGTGAACTAAACCTTTGTAGGGAATTGGTTTAGATTTTGACAGTGGTGGTTTTCAGGGAAAAGTCCCTATGTTCTGCCTCCCCTCACTCCCTTAAACTTTTTTTTTTTTTTAATTATAAAGAAACCTTATTTATAACAATCATTGATCCCAATTCCATGAACATGTACACCTCTACAAATATGAAGAATTGCAGTAGTCCAAAGCTGACCACGTAATTACACCCACTGAAATACAGGTTGAATTCTTATTCACAGTAGTGAACAGAGTATTTATAGAATTTTTCTATGGTATGTAGAGAACCATTTTTGTTTTGCAAAGGCTAACGGCAAAAAGATTCTGCAGTCCTTATCGGGAGTTGCTTCCTGCTATCTTTCAAAGGTGTATTGAACTTCTAAAGGCTAAGCTTTTCTCGTGTGAAAGGATGATAAAAATACAGAAAAAGAAATATTTCAAACTAATGTCCTGTTGCAATGTTCTTGTTAAAACAACATGTTCCTTGCTGGAATATCACCCAGTTCGAAATAAGGATTGATTTCAAAGACACCATTTTTGCCAGTATATTTTATTGCCATAATATACTATGTGTGACATATATAAACAGCAAATTATGTGATGCTTAGGCCAAGATATGTAACCTTTCTCCTCTTTCAAAGCCTTAGTTTTAAAATTCTGAATTACGCTGAGCTGATTTGTTACCGTCGAGCTTGCCTGACGCTCACCTATTTTGAATTGATGGGAATACTATTACATTGAACCATTTCCTGGGGTGCAGGCATATATTTTTGAAATCTCATCACAATGAGCTCTTTACTGCAAGAAACAATACCTAGTTATTGCTGACATCTTACAGAATGGAGCCTTAAATGCCCATGTTAATTCCATACACAGAAGCAAGAACAGTTTAACTTTCTTACCATGTTACTTGAATATAAGAATGTGATAAAAGTCTATTACTGCAATAAAAGCACTCCTTTGCCATTAAAAATTTCTAATTAATAATGCATTTGGTAATGATTACTTTTACAGTTATTATTTAATGTAAGCAAAAAAATGAACATAATTTTCAAACATGACCAAGTAGAATTTCCCAAGTCCTTGTTATTTATGATTCTGCTTTCTGAAGGTCAGATTATTTTTCACTCACTTTAATAATTCACTAAGTGTGCTAAATGTTTACTTCATGTCTGAACAACAACCAATCTTGTCTTAATTAAATATATCTCCTGACATTGTTTTAACATATCAGTGAATTCAAATAAGTTACTAAAATGTTAAGCGAATCAAATTTGTAGTCACTTTATACTTTGAATATCCACTTCTCTAGTTTCTTCCCACCTGCTGTCATGTGTTAATTTTTTTAAAGCATCATCTATTTGCAAAAAAAAGAAAGAAATTGGTATTGTCTTGTGTTGTTTCATCCTTAAAGTGAAACCATTTGCAAGAAAATTATGGGTCCCTAGTGATGAACTTCTTTGCATATTAATTTTGTTAGCCTTACCTCCTGTGGTCTTTAGTTCTGGAAGGCCTATTAGATAATACACAAGATAAATTTTCCCTTGTATCTTACAGCTAGTTGGGAGAAAAATACCCTTTTTTTCTTTAAAACTTAAAAATTGCCATATTAACCATGCTTATTTTCCCCCCATTTTATTAGTAAAGAGTAATTTAATTAAGCACAATAACCTAGTCAATATTGGGTATATTTGTTTCCAGTTGTTGAGAAATCTATATTTATGCTAATACATGTCTCAGAAGATAATCTAAGAAATGAATCCTGCATAGATTCTGTCAAGTAATGTCAGAATGGACTTTGGTTGAATTTGTGTGTTGCATTTAATCTGAAATATAGAAGCAAAGGGAAGCTGAGGAGGTGAAATAGGTCAGACAAAAATGTCAGCATGGTTACAAAAGCATGTTTTTCTTCTGTTAGATTGGATGGTTGGAGACACTTACTCAGAACTACAGACAGGTGTCTGTTGGGTTTTACAGAAGGGTCTGGGCAGAAAAGACAACTGTTTTCATCCTATAGCAGTATTTTGGCATTTTGGTGAGTTTCTCTGAGTATCTGAATAACTGCAACTGGAAGTCTCAAATTCCTTTGGAAGTCTACGTCTCAGTGTTATGATTCTATAGCAGCTGACTTTCAGCATGTTTCTCCATGCCTGAGAAATAAACCTGTGGCTTCTGAAAAGAAAGGGCTGGTGGTATGCTCTGCCACTTAGAAATCCCCAAATTACAGGTTATGTTTCTTCAGCCTCTTGAACTTGTTTGCAGTTTGCACCCGAGTATCATCAGCTTCTTCTCATAACAAAAGAAATGTGTGGAAAGCTCTCAGTGCTTGACAGACAACTTGTTTTGGAGTTAGGATTTTCCTCAAAACATCCTCTGCTTTTAGAACAATAGAAACGTCAACATTTCTCAAAACTTTATAGCTGATCTGAGACTAGTCAGTTCGTTTCCAGCTTTCCAGCTCATACTCTGAAAACAAAGTGAGACCATCTTTAGGCTAAATGACATCAGTATTTATTGACATTGCCTATTGTTTAAAATGGCACACCAGATCACAATCCTAAACAAGCTCATAGTAATTTTTTAGACTCTAAAATTGTAGTGGGAAAAGAGGCATTTTCATAGTTGCTGACATCACTAATTTATATCTGCTTTGGTAAATAGCTATCAGACTTGTTTCTTTGCTATAATAAGACATTTCTAAATATCTCTTTTATTTTGTAATGAAAATCCCTGAGAGATTCTAAAAGTATATTTTCTTGTTTGGATTTTGTTTCATTAAAATGTTTTTAAAGCATGGACCTTGTGAGGACATTCTCTGCTCCTGAAAACTGTTAAGACATTACTTCTGAACCTGGGAGGCTTTCTGGGAAAATAATCCACTCTTTTTTTTCTCTCCTGTGCTAATCCACACCTGGATCAGACAGGCAGGGAGACTTGGCACCCTTCACAGTGTATCAAAAAGGAGAATCAACACCAAACCCACAAAACTAATTTTGGTGATTTCCTTCAAAGAAAAAAATATAAATTCAACAGTTATCCCTTTTGCTATGAATTTGTTAGCATTAAGATAAAGAGAGTGATACAAAGAGCATGGTAGCTGCTCATGTCAAAATATAATGGATTTTTCTAATTTAACAATGAGATTATCCATACTAACCAATTAAATATGCAAAACAGAATAAGATGCTTTGGACAATGGTCTGAAAGCATGTACAAGGATTTTTTTTCCCCATTACTACTTGGCCATGGGATAAGTAATGAAAATAAATATACAAGCCATCAGTAAGTAATCACAGACAGCGTCTACTCTGTTTCCTTGGGCAAATCTTTGGACCTTTATATATTTCTGTTGTCCTACTCTCTCTGTATTTGATTTGTTTAGACTGTGGGGTGTCTAAAGAGAGACTAATTTTACTGTGTTTGTGAAACACCCAAAAGAGTTTTGAGATCTCACTGTTTCACGAAGACTCTGGACACCAGCAAGCTGTTGGTACAACAACCAATATTTCTATCTACTGAAATTCCTGCTTTATTGCCAGAAACGGGATCTATCCATGCAAAGTGGTTTTCAGCCTGTGTTCTTTCATCAGAGTTCTTTCCTACCATGTGCAGAGACCTGATCACAGTGGGGGTCATTTACCATATCTTCTGTATTATTGCTACTGCTTTTGCATATAGTTTGTAGGAAGCAAGGAGAAGGAGGGTATGGATTTTTACTGCAGATTCTGTTAGAGAAGTGACATCATCAAGAGATAGAAAGGAGAGAGCAATGAGCTTCCCCACAGGGTAAGAAAGAGTAAAGAGAATGACATGGTGGTATATTTGGGGAAGCAGGATGGAAAGAAGAATGAACAGAAGGAGAGCGTAATAGAGACAACGGGAAGAAGAGTAAAGAATGAGCAATGAGACAATATGAGTAGAGTTTTTTTTTTCCACCAGGGAGAAACATTTGGAATGAAAACAATTAAAATCTGTGAGACTTTCCTAATAACGTTTTTCCATGCACGTAATTGTGGCGGTTGCCGAAGGGATGGGGAAGCAACAGTGGGCAGGATATTTTTGGGTGCAAAAGAAGTGAGACTTGAGATTTGCAAATGGAAGAATTAATGTTTTTTATCTTGTGATTTGACACAAGTAATTGACATGTAAAGGTAGAAGAGGTCTTCTGAATGGGTGCTAGGGGATGGAAAGCATTCAATGACCTAATACCAACTGTTCCTATTGAGAGTGACGGTTTTCATCAGTGCTAAATGTATAGACACTTGTTTCTACACTTAGAAGACAATCCTTTATTTATTCAATATATAAGGAGTCATAATACTGCACTTCACTGACTATAAGACTATTCAGATTTCTCACTTAAAAGGGGAAAATACGCTAGCAGGAAATGTTGTGAAATTATCTTCAAAAGCCTTCTGAGATAAGGTCATAAATTTGGTGCAACGGTGGTCTTGTGAAAAGTCAACACATTGTACTCAGAGCACATGAAGGACCTAATGCCATCTGTGATAGCACCATGATTAAAAATTGACAATACCCAGTGCCTTTCACTGTTGCTACCCTGGCCAGTCTGCTGTGCTGATGAACCAGAAAGTGACTTCAGTGCTCTTGCTGATGAAATTGCAATGCCAAATAGTCTTCATGTAAATGGAGCCTTGTAACACATTTGTTTAAGTACGGGCAGGTACAGATGCTGAGTATGCCTTCTTGAGTGCTGCACAGTATCATTAATGTTCCATTTTAGTCAGGCTACGCTGGCTGCACTTAAAAGTCTGAGTGCTTTTCTTTGTTGGAAAAAAATCCTGAGCTTGAAGAAATTATGTAGAAGATTTCAGTTGTATTCTACTTCTTTCCTTTTTGTGTTTGGTAGTTTAAAAATTAATTTTAAAGAAGCATTTTTTCTTTAATGTTGTCATAATATTGTGTTTTCCAGCCATTTATTAATTAATTTTATACAAGTTTCTGTTATCACTTTTTTTTTTCTGTCAGTCTTATTATCTGTTACTGAAGTTTTCACAGAAATTTTTTCAGTGATGATTTTTTTCCAGATCATAAATAAACACGAAATATTCTTCCAGAAATAGATCTTCACTCCATTTTCAAATGTCTCTTAACAATCAAAGCCAATTCTTTATCCCTCCAGTAGTTTCTGTCTGTCACACTGCTTGCTAATCATACAGTCTAGTGTTGAATATTGTACTGCTCTTTCCCCAGATCTTAAATTAGCTGGGGACAAAATTGCTCCTGTTGAACCTCTGCTACTCCTTCCAAGCTTTCTGTAAAGTTTACTTGCCATGATTTCTATTCTGTGGTTTGGTGTTAATTTTTCTAAGTGATACCTTTTAGATTTTTCTGATAAAGTTTCCTCCATATTGCTCTGGGTTACTCGTAAAGATAACAAGGTATGAATTTGTTGTCATGCTCAACTTGTTTTATACCAGTGAAGTCACTTGAATGACATCAATAAGAAGTGAATGCATGAGTCTGAATCTTGAAACGTTTGTTATCTCTTTTCTCACAATAGGTGTTGTGTCAGCTTTCTTCAATCTGTTAGTGCCTCTAAGGTTTG
>VWZY01012807.1:513070-541997 GCA_013399075.1 Chloroceryle aenea | reverse complement strand
AGGCAGGGGGGGGGGGGCCCCCTTGGACTGGTGCCCCCTTGGGTTGGTGTATGGCTCAGGGATGCAGGCAAAAAATGGACCAGATGGGTGCTCTGGGTGAGGTCGCTTTTATCTCATTCCTTATGCCCTACGGAGGGTTTCAGGGCCGGGTGCTACCTTTTCATNTCTGCCTGACAGAGCTGCTGCAGAATACATGCCTGGCTAGTCCCCAAATTCTGCTAGATACACGTTTTATCTCCTTCCTATCTCCATGGTAATTCCAGTGCCATTTACTCTCCTAATTTCTGCACTTTAGACTATTCTGCTTTTGACAGCAGCACTTTGTTTATTTCAAAAGCTTTCATTCTTCTAAGGGCTGTGTAGAGTAATGATCTGGTGAGCAAGGAAAAAGAGGGGCTTATAACCACACACTTATACTCACCCTGGTTGCCTCCATTTAATAAAATTTCATTATTTACTACCTCTAAATTCCTCTGTGGTAAATGACCAGAATCCACCATGTCACACTGTTTTGTATTCTGCACCACAGAAAAAAATTAAATACTTACTTGCTCAGAAAAATAGATCAAGAAAGACCGTGTCTGCCCCATGGTGCTTCTGGCTCGAATGACAGAAAACACAGATGTACTGGACACATTGTGGAAGAGATCTTCTGCTGGAACAAAAAGATACCAAAAAAACCTCTATTACCTGATGCAGGCTGGAGAGCTGCTGTTTCCGTGTCAGCACGGAAGGCTTTTCATTTTTGTGTTGCCAATTGGTAATGGTAACAGTCGCTATTTTGGGGTTCAGAGTGGTGCATATGTCTCAAGAAAAATGATCTTTTGTTTTCCATAACTGAAAATGTATAAGAATATATTTAATTTTCAAATTTTGTCCTTTTTTTGGACAATAAATTCAAACCAAAGGATCAATATCTTTGCCATTTTGAAGCTTTTTTTTTCCAGGTTGAGGATTTTCAGCCAAAAAAAAAAAAAGAAAGGAGCAATCAAATTTTTAAATTGCTTCAAAGATTTCGGAAAACATATAGGTTTCATGGTCTGCAGTTTTTCAGAGAGAAATCTTCAAGAGAATGAAAATATTGCAGTGGAAGAGTGATACAGGTCCAGATGTACATGACAGCTTTAAAAGAGTCAAGGAAATTGAGGGCAGCTGAAGAGAAAGGTGCAGTGGGATTTATTGGCATCAAAAAAGTCGCAGGCTTAGAGAATTTTGGCCTGATTACTATTTACTGTGTGTTTAATCACAGAGGCTTTGGAGGGAACCAAACCTGTCTGAAGAAAGTAGACTTGAAGAAGTAGGGCTTTTTTATTTTTTCCGTGGGTGAGACATTAGACAAGAGGAAGGAGGGGGAGCGGGGAAAAATAAAACCAGATTTTTAGCAGGGGGAGTGAAGCAGAAGAACCCCAAACGTCTTTTTGCTCCACATGTTCATGCTAAACATTTGACAGCGCCACGCGTTGTTTCTCGAGGGATCGCTCNCGTGTGTGAAAGTTGAGGAATTTCTCCCATGTCTGATCTCGCCTTGCAGAAAACTCTGCTGCTTTAGTCAGCTTTCTGGGGCTGGCTTTAGAACAGAAACAACGTTTATAAAGTTCTTATTCCTGTGGTGTTCCACAAAGTAGATTTAAGTGAATGACAGGCAGGTGAATCTGATTAGCACGTTTCAGAGTTGCCTGTGTTGCAAACAGAGCTTTTCTAGCAGACATCATCCCAGATGGCCCCTTATTTTCATTGTGTTGATAGTGTTGGGTGGGACTGAGGGGATTTGATGGTCTGTAGTTGAATGTACACAAAATTTGCGTGATTCTGTTATTTTTTTCCTTTTTTTGGGGGGGCGGGGGGGGAAGGAGCTTTGGGACTGTGGCAAAGATGGCAGGGCTCTAAGAAGCATCTTTTGATGTCTCAGACTCCAGCCACCATGTCTTTTCCATTGGTATGTTTTCAGACTTTCTGAAGGGGAAAAGAATGTGTTGGTCATGCACCATTTCTATTTTAAATTGGGAGGAGAAAGAGTTACTAATCTAATATCAGCATCAGAAGCACTACTCTAGTGTGTTTTTCCATTGTCTAGAGGATTGCTTAAAGAAAACAAGTTGATCTATTAACATAAAAGGTCATTTTCTTTATGAACACTTATATTTTATTTATCTTTATTCTTTATATACAGGTCAGGCTGACCTAGGAGCAATAGGGGCAAAGACTGAAAAGTTGTTATTTTGTCACTGGCAAAATAACAACTAGTTACAACTAAGAGGCTGTAAGTAAAAAAGAGTCAAATTGTCACACCAGAAGCCTCAGAGAAAACTGGGTTCTTATCAGAACAAACATTTGGTTCTGAGGTCATTATTGTGCTTGATTATGTCATCAGAAACCATTGGTGTTTTGAGGGGATACTTAAATACAAACATAGATCAGGATATATGAAGCTAAATAAACAAAGTAATTAAAATCCAAGTACTTCTGAGCAAGAGTTAGAAAAAAAGAATGAGTTACATGAAGAACTATACATACCTGGTGTTCCCCTTGATTTATATACTGCGCTGACTGTACAGGTAGTTTTTAATACTTCCTTTCCTCTCGTTGTTGAGCAGCTAGAAACTGGAGGAAAACAAAATCTTGACAAGGGACAGAATTTCTCAATAATTTGTTGAGTTTTTCTGTTTGTGTGCGTTTCCATTGATTTAAATAAGGCTGCTGACAGCAGCACAATCAAACAGACATTTCCCTAAGTTTTGCTAGGACTAGAGCCTTTGATTTTTCCTTTCTGATGAACTGCATATGATCAACTGCAGAATCACATCAGTTGGATCACAACACTCATGCCAGTAAGTACCCTCTATCTGACTTTTTTGAACTGGAGGAGGAGAGCTGTGTCATTTTTCCCCAGTTCTTTAGAGACTGGGTGGTTTTTTTTTCTTAATATTATGCCAAACTAAAGAGAGGCATACTGAGGTTTATTTGTGTTTTTAAGCAAAATATATAAGCATTTAAGTTTATGAATAACATAAACTTGAAGATTGAATTATTTTCCTATAATTTATTTAAAAATAATATTTTGACATATCATCATATTAGGACTTTGTTGTAATGACTGAGGAGGATGTGAGATTAGCTCTTGGAACAACACGATAGATGGCTTTTTTGTAAGTATCTTGTTTTTGAAGTGGAGTATTGTGATTATTTTACATGTTATATGAAAGCTTTTATTCAGCAAAGCACCTAAGCATGCACTTGAGGCTACTTTGTCATTTCACATTTCTAAATGACTTACTGTAACAGAAATAGCATGTAATAACTCCTGTTTATGTTTGCTGATAAGTGCAGGGCTGATAGTGGACTGGGTGAGGAGAGAAAAACATTTTTCTAAGCAGTTATACTCTGGACTCCCCCAAAAAGCTTTGCCATTGTGGACAAGTTCTCAGTGATAGAAATTTTCTAGATCTCATTGACTTCTTCAGGGAGATTTTTAGCAGTGACAAATTTGGGCATTGGATTCATATCATGTCAACTCGCAGTTCTCCTCCTGCCTGTATCAGCTTTTAACATAAACTCAGAAACTTTTTTACAATCCAAATAAAATGTAAAAACTTAAATTAGAGGCATTAGTTTACTTCGGGCTGAGGGTGAAAAACCTTCTTCAGAAGACCCTTGCACATCCACAAATCCTTTATTTAACATGTTCTGTTCTAGAGCCAATGTCTTATACAAATGAAATCCTCCTGCAACTTTAATAAAAGAGAGCTGGAACCCAAGTCATCTTAAATTCTACCAAGAAGGTGTATTTCAAGATTTGGTTTTAGTCTATGATGTATGTAAGTTGGGCATGGGTCAGATACTCTTTCCTACTGCTTGTGACTCTGTCATCCTATATCATCCCTTGTACTGCTGATGCATTTGAGGAGCACAGGGTCACTGGTAATTAAGACAGCTTTATGAAAGTTCTAGCAGTTGCAGCTGTAGGGTGAAGTAAAGAATTTGTGAACTGTGTTGAATTCCCTTGTTAAAAGAGCCCTAACATTTGTGCATACACCACTATCTTGTGGGCTTAGGAGTTATGCAGGCTTGTGGAGGTCACTATTTGGATGGATGATCTCAAGCAAAAATGCCAGGAACTGCAGGAAGCATTGCTGATGACTCCCTCTCAGAGGCATTGCTAAGCAGTGCCGCATATACCTTGGGACCTTTTAGGTTGATGGTGCTGATGCCTGTTCAGTGGGCATTTCTCACTTGAAGCATTTGTTTAACACTGACATGTAAGGCGTGGATCAAGGATAAGAGCCTGCAAAATCCTTTTTGATCTGTATGAGAATGACAGGCACTGCATGATAGCTACAGTCTAGGTGGGAAAGATCAGCATTGCTCTCTGAGCTAAACAAAAATCAGTAAGGATCTGCAGAAGAGAATTATCTAGGTGTTACAGAGACACTGAATGGGGAAAGAAACCAGTTTAAAATGCCATCTGAAGCACATAAAATAAACACTGAGGCTTGTCATGCATGCCTTCAAAGGTATTCTGACTCTGTGCTCAATCCTTATGCTGCCTTCTTTCTTAACCCAGAAATCCTAGAAGAAATGCATAGCTAGGAGAAGTACACCATCACCTGGCACATGCAAGCTGATATGCCAGTCTTGATAACTGCCATACGTTGCAGCTTCAACACAACACATTACAGTGACTTATTTACAGAAGGATTAATTTCTCTGGCTAAAGCAGGAGATAGACACAATTTAACATAAAATTTTATTTGTACCCGCCGGTGTCAAGCCATCCTCACTGAGAGATGAATATCATGGCACAATGCACAGGGCAAGCAAAAGCATGAAGGTAATGAAAAGTATTTTTCAGTGAAGCACATAATTACGAATCATGGCCCACATCTCTCACTTGTTTATCTAAAGAGCCTGTGGATGTTACCTGGCACTGTTAACATTCATAGATGGATAGAGGAACCAGCAAGAGAAGCTCTTGGCAGGTTATGCTTATGACCGAGGTATGTACTTAGATTAAGTTTTCACAAAACAGGTGGCATGTTTATTCACTGGACTAACTTTATATTAGAGGTAGATATTAGGTGGCTGGGATAAAGTGTTAGGTTCTGCTGCCTTTGAGGTGACCGAAGAAGGTTCTGTTTCTGGAACATCCATCAAGCAAAATCAGCAGGCTGTTGATTTACAGATACACTTTTATCTAACAACATCCCCTGGAAATTCCCTATAGAGTTACATGTACCAAAATTTAAGAGAGGCAATATATTCTACTGGACTGAACTGTACTAACTTTGTCACAAAGCTGAGTTTCAACAAGACTGCTAAAACACTGTTGTGAGAACAGCAATATCACAGTGCTCACTGGGCAAATGGAAATCTCATTATCATGAATATTATTAGTGTGCAGTGGATTAAACACGAGATTGAACAGATATGTTGCAGAGAAGTGGACTCATTTTCCTAGGTTCATGGCCATTGCTCCAACCACTTGATTATACTGAGTTTGCATTATCATAGCAGCTGTAAAAATCATGGGAGATTTTCTCGTGGTTCTCCTGACCTTTGTATTACACCCATTAAAGTATGGGTCACATAGTCAGTGACTTCTCTTGGCTTCGTGTCATAGGTACATTCTTCTTCAATTACTTTATCCTGTGTAATGGAGGATTTATCCTATTCTACTTTATCTTGTAAAGGATGTAACAATTAGAGAAATAATCTGCATTTTACCCTCTCTTTTTGTGTTATACTAGAAGTAAAAGTGATAGCAATCAGATAGAGGTTCCTTCTTGTTCTTCCCCACAACCCATGACTTTCTGATAGCAGGACTGTAGGCTGGGATCCTGTAGCCTGCATTATCTTTGCATCCACTAACCATGGAACAGCTGGAAGCTGATATAGCATGGCTCTGATTAGAAAGTTTTCACTGAGCATGAGTGTGTCTGCGTCAGGCAAGCCTGGTGTAAATCTTTTTCATTTTGGAAATGACGAATTTGTCATTTTGCAAATATTCCCAACATCAATTCAAATATTTTGGTCCTGTGTGCGCACGTGTATCTCCAGTGACTCCAACAAGGCAACAATGGCACTCATACGTTGGTACACTTTGGCATTGCAGACCTGGCCAGGTGCTGCAGAAGTGCACTTGGAGCACAGCCACAGCAGGACAAGCTCCACAGGAAGGAAACTATCTGTGTGCACCTCCCTTTGGCCAGGCTATTCTGGTTTTCCTACGTTCCCCTTCTGGCTTTGTTGTCCTAGATGTATATTAATGAATTCTTTGACTTGCTATTTATTTTGGGGTTCCAGAGTCTTTAGGATAATTACTTCACAGCACAGTTTAACACAGTGAATGTTGTCAGAACAGCAATACATACTTGTTATCGTAGCCAACTGGCATTCAGTTTAAGGATCTTTCCTTCTGTTTAAATTAGAGTCTGCATTGTCTTGTGTGATAATGCTTACAGAGCAATAAGACAGCGTGCTTTCTATGAAATGTCTTGTAGCTGGTGATCTTTTAAGCCTTTCTTGGCTTGTCTTCTGGTCTGAACATCTGTGCTCTGTCCCTCTTTCTGAATTGAATTCATTGCTATTGGACATTTTGCTTGAGGGAAGATCAAGCCTAGTATTCTCCATTTCCCATCCCGATCATGGTTTTGTGTTGCTACTGCATATGCTCTTAATCAGCTTTTGCACTCCATCCCGGAATGTTTATATAAATTTTGTGAAATATTCTGAGATCCTTTGGAAGGATGTCAGAAAAAAAAAAGTTTAGGAAGGAAAGGAATTTTTTAAGTCAATAAAACCTTTTCAGTTTTCCCTACAATATTCCTTACATTGTGTTTTAATCCAGGTCAATTACTACCTAGATGATTCCTAAATCTGTAGTGCCTGGTACCTGGGAGGGAACCCCCAAAACTCAAGCAAAACATTTGTTCTCTGTGCTCTCCACCCCAAAATTGTTAACTTTCCATTAGGGTTTCTTAGAGTCAAGGAGAACCCTGAAATGTCAGGTGAATAATCTCTGTTGCAAAACCTGCTCAGAATGAGTGCAAATGCCAAAAAGATTGTTTAATATTGAACTTATGTATTTGAAATTATTTTCCAGTTGCTTTCATGATATCCTTCTCATTCTCTCACCTAACTAGCATGCCTAAGACACCAAAGAAGAATATTGTTTCATATTTGCATACAAACTTTAAATACTTGCTAACACCACATTTAAGGCAATCAGAAAATTAATAGTAAATCCAATTGCTTTGTCTCTCGCCACTAAAAAGCAGCCAAACTCCTCCACAACCTGTGTGGCATTCAGCAGCAATGACTGCTGCAGGGTGTGCAGCAGTGGTGAGGTGACCGTATTTTTTGGTTCTAACAAAGTCACACTTGACCTCTGACCTCACGTCTCACTCTTGGTCCCAAGTGTGGGGTCATCTCACAGCAACCACCTGCCCTGCAATGTTTCTTCCACAACGTATCAATTGCTCTGGCAAAGCAATTGCATACGTTTAAAAGATTTGCAGGCATATTGTTCCCATATGCGAGTTCCCTTGCAATGAGATATTCAGTTGTCACTGCTGGGGAACACAGTGCCCCTTTAACCTCCACCCCAAGGCTTGTGAAGCTGAGTCTGGTACTGAAAACTTTCCCCAAACACTGAAGCCAGTGCTTAATGTTGTGTCTTAACTCATTTATTTTTTTCTGAAGCCTGTGGTTTATGCCACTAGTAAAGGCTACCTCACCGTGTTTTTGTGGTCATGGTTGATATTCTTATATATAAGTGAAAATTAATTTCCACCCTTTTGCATTTCAGTGAATAAAATAAAGGAGAGTGATCCCTGCACCGCCTTATTAAAGTGAGAAAGCCAGCATCAGAGAGAATGAAATGTTGCCGATCTGCTACAGACATGACCGCAACAATCTAGCTGTGTATGCACAGAGAGAAAGTTATTAGTGTTGGAAAGTGAAATGCTACGTAGGGAGAAAGCTACTGGAGCCTTTACTGTTTTTCCCTCCTGCTTTGGTTGTCACAGATGTTAGTCACATCGCATAATGCACTACTGGAAGGCACTCTACTACTACGGTGATGAGGGCAGTATAAGAACCTATACAGAACAAAAAAAATGTAAGCAATGGTGTCCTGTGAGGATGAACTCAGGGAAGAGGATGCCTAAGGGCTACATAAGCTAGTGGGTGGTTTCCCTAGCCAGGGAAATGGAAATAAAACTCCAATCCTCAGTCCTTTAAAGGCTTTTTTTTTTTTTCCCCTTGCCATTCTTTTAGTATCACTAAATTATCAGGAAAACAGAAAGCAAATCAGGTTGAAAATTTTCCAGGGGCTTTCCACACACCAGCCCAAAGGAGCAAGGGGACACCTTTTCCCCAGGTGGCATTGTTTCTCAAGCAGTTCTGTGGGGACACGGGACATATTAACCTGCTACAGCCTTGTGCAAATCAGTTGTCAAGGACAAAAAAATTATTATATTATGCTGCTAACCTAATGATAGCCTGTTAAAAGGCTAATTTTCTTCTTTCCCACTCTCCAGAAACACTTGGGCTCTCCTCTCCAGTGAATCTTCAGAGCCAAAGAGGTCCAAATAGGTGCTTTATCTCAGCAGGGTAGATGTGCCACCATTGTGAACCACAGCGGCAGTGATTGCTCCATGATACGGGTCAGATTCCAGGTGCCTAATGAGAGCGATAGGAGGTACTAAGTGCAGAGATGGCCTGCAAATGTGGCTGCTGTAGTTTGGACATTAAGCACACGCAATTCCTCCTGAAATTTGCCTAAGGCAAAGGCGCCTCAGCAATGGAAATGGGAACGTGATTCATCTCTGAAGCCTAACTTTATCAGGCCGCAACACCGAGCCGGCGGCACGCTGTGGCCGAGGGCTACTTGCCGTGGAGGTGGACAGGGGGGACCCGGCAGCCGTCGCCATCCCTCGCGTGCGAGGCCAGGGGCGTTGCCGGGGCAACCGCGGGAGATTTAAACGCAGCGGAAGTGGCGCTCGTGCCGAGGTGGCCGCGGCCTGCGGGCCCCTGGGAACGCAGCCGGCCAGGCGGTAAAAGGCCCGAGGGCTCCGCTGCTCGCCGAGCGAGTAGCAGTCGGTTCGTGTCATCCTGCTGAGGGGCTCAGCCTGCGCAGAGTATAAGTTGGCAAAAGCGTCGGTGGCCGGCGGGAGGGATGCCAGAGGTCTTACCGTGGTCAGGTAAGGCTTCCAGCCGTATAACAGCCTCTTCTACAAGGGAGACAAAAAAAAGGTTCTAGTTTTTGGAGACTTGCTTCTAAAGGGAGCAGAGGGCCCAATATGCAGAGTTGACCCTCATAGGGAAGTCTGTAATCTGCCTGGAGCCTGAATCAGGGATATAGCCAGAAACTGCCCAGCTTGGTGTGGTTGTCAGATCTTCCAGGTGGGGAGGAGGCTGCATCCTATAGTCCGAGGGGAATGAAAAGAGACTTCAAGGCCTTGGGATGGTTGGTGAAAGAGTCTGGGGTGCAATTTATTTTCTCTTTCCTCCTTCGATTTATGTGTGATGACGTGGGATGGAATAGAAGGACCCAGTATCTCAGACTGGTGCTACAAGCAGGGCTTTGGGTTCTTGGATCATGTCTGGTTTTATAAGACACCAAACCTGATGGTAATACATGGTAAAGTCTTGACTCACAGAAGGGATAGGAAAAAAAAGTTTCCACAGTAAAAGGAAACTTTTCAATTGGAGTAATGCAACCAGTGAAATATCTTATGGGAACAGCAGGGCCAAGAATGGGATCATGGAGTCCAAACTCCTATTCCTTTGCAATCATGAGGCACATGTGCAATTGAAACTTTAGACTGTAGATGCCTAAAAAAGGTACTGTGTCTATTTTTAAGTGGTTGGCTAATAATTTTGCTCTATCATAGACCTATTGTTAAAAATGCTTTTTTTGGCACTGAAACCACTAGATATGTTTCATCTAATCATTATGATTTTAAGCAGGAGAGGCAGAAATTAGTTGGATGCATTAGAATAAGTATGAACGACACTGCATCTTATCCATGGTATTCAAGATAAACAGGAACTATGAGCAAGATATAATAGTAGATGATGTTTGTTAGCAATATGTCGCAGTATTGCAAGAATACTACAGGTGATAAGTAAACCTTTTTCTAAGTTGAAAAATACACAGGAAGTGCTTAACTTACTCATCATCACGAATATAGAAGAAGAAATGTGATAACATTTCTGATAGCCCCACACCGTGGAACTTGAGAGAGATTTCAAATTCATAAATATGTTAAATGTTTCCTTCTTTGCTATTGTACTAAGTAATAAGCGTGAAAATGCACCATATTGGATCTTCAATGGCTGACATTCATTCAGCCAAGTCTACTGCCTGCTCAATAAATTATGTATGTACATTAAAATATCATTTGTTGAATCTACACAAAATAGATGCACTCTGCAGCACGTGTGATGCGGGGGCAGGGGGGAAGGGCAATTATATTTAAATATATTTCTGGTTTACCTGAGTGTCTGTCTCAATGGCCACATTCTCACTAAATGTAATTTGATTTCGATGGATTTGGGAGAATCTGATCACCAAGACTTCAGTACTGTAGGGTAGTCGATTGTATTTGCTGTTCTGGGCTGGCAGTTGCACCTTTTGGGGATGAATATTAATTCTCCTCTTAGCATAAGCACGTTTAGAATATTCCCTTTGTTCCGTTGCCCAGATGTGTCTCGTGTCATCAGCCGATGAGCTGAACAGCAGTGGTTTGACATGCTCGGCGGCTGATTAGGCGCACCGGTTGGAGGAGACTGTGATGAAGCAATTCACATGGATGCAGTGGAGCTGTTTCTTAGTTGTGCCATGGTGCTAAGAAGTGGTAATGAAGAGTTGGTAAACAGCCTGCTTTTGTGTGTGCTTGGGTGCATGTGTCCGTAGGGCTGTGCTCTTGTTATTAAACCTGGAATATGCTTTGGGGAGAGCATCAAATATGTGCAGGAGATTATGATGGCACCAAAAAGCAGCCTTTACCTGTAGAAATAGGTCCTTTGACCACTGAAAATATTTTTACAGTGGGGAGAAAACAGTAGGAAATTTCTCCCAATTATGGTTAGGGTAAGTTAACCATAATTTTCCCAACAGCAGTAACACATTATGTGTTGTCTGATAATGTGAGAGGAGAAAAATCCTCTAGCTGGTGTTTTCTTGATCAGTGGAAAGAAGGAAAAAAGATGTAGGTGCAACAGGTGGTTTAATGGCCAGTGGCATCCCCCAGCTTGTGTATCTGATACCTGGAACTGGGTCTTCTGACCACTACCACTGTCTGCCTTAAAAGAAAGGCCGTGAAAAGGAACAAAGCTTGTTCATAAAACTGTGTGTGAAATGGGTGATTAGGCAGGAGACAGCTACGATCATTTGTCCTAGGCACCACGTTGATCACTTTATAGTCTCAAATTGTCTTAATGTATTTATTTCTTCTGTCTCCCCACCAAGAGACTTCTCCTTTCATTCCTCATGCTGTAATGAACCAATACAGAGCAGCAAGCAGGCAAAGAACCATTATTTTTAGTTGGTGGCCTATGTCTCCAGTAGCAACCTCCAACATAAGTGAGCCCAATTTTGTGTCCGTAATTACAAGTGGGCCCAACTGTTTGAACTTGCAATTGCACCCATTTAGAAGCTTTGCAATTAGGCAGTTAGTCTTCTAAATGGGGACAATTGTAAGCTACAAATAACTGCTCCAGCATTTAATTGCTGATGTAAAATGATTCTTACAACATTGGAGGTCAGGTAGAAGCCCAGCTCAAAACAAAACAAAATAAAACAGAGCCTATTTGGGCAGCACAGAGGAGACATGAACTTTCCTGGTCAATAAATCTGCCAGTGAACTACAAATGGTTGCAAAAATTGAAAGTTGTGTGTGTTTGCCAGGAAAGAGAAATAGTGCCTAGGGCACTGTAGGGCAGCAACAGTGTAGTGAGCTCACACTTTCACAGCAGACAGGTAGACAAGCTGACTGGAAGCCGTTCAAAATGCAGCTACTGATGTTTTAGCTACTGAAATGATAGTTGAGAAACAGTTCCAAAAAGGTCACATTCCAGCCAACAACATAGAAGTAAAGTTTAAAGACCAAGTAAAATAGGCTTATGTTCTATAAAGGAAACTTTTATGTCACAGTCAAATTTGATACATAAACATTTTTTTTGTACTTCAAAGGAGAAGTAGCACTACCTTGCCTTAAGGTTTTCACCACTTTTCTGAAGACAGATGAAGAATAATATTTGATTGCTACCCTTTTCTTTTTTGTGGGTATAATGAGAAGTCTTAATTACAGAACAAAGTTTGTACAGAAGTCTCAATTGCAGAGCTATATTTAATCATATGTATGTATTGGGACATGGATTTATATTGGTTGAACTTGTTTCTCTGACAATTCCTGCTCCTCTCTTTGTTTGTTTTTTTTATCACATAACCAACAAGCCCAAAAGTATTATTCATAAGGAATGATTGATTTCAGTGGTTTCAGAACTTAAACATGAGCTTAGTTTTAAATTTTCCACTGCAAATGGAAGAATAATTATTATTCTTTTTGTTTTATTTTTAATTCAGTTTCAAACTCTGCAGGTTTCAATGCAAGCTGGATAGAGGAAACAAAACAAACTCTTTGAACATCTGTTTGCATTTTTAACCAAACTTGCTTTGATTATACTCACACTCCTTAATATTTGCTTCACCTGAATATTATTCTAGGCAGATGAACTTTTTGGAAGGGATGGTTGCAGAAACAGTGACTTTTTAAAAACCTTTGAAAATATTTGTAGAGTTCATTTTTAATTTGCACATGTGGTACTGCAACTCAGTTCGGAGAGTTCCGAAAATTTCATCAAAATTTATCAAAAGTAGGAATACACTGCATGGATTTCTTTGAAATATTAAGTGTTAGCAGCGATCATCTGTCAGATGAAGGACAGAGTACTGAGAGGTGGTTGTAATGATTCTCTAAATAGCTCCTAATAACAAAAAAAAAGGATTGTAAGGAATTTAGAGCTTCTTTCTGTGAACAATTCATATATAGAAAAAAAAAATCTGCTTGGTTACATAAATTACTTTATCTGTTATGCTTAAACTGATTTTACAACTGCAAAAGATAGAATCCTGCCTTGCACACTAGGTTATTTTACTTGCTTTACAATGAAATAATTAATTTTTTTCTTAGCAGAAGATTAGTTAAAGCCTGAGGCTAATGCCAATCCTGTGCAGAGTAAGGGAAAGGTGCACCTTTGTAATCCCACTGAGGACAAGAGAATTTTGATAAGTTCAGAGAGGATTTTTGGTCCACTGTTGCGAAGAACAGGAGAAATGAGGCAGAATTGCTATCTCGGAGAACTGGAGTTTATCCATCAGCTATTGGGATTTCTACCTACACAACTGCTAAGATATTTATGTCTTTGGCTTGATGCTCATCTGTTCCCCCATCAGAATTGGTCCTTACAACAAGCACATGGTTAAACGGTTTGCTAGGTCAGCCTAGAATATGCTGTCCTTGGGAGGACATAGTTCTGAGAACCTGAGTCTCACTGCAGATGAGGTTTTATCCTTCATGTGCACTTGTTAGTCTTGGTTGAGCTTGTGGTTACAGGAGTTCTAGTTCTGAGACTGATAATTAATGTATGCAATGTATAGAATTATATTTACATACATTCAAAAGCACATATACATTCACTCTAAATATGGATGTAATTTGATTTTTAAATATACTTAAAATGTGTGTATATATTTGATTCTATGTTCTGACCTTCTTGCTGGTTCTTAGACTGCAGTGGGGAAAGGGACCTCCAGGTACCTTGACTTTCCCCCCTCACCCCACAGTGCATGGGTCTAGGGCAGCACTGGGGCAGGTTGTCTTTCTGCTTTGTGAAAACACGAATATTTACTTTTGGCTGTCATGCATGCCAGATTTCCCTGCTTGGGAATAGCTAGGAGATACCTGTTAGATTGCAATGCATTATGGTTTAGTTAATCTGATTTCAGTTGGGTTGTTTTGTATGTTTTATGGCGAGTGTGGAATAAGCAAGTGGTTTATTTTATTTATTTTTAAAGAAAGAACTGAAAGGACATGGTACAATGCAGAAGCATTATAGGCAAGAATCCTCTGGGGCAATTGTTTATTGACCCACTTTTTAGCAAAACACTATATACATTATCATGCTACATCACAGATCTGATTCTGCCCCATCAAACTGAAGAGGATTTTGGCCAGCATGTTAAATGAGAGAAGCATTAGACCCTAAAACAACATTCCTCACATCCCAATGAGGGTAAAGTAGTTACTCTTTGTACCATAGTACAATAACATGCTCTTCTTACTCCTTAAATATATTTTCATATGTAGTTTTAAATATAGCTTCCTCTTCTTTTTCCTGTTCTTTTTTTCAAGCTGTTAGGAAGTCTTCTTAAATAATGTGCAGTCTGCTTTTCTTAGGTAAACATTTTCCAAATAGTGTTTATTAATGGCTATAAAGCAAAGCCCAGTGCAAGCTTATCCTTTATGTTTTTGTTTCGTTTTGGTTTTTTTCCCCTTCTTATGTCCACATTTCTGAGAACGTTGATGCTGGAACCAATACAAACCATTCCAGCTGTCTCCAAAATTAGTACTGAGAAAAATAAACTGTTCTTCAAAGTAATAATTTTATACAACTAACTAAATAAATATTGTCAACACTGGGTCAAAAATGCAAGCAAAATTACATCAAATTCACTTCATAAGATGGATTGTATGAATGCATTTCAGTTCCTCTCTCATCATTCTCCTTTATATTTTTAGACAGTCTTTATGTGAATACAATGACTCCAATATCAAACATTTTAAATGATGCTTGAAATATCAGTCACTTGACTTTGATGTCACACACAATTAAATTCAACCCATCTTCTCTCAGTTAATAACAGCAATCTCACCAAGTCTAGTGCCTAATTAATACAAGCTATTTGTCACATAGAGGTGACACATGTGTATCAGAAAGCTTGAAATATTGTTTTGTGCTGCGGTATTGCTAGCCAGCCCAGCAATATAGAAACTGTCTTATGTATGATTGTCTTCAAAGATTTCAAAAGGCCTCAGAGTTTGGTGTGCTCAAGCTGGGACTCGACAGTGCATAGAAGGTGCTACTGATGTGTTGGCTCCCTTTAGGCTGCTAAATAGTAAGGTATTTAGAAAGAAATGCGGCTAGAATTGAAAGGTTCATACCTGATCATTCATTTAGGTGATGGGCAGAATTATGAATACATAGTGCCAGTGGTAATTTGCTTAACCTGCAGTTTTTAAGCTATGTGATAGAATACACAATCATACATTTTCTTATTGTTGTGTAAGCACTTTTTCCTACTATTTATGCTCAGCACTTTTTAATGGTAAGCTTCAACCAGGGTTGCTGTTGCCAAACAAATGAGCTTGTCTACCTTGTGTTAATTATCACCGTGTAATAAATAACTGTAAAATAAGGTGGGCCTAATCCTGCCATCCTTACCTAGGCAAAGCTTCTGTCTGTTTCACTAAGTGTTTTGCCTGTGTTAAGGCAGCAGCCTTGGGGCCAAAAATTGCCTACATCGTTAGTAGCAGTAAATTAAGGATAATTTGTTATTGAACTCTTCATGTGAATAAAGCACAACAGAGAAACCCACAAAATAAGAAAAGACAGGAGATATTAGTTATCTATGGATTAGTAACCATAGTAATACCTATGGATTTTCAGTGCATTATATTTTGCAGCATGTGAGGTTTTTCCTGGATTTTTGATTATACGTGTTTCTGCTTCTTTTGTGTGTAGCAGTAGGGTATTTGTAAATGACAAAAAACACCCACAGCACTTTGTGGCTTTTTTCCACCTGTAAGTGAGCATGGGAAGTGCCACCACAGCAGCTCTTCTCTTGACTGTGAGAAGGAAGATCATGGCAAGTCAGGGGACAGGCAGTGCAGAATTCAAAGCAGTGCAGTCTCTGGAGTCCTCTCTCTATTCACAGCCAAAATAGTTTACATGCTGGCGGGCATGGTGATGTTATAACTTCATGTGTTTTTTCCTCTCTGGCTTGCCTACTGAGTGATGTTTCTTAAATATAAGCCATCAAAATCTTCAAGTAGAGATGGGTATAGGTCCAGCAGGCTGAAGATTTTCCTTCTCTCCAATGTACCCTTCAGTAGCCCTCTGTTAAATACCCTCAGGAGTATGAAGCACAGGGAAACCTAAAGTAAGCTCAAGATCTGGCCATTGCAACAGAGATAAACTCAGTCTACCTTTCTACATGATATTTTAGGGGATGGAATTATGTACATTCAAGCTCAGTGAGGAATGGGAACAGGAGAGGCCTTTATAACAAATGTTACCTTTGCTGCTTAAGAAAATGTTAAAGGTTAATGTCACATCTTGTTAGACGTATGCATGTTCACTTCCGAGTCTATCAAAATGTGAATCTGGATCGAGGTGAAACTGAGCAATAAGCCAGACTTATACGTGGAAGAGTAGAGTGCATGTACTATTTGAGGAGAGAGGTGCTATTTGATCTCAGCGACAATCTTTTAAGTTAGTCTGCAAGACATTTGTGGTAGGAGTTGTTTTTTTGTGGTGGTTTATTTTTTTTCTTTTTCCCCTTGGCTGTGGTATCTGCAAACACGTAAGTCACACTTACTGGAAGGAAAAATGTAATTGAAAACAATGACTATGAAAAGGATTTAAGGGTTGTGGTGGATAAATACCTGAATGTGAGCTCCTAAGGGATGCTCTGGTTAAGAAGATTAATATGGTAGTAGATGGTAGTAGTAGTAGTAGCATGTTGATCCCATTATGCCAGACACATCATAAAGAGCCGTAAGGGGTTTACAACCAATGCTTAAACTGAGCAGCGTGCAGGGTGTACAAGCATAGTGTGCTCTGTGAGATGGAATGGTTGGACACTGAAGCTGGACAGTTTAAGATTAGAAATCAGGTGCATGTGTTTGACAGTGAAACTATTCAACCACTTGAATGGCATATTCAGAGCTACGGTAAGTTCTCTATCACTTGTCATTCCTACAGGTCTGCAAGACTTTCTAAAGGGAAATTACTATACAAAGTATAATTCATGTCAGTATTATTTAGGAGGTCAGGTTAAGAGATCACAAAGGGCCTTTCCAGCCTTAAGATATTTGAAGGATTAGGCTCTGAAAGGCAGAGGTTTTCTTTGCATCACTCTTGCCAAATCCATAGACAATCTTCTTCCCTTGGACACATCTGTGGAAACACATTGTTCTTTTACTGCTGGTAACAGTCCTGTCTCTGAATTAGAAATCTCTCAAAAATGAAAGAAAGGAGAAGACCTATTAAATAATTTAATGATGTACTGTTAAAAGTAGAAGTGGTTTGGGGATTTTGAAAATATTCTTTTACCTGGTGTAGGATGTGGGAAAATTGCGAAGCATGTTGGCTGTGGGAATGAAATGGCTGGCTGCACGGAGCAGCCCCGGATCAAAACTGCTATATGATGTAGTGGCCTTTTCACCATTGTGTCATCTATTGCAGAGTGTTATCAGTCCCTCTTAAAAGCCATAGAGGTAGTTATCATCTGGCTTTTTATGAAGTTTAGCAAGAATTGTCCTTTTCTTTTTTTTTTTCTTTTTATTTTTTAATTTTTTTTTTAATTTCACCAAACAAAAAGCATTACCCTTGATGGTCTGCCAGCTACTTCCTGCTGCAAAGCTTCCAGGGACTGAAGCACTGGAGGCGAGCCACCCTGGCAGACATCCAGTCACCCGGCCGGCCAGCTGGCTGCTGCTGCAGCTCCTCTCTAGGTGGAGGAGTGTGGGCCCTTCACAAAGGCTCCAAAGAGCCTTGGAGCAACCGTTTGTATCACCAAACTGGTGCAATAAGGCACCAATTCAGATACAGGCGAGTGCCAGTTTGTACTGTATGCATTTATGGAGAGCTCCTTCTTGTCTGTCCCAGCAACTGGATGGCATGGAAACAATTAATGAAGCCATGTTGTTATTTGTACAAGGTGTTAAGTGTGCCCAGCACTGTGTGGATGCTCATACTGAATATTGTTCTTTTGCCATATTGTTTTAGAGCTAAACCCCATATTGTTTCCTGTAAAACCAAAACAAAATAGACAGTGTGTTTTCTTGTATCTTGAGATATGGCAGATGTGAGTATCTAGCCTGGCACTCTGTCTCTAGTATGATGGAATTAGAAAGCCACCCTTTCTCACCATGCATTTGCTAATGGGATGAGGGGAGCCAGGAGGGTCAGCTCACCCCTGCTCTCCTCAGCCCTGGTGCATCTTACCACCCTGCTGCCAGCTGTGGCCACGTGCCCAAGCACTGCAGTTCAGGTATCCAGCCTTGCCAGCCTCCTCTTGTCCTTCGAACTTGGTGTGCAGTTTTCTGGTGTCAGTCAGGGAAAAAAAAAATCAATGTAAGTGGGTCAGAATCCAGCTACCTGAGGCTTTGCTGTTTGTTCATTAGCACAGTCACTGTTTGTCATTTCTGCGTGCATTAGGATGATGGTTCATGTGTGCAATTGCTATTAGCGTGGGTTTGATTTCAACTGAAAGTGTTGATGAGCTGTTTCATGTGGTTCTGAAGACTAGTTCTTGAAGAGGACATGGTGTGACCTGCTCCCAGCATATTGGCCTGCGTTTGTAAAGCATGTGAGAACTTCTACCCAAGTCTCCCCAAACAGGTCTTGTTTTGATGTCTTTCAAGATATAAATGACCTTTATTGTTCAGTGTCAATAAGCCACACACCCCCAGAGCAAGTGCAATGAAACTGAGAAAAGTGTGTGAGGGCTGTCTCGTTCTGCAAGCTGACACTAAATTCATCTGTAATAGTTATCTGCTCAGAGCTCGTGCTGGTAGATTTGGGCAGCAGTCAGGCTAATGACATATACCTAAAAACCACTAGGCTTGGAACTAGCAGGGGTAATGAAGTATCTTGAAAGTATGGTGGTGAAGCATCCTGGCTGTAAGCAAAAACAATGAGTCCTGGGGAGTCCATTACAAAAGCTCAGTATTTGCCAATTATTACTACATATGTAACACAGCTATCCCCTTCTCTTCCCGAAGTGAGATGAACATGGTAAACTCAGGTGCTGTTGTAGGCTATCAGACACATTTTCATTCTGTCTGGATGTGTTTGGCATGGATATGGGTGGGAAAGTCTTTGGTTTCCATGCTCCATCCCACTTACTAAGTTTTATCTCACCATTTGGAGACAAAACACATCTCTCTGCTCTGTAATGGGATCATTATGCCAGCAGTTATAGCTGAAATTTCAGACTGTCCTGTCTGACCTGTGAAGGATCTTCCATAGCTTTTTTCCCTGTCCTAGTGCTGTGCCTTGGTGTCCTCTAGCTGGTGCCAGAGGTGTTCCCATATCTTGACTGGTGCATAAACACACTGGGAGAGCCCGATGCTCTGCAAGAATGGCTGTTGGCCACGTGCAAATATGCTCAGCCTGTGAGAATGAACTTCACTTCTGTATCTTTACAAGTCATTTTAAAGGTGAAGGATATTTTCTTTCTAATGTTTCCATGTATTAGATGAGGAAAGTTGTCAAAATTAAGCACGACACTGTTGGGTAGATGCTTTGTTTGTTGCTAAATGGGTTTCCATAAAGTGATGAATTAGTGAAATGAAGTAGTGAGGATCATCACATTGTATTGCCAGAACAATGGGAGATCCGTAAAATGATCTGCTTGTAAATAATTTGTGATATCTGCTATGTGCAGTGCTACTAAATGAGTCTTATCTTCTATAATAAACACTGTTTCTTCTTTAAGAGGGGAAAAAAGTAGGGTTGGATTGTCAAAATATGAAATTACGGAAGACTTTACAAATATAATTTTATTTAGCATTTATTTTACACTGTTTTATAGTATATATGGGAAATATAAAGGTATTGTTTATTTCTAAGATAAAATCTTGCCACATCTCTAGCAGTTTTGTATTTTGACTATTTTACAGTGATGAATGCAGAATAGTTGGGTAAGCTTTAAAATGTATAATTTTTCTTGTAAATAATTTATAGGAAAAATGATGTAGTATCTTATTTTTTGAGGTGTGCCATTGACATCACAGAAAGCACATATAAAAAAATATAAGCAACTTGATTTTAGATTTTCTCAAATACAGTACTGGAAGTAGTTTTGTTATTAGTGATGAAATCCTTTTTGAATTTCTAAGATCTTTGGGATCTTTGAAATAACATTATGGAGTTTCACTGATATATTTGTCCATCAAAATGATGTTTTCTTGTAATAAATACTTTTATTAAAGTGTATTGATTTGAATGCAGATGTTTGGTGAAAAGAGCTCCCAGTGAGGACAGATAAATTTTGCAAAAAGGGTAAAGAAAGTGTGATTCCAGAATATCATCATGTTTAGAGAATTTGCTCAATATTGCAGTAGCAGCAATCAGGAGAATAAACTTGTCCCTTTTCAGGTAAATATATTACCACCTGATAATGAACCATTTTGGAGTTATAAAGATGTTGATATCTCTATCAGAAAATAAACAAATTTAAAAAAAATAAATCTCACAACCTGTGCTCTTTAGTTATTAATAATTTAAGAGTAAGAATATCAATCAACTGAAAAGAGCCTGCTTCTTGTAGTGTCCTAGTCCTGCTGAATTCAGAATAAATGCTTATTAGGGGGTCTTAAAGTATAACGATAGCATAAGGGATGGTTTTCTCTCCTGTTGAAGTCTAGGGGAAATAGGAAACCTGGCCAATACTGGAGTTTCATGCAAGTTGAGTCAGTGTGACTCCAGCAGCGTGCGTGTGTGTGAGCCTACCCACAGCTCATTAAAGGATCAGGGCCTGGCTTAAACTAAATCCTTATCTTAGCAATGTTATGTGCAGTACTTTAAATCAGGAGAACTTTGTTTCTTGGCTGATAAAACAAAGCTCGGATCCAGCTACCTAGGGTTTGATTCTGCATTTCTTGCACATCAAGGAATTTGGCTTTACAGGGAATTTTAAGCTTTGAAAGAAGTCCTGGATTAAGCTCCTGAATGATTAAAATTTAAGTGCTGTCAGATTTCCACATATAAAGTAAAAATAAAATAAAAATTAACATTTAAAAAAATAATACCCACAGTCTCCAAGACCTGAGGCAGACTTGGTGCATTGTAATGGAAATTTCAGTCCCATGTGCCACAGTAACTGCAGCGCAGCAACTTTTTTAAACAGCCATAATGACATTGTTGCTGATGGCGAAGGGAAAATATCACAAACCCTTTCTTTCCTTAACACGTCTAGCAAAGCTCAAGAATGTGGAGCCAAGTAATATTTTGTTAATTTTATGTGTGTTTGAAGATTGTTGATGCTTTAGCATCCTGATGGCAGACTCAAATTTTGGCCAAACAAAAGAAATTTATGAGCTTTTTGGAATGAATTCTGTAGTGTCAAAATCTTCATGACACAAGAAGCAGCTAGGAATAGAATTGACACTCCAGTTTCCAACAGAGAAAAGTGTGGTGTGGTTTGTGTGTGGGGGTGAGGTTTTTTGTGTGTGGGTTTTTTTTTTTTAATATAGTCAATTTTCTTCATGTAACAAAATGGCTGTTTCTGGATCTTTAATTTTTACTTTTGGCTAGCATGTTAGTGTTTTAAATATAAGAGGATAATGTCTCTTACTGGAACAGTCAGAGGATTTGGTCTCATTCGCTACATAGTCCCATGCAGGATATTATTGTAAGACCTGATTTTGTTAGTTTTTTTTTTTAACCCCAACAAAACCAATTTAGTTTACTGTAGGTTTTAGGATTTTTTTCAACCTAATACATCATAAAGTTTGTAGGCCAAACAGTGAGTGCTTTTTTTTGAATGAGAACTTCGAGCAGTGATCCTTAATGGATAGATTTAAGAAAAAACATTTTTTTAAATTTAATTTTTATTTGTAATGTACTTAATAGTTTACATTTAAACCATTTTAAACAAGGGAAACCTTTTTAATTTAATACCAATTAAAATTTTATATCAGAATTAAAAGAAGACAATAAGTTTTTAGAATTACATAAAAGGTATAAAGTGATGACACAGGCATGATACCTTTTTGATTTAGCCTTTTTTAATTTGGTAGTATAAAAGTACTGTACCAGTGCATTAGCTAAGTCCAAACTAGAACTCGGAGACAGCAAACTGTGTAAGGTTCACAGTAGAAAGCAAAACCTTTTGGAATAACAGTAAAAAACTTGCAGTATTTATGATGTTGAGAAGTCCTTTTTGTAGGTTACAGAACAAACGAAGTCTTAAGTTGCCTCTTCTGATTTTGATGGTAACAAAAGCAACCATTTCAGAAATATAGTGGTGTTAGAGCAATCAAAGAGACTGCTATCTTACCATAATGTTAGCATCATCTCAGCATGTGGTGCCAGAAAGGTTCTCTTTCTGCAGCATACTACTAATCCCACATTGTCTTTATTATCTTTATTTTCTGATGCTTGCCCATGCTGATCATTCACCAACTGCAAAGATTAAGGATGGAACATTGAGGTCTTAAAATAATGATAAATTGTAATAATGTTAGGATACCCTATAAACTCTTTAGTATCCTGTGAATTCCAGGTTGCATTCACCTCACAATATATGCTAGTATATAGATATGTACTAATTTGAAACAAATATTTTACTCTCCTATCACTTAGGAAGAGGCAATGATTTATAGCTCTGCAGTAACAAGAAATGTCATTTCTGGAATGCATGTTTATGGATATCTTCTATAAAAGCTGATTTTACAAGTACACATCCCCCTTTTGGGATGTAGGAAAAATATGTGCCTGAAATATGCATGTCTGTATTTCTTAGAGCCTGTAACAATGAATTGCAGATATAAACTAGGATGGTTGATTGGCATAAGCTGTTACTGGGATGTAGACTTGTGATTTGTGCTTTAATTTTAGTCAAGTGGGGACATAAACTCTGGCTACAGTGCGTCTTTGTTACTGCAACAGCTTCTGAATACAGAGGATTTTTGTCTTTTGCAATATCTCACCCTATAGATCTAGCTGTGAAAAATGTCTGTTATGAAATGTAGCATATAACCTGTAAGTAATAGCAACTAAGTAGTTGGCAGTGAGTGGCTTTGCAGAAATTGAATATGAAAAACGCTGTGAGCCCAATTACGTCATCTTTACATCGAGTGCTTTCTCATATGAGTATTTCTGTTGAAGTCATTTCACATACCTCCCAAAATGACTCTTTCAAAATAATTACAAAATCATTTTCAACAGTGAATAAATGTGTAAAGGCTCACCAGTGATTTTAAGGGTTGAAAAAAGGGGCCCTTTGTGTTAGATAATTTCATTGCTCTATGTTCACAAGTGATTAACTCCCCAATGAGATCTGATTGCTTTTAGTATTCAGACCAAAAAAAGAAATGTAAAATGAGGAAAATATTGTATTTTGACTGCTGACTACGGGGCAAGTTTAACATATGCTTTTTGGGACATCACAATGATTTGTTACTAGCCATATTTGCTGCACATGTGCAACATGGTAACCTGCCAAAATGCACACAATAGTTACATGATGGGTCACTGAAAAAATAGATTTCAAACAGAGTATCTAAATATTTAATTCGCATACAGATATGGGACCTCTCCTAAGACGCTGTGGTCTATTAAGGAAATAGTAATATACATTTTATTAGAAACACATGCTGCCTAGGGACCTGGTTCCTTCTTCCCTTCACGTAACTGAGATCAAGCCTTGGACCTTAAGATGGAGATCTAGAACCCAGTCCAATTAAATGGTAGGTAGAAAGACACTGGAAGGAATAGAAAACTGCTCAGGTGGAAAAATGTAGACTTGCTCTCCAGTGAAATAAGTGGACTTGAGTATAATGACCATCATCTTGTCCTCTCCTCACAGCACTTTTCATTTGTTGCTGCACTGGATGCAGAGGGGAATGTTGGGGAGTGTGTCTGTGTGAGTCCTCCATATGTGACCCTGTTCAAATCTCACTGCTGCTCTTGTGCAGTGGAACAAGACTGACCTGTCTTCAGGACCTTGCATGGAAACAGGGCAGGATTACTATCTAACTGTGGATATTCTGTAGCTGAGCAGTAAGTCACAGCTGAAAGAGGTTCCTGACAATAGGAACAACACCATAATAATATGGAAAACTGCTCTGACGGATACTGTGCCATATTCATCTGGTAAATAACTGTTTCACAAGTCATCTACTCAATTAACGGGGCATCAGAGGGCAGGTATTGCACTGCTTTTGCTATCAAGTCACTCTTTCCTATATGGACAGCTCAGATGAAGCAACTAACCTATCTTCCCCTCAGGTAGACCAAGTGTGGCTCTATTTTGAGAGAGCTGGTTAGGACATGGCACTGCTCATTTCCGTTTGAATTATAGTTTATGTTGGGACTGAGTGTGGCCAGCCTTTGGAAATACCCAGGGAGGTGCTGGGCTGTCATGGGGGCTCCACTGGTCCTCTGCCTGAAGCATCTAATGCTCATTTGTGCCTGCACAGCTCAGTGTAGTGTCACTGGTGCTTACTGGCTAGAGAGAATCATTTGTTCCTTTGGCTATATCCTGTTTTTCCTCTCTGTATTCCTCCTACATGTTCTCCCCATCCAGAGCTGTGACCTCAGCCCTTCTGTTCCATTTTGTCTGCTCTGGGAGCAGCAGCTTCGTATCTCCAGTGATGACCGTGCAGGTTCTCTGTCATCATGGCCCCTTCTAATAGAGTTGTGGGGTTTTTTTTGAGGAAAAAAATGTATTATCTGAATCTATAGAACAGGACTTAATATTACTGACTATTATCTCTTAACCAAATATGTCAAATGTGAAATTAATTAGGATAAGGTTGCATAAGCCCCCCAAATGTTAAGAGTTTGCTTGATTTACAGAATATCAGTAAAAAGCAGCAAAGAATGCCTGCATTTAAAGTAATAAATTTTCAAATACAAAGTCCAGTGTGAAGTTAAAGCTATTTAAAATGTGATTAGACATGGGGTAAAAAGGTTATTAGGTTTGTCATAATAACTGTGTCGTTGATGTATATGTTAATAGCAAGAGTGTTGACACTGGAGAGATTGAAATTAATACTTGTCTATTAGTCCAAGGCCAGAAGTTGTTGCCTCGAACAATAATAATTGATTCACTAGTGCATTTGTCTAATGGCCGTGCATTATTCGGTAGTGTGCCAGAGTGGATGCTATACTCACTCTACTCGTGTTTGGGTGTACATTGTAATTCTGATGGTATTTACAGCAATGTAAAATAGGAACAACCGCTAAAGTCAGTTGGTGGCATTTGAATAAAATGGGTGAAGAGCGGAATCAACTCTGTGGGGCTCCATAGGATTTAGGAGAGAGACTTTCAGCCATAAGGGAAGCTTTTCTTCATCCCTGAAATATCTCTGAATGTTTTGAATATCTCTTATTTCAGAATCACTGCTTTTAGGAGCAAAGAAGTAGAGTTAGCAGGGTAAAACTCCAGGAAATTCCAAGTGATTTGTTAAGGAACATTTTATTTGGACTACTTAATCATAGATAATCTATGGATATTAAAGATGATTATATTTAATGTGAGTGTTTTTATTTGCTGCATTGATGTATCGAGTTCATTGATAACCAGACTCTACTAGCACACAAAAATAAAATTTCTGGCTAATGAGGAGCATAAATCTATGCTTGAGTGTACTTTTTGGATAATAATAAACTACCTAGGAATTTCAAATACATGTGTAGCTCACTTTGGAGAGAAAGAAGGGCATTTAGAATAATTTGGGTATTTCAGTGCTGACAGTGACTTTTAAATTTACTGTTTATCTTATCTTCTAAATAGTAATTTACATAATTAAGTTAATCTTTTTAGATTTTAATGTAGTGTATCATGAGTTCCCAGGCTTGTAAATGAGGTTTTACTAGTAAAACTCTTATTGCTAGGACATATACCATTTCCCCCTAGCATCAGTACAAAGTGCAAATCTCATAGGTTCCTTTGTCTCAGGGCTGGCAGAATTTTATTGTGTTTTTTTTTTTTTTTTTCCCTTCTCTTGAGGATTGCTTTAAAAATTGTAATAAAAAAATACAACTTCTGTGTAACGGTTGAAAGTCTATCACATTGCAGAAAAATAGATTGTACTTCTAAGGACTTTCTGCCATAAGGACTCTCTTGAAAAGATGCCTGCCTTTAAAATGCAACTTTTTTTGTTGGATGAACAGCCTAATGTTCCATGCATTGTACTAGTAGTAGCATTTTATGCAACATTGAAAGACTCAATTAATTTGCATAATTCCATGAGTATTACCATGACTTTAAGGTAGGTTAGCTTGCTCAGGAGTCTTGCCTGCCCAATATATGTGTTTGCCATTTTGATAAATTAATCATTTCTGAAAACAATTAATTATACTTATGACAAACTGAACCTTTTACCCATGGGTCTTAAATTTTTATAGCAGAAATCTAATATTAATGTGTATAAGATCAGTGATTTAGTGAGTACCTTAACAGTCAACAATGCCTAAGGCTGAACAAAATTAATATTTTGTTTCCCATCTGGAGACTTCAGTAAAATTAATGAGGAAGGGTGCCTTTTGTAATACATAATAGAAATAAATTTACAATATTTAACCCGAGGATTCTACTGACATCAGCATTTAGATATTTGGTTTGTTTCCCAGTCTGGATGAGCCATGCTGTCTGCTTTCTTACTGTAAATATCAATATGGGTAATCTTGGCTATATAGGGGACTTGTATTTTTGTTTTTACTGGCAAAGGTAGGCACCCAGATTCATTTCACTGTATAATGAAATTCTTATCTTAGAGCAAAACATTTGTATTCTTTGTATCCAAATAATACCTTAGCAGAAACATGATCTTTTTACAAACAAGAAAAATATGACAACTGCTACAACTAAGGTGCTAGAAATATAATAAAACCTGTTGGTGGAAAATGAATGATGGGCCATCAACCTGTAGGATTATATATAAGGAAAGTAGTTGTGGCTGTATAAACTACAGGCTGTAGCTCTTGTGTCTGTGCAGTCTGGAGAATGGCCCACGATACTGCAAGTGAAACAGTAAAATTTAAAGCTTATAATGGACTATTTAGAAGCATCTAAATGCAGAACTAGTGCTTGAGGGGGTTGCTATTTATTTATTTCTGCTAGTAAACTTTCCACTTTTCACCACTTTGACCTTGGTGCACCCATCATCACCAAGTGAACCAAACCAGTAAGAACACTTTCATTCACCCCTTCCTTTGCTCTTTATTTTGGGATTCTTAGTTATATTTTTTTTTAATGACTTCAGGTTTTTCAAAAGCAATCTTTACTAATGGTAGTGGCAAACATCCAGTTGACTTCCCTGGTACAAGATCATACCCCTGTATTTGAACATCTGTTAAAGGTCTGAACGGAATGGTTTTCCTCCCCCTCAAATATTTCTTAGCTAAAATATCATCTGACAATTCCTGTGAATTTTTGGTAATACACTCCATCTGAAACATATTGCAAAACAGGTTTTAGTTGCTAAAAATACTTGTGTAATAAATAGTTGATCTGCAAAAATAAAAGGGAGATAAGATATTACCCGTGTGGTATGTGGTACTCTTTGACTAGGGTTTCTTTTTAGCAGGAATTGCAGATGAAATGTAAAAATAGCATAAAACTCAGCTACACAAGGCAACTCAATTTGTACTTAGATGGGAGCAAACAACAAATTGTCATGATGTGAGGTTTCCTGCAATTAATTTTAACACTTAAAAGATCTGCTATGCCTATTAAAAGAGGAGTTCTGTTAAGAGATATCGCATGCCATCTACTGTACTTTATGGTAAACCCCGGTGTTTTTCAGTCTTAACAACTCAACAATGGTGACATTAGTAATAAGACTTAATAAAAAGGATTATGTGGCCAAATAATCTTACTTAATTGTGTAATAGGTCTGATATAATGTGTGTATCTATAGCAATATACTAATCTCTGTGTGTGGGGGACTGAGAGTGAGACAGTATAATATGGTATACTTTATAGTTTAAAATTACAAGTTAGTCCAAACTATTATTCCAGTAATTAACAGTTGTTTTTTTGACCAAAAGAAAAGCATTGAGAAAATACCAGTCAGATAACTAAATCTAGTGTTTTGTGATGGGGGAAAAAGTGGTTTTGAAGTCCCTATAAAAACAAAGCACTCAATGCATCACATTCTGTATAAATCTGCATTATTAATTCACTGTAAAATAGATCCAGTTGGAGTACTTGGGGTTTTTTTTTGCATTAAATTAGTCCTTTGATGTTCTTTAATGCTTCGATTTAGCCTCTAATTTGTCAGAGCACAAATGCACCAGCAGCTGTTGAAAATATCACTTTTGCAGTACCGTTGCTGGCCAATAAAATCCCAACAAGTCATCTTCCTATCTGGCTGCACAAAATAGCACTGAAAAAGTAGTCATCTCTTTGAAGTATCACTCCAATTATAGGTTTTAACCCCACAGGTCACAGTTTGATTATTTACACAATGCTAGTGTAATTCTGTCTCAATTCTAGGCTTTCTGTACTTCCAAAGCATTCGGCAGCTCCAGTGGAGGAAATTTCAGACGGCTGCTATGATGGCATTGACCTGTGTTTGATAGGGTTAGACAGCATTTGGCTGATCACTGTACATTTTGTGCATTATTTAACTTTCTATAACATTATTTAATAGTGAAAGGAAGGATATCAGGTTTACATTTCATCTGCCTTTTGATATCCATTTTAATACATTCCTTCCACATTGTATTTATCATATGTAATGTAAGCACATGGTCTTCTGGTAAAAAGTGCATTATTTGACCAAAAAAAAAATAGATTTCCTAACCTTGCATTGTAAGTTTAGTCACGTGTCTCTTTATGCTGGGGTTAAATGCCAGTGTTGATGCTTGACAGTAAAAATGGGCAAATCCACCATGCTGG
>VWZY01012807.1:490570-510570 GCA_013399075.1 Chloroceryle aenea | reverse complement strand
CAGTGGGGCGCAGCCACCCCTTGTCCACCCTCTACCCTCACTCCCAACAGCCACAGAAATTCCCCTCATTTACTCCTACTTTTTATCCTGTCTCTGTGGGGCTTCTGTCCAGAGTGGAAGGGCTTGCAGTCGTTGCAGCACTATCTCTTGATCTCAGTACGTTCTACATATAAAATCAGGAGCCAGTATGGGATAGCAGACTCTGCTCTTTCAAGTGGAAAGCGACCTCAACTTTCCCTAAGCCACACAAAGGCTGTAGACCACAACTGAGTGGTGTCTGTGGGTTGTCCTGGGAAAGGCTCACAATCCATGAGGGCCAATAGGTAATTTAAGCAGTTGCATTCCAGAATAGTGCTTGTGGAACATGCACCTCATCATTTTGGGTTTAAGAGGTGCCATAGATTGCCTAGAAAGTTATTAAATGATTTTTAGGGAGCTTAAAAATACTTTTGATTTGATTTTTTTTTTTCCATCTTTCCTCCATCTGCAAGGCAGGTGTCCAGCACTAAAAGCCAACTAAGGGAAAGAAATGTTACTCTCCATAAAATGTTATGAATAGACTATGATTCTACAAAATAGAGTTCTGTGCATAAAGCAATATAAAGATGTAATATCTCGGGTTCTTTCAGGGGTAGAAGCATTGCTACTGTCATTTCTTTGTATTAACCTTGCAGCTAAGACCCCTAGCCGTGCTCCAGTGCTTTGCTGTGCTACGTGCTGGGTTTAACCAGTGTGAACAGACCCTGCAAAGTGTGGACTATGGTGTGTCCATCTTGCAGAATTTCTAAACACTTGTGTCAAGCTCCTACTGCAGGGAATAGTGCTGGACTTAAACATAGCTCTGAAAGGGGAGATAGATTTCTATGTTTACAAGTTGTAGGAAGAGGATTTTTTTTTTTCTGACAAGCTTTGAGGGCTGCACTAAATATCTGTGGAGTGAGTGCAGATGAAGTGGGACGTGAAATGACAACTTGTTACTGAATTGCACAGGTGTGTCTCTAAGCCAGGTATGTGTGTACATCTCTTTCTTTCTATATATTGATAGAGTTACAAGGTTTTCTGTTTTCTTCCAACCAGTAATGGTGCTGTTTCTACATTTGAGCATTAAATATTTCTGAGCTATAGCAGATACTAAACCACTGGTATCTTACTTGCTGGCTATAAAGTGTTTTATTATTCTGACAACTCTGTTCTTATGTTACAGTATATTACTCTTTAGTGACAGGAAATTCTATGTTTCTAATTTTCATTGGCCTCAATGCCACACAGGCATTGCAAAAAGGATTGGGCCCGTAATCTTATTTAAATATGTGTACACCTGGGAAGCATGCAGGATGGCAGCTTTCTGTGGCCTAATTACAGTGTACCGTGGTGCAAGACTTGGCAAGGAACAAACGTTTTCAGGAAGGTTGTACTGTGAGAATACTTCATACTCTGCATGAAGAAGCAAAAGTTGGCCTGCATGACACTGTTTTGCTATGCTGATTATTAAGATGCTAATAAATGAGAACGGATTGTAATCTGGCAGTCAGTGACAGTACTTTTAATTTCATGAAGATAAGCAAGTTTAAAGGCTGAATGATTTTGTTCCAGTGAAAGGAAAGATCAGCTCACGACAGCTGGAAAATAAACATTTTGTACCACTCTATGTAGTTCTATGTATCTGAATTCTCTCTGTACAATAAAAGTTAGTTTCTGTGCATTTAAGGCAAAGAAGTAACTGATGAACACTAGTGTTAACACTAGACCTGAAGGCAAGCCTTTCTAGTTACTTCAATCCTGTTGTGAAAACAAACAAAGCCTTTTCTAAAATACAGCCTGTCTATTGTGCTGTATTGAGAGCATGTGAACAAATTAATATGGGAAGCTAATTCTTATTGCTACATTTATTTGGCTTTTTGGTCTCTGCACTATGACTCCAGCAATATAGACAGCAATTACAAATGAAGAGTGTTCAGGCTTCTTGCTCTTTAGGCAGAAGTACCTATTTGTTCAATGCTTCTCTTCCCCAGAGCAGAGGTTTGTCTCGCTGTGGTGACTTCTCATGGCGTGTAGTCCTGGTACCTGTGCTTCTCCTGCCCCAGTGCAGGACAATGGGCAGCACTTTGTCACTTAGGATGCAGTGGTTTGAAAAGATCATTCTTCACACTGGGCAGAGAAGGTTCAGCTTTTCTCTGCTGGCAGAGGATCATGTGTTACATGATCTGTCCAGGCCATTTTCTGCTGCCTGGATAAGTGGGGGACAAACTCAGACAGTGAAGGCACAAAACAATCTTAGAGGTTTACAGAAAAGGAGGTTGCTTTACTTATGCTATGCAGTAGTATGAGCTCCTGCATTGGTTAAGACAGAGGTGGTAATGTACCCATGATCCAGGAGAGTTGTTCATCATCCATTCCTGTGGGCTGCTGTCACCAGTGCCTGCCTGAACCAGTGAGTGTGTGCCCATGTTTATGGCCGTTTAGCCCCAGGGAGTGTTTTTCTCCCCTTACTGTGGCTCAGCATTTAGATCATTCTTCCTCATGTGTTGCCTCTCACTTCTGTTGGTAATTAATCATGGAATTAAAACTTTTGAGTCTCCTGCTGTCAGTGGTCAGATTCAAAGTGACATCCTCTGTGACATGAAACTATGTTAGGGCTTATATCCATAAAATACCCATTTCAGTGCTGCTCCAGTAATGTTTTAACAATACAAAGAACATTGATATTGTTTAGAAATTTCTGCTTAATATCTAAGGATGCTCCTAAACCAGTTAACTTTTTTTTTTTTAAAGCACTAGAAACTAAAGTAGATTTCATTTTCCACTGTAAAGGCTAATTAGAATTTTCTCTAATTGTGAGAAAGGTGCATATGTGAAAATGAAGCAGTGATATATTTCAAATGTATTTAAAAGAACTGCTGAGGAGGGAAAGAGAGAATTTTATGGTCACTTCTAAGTCATCTTCTGTTCACTGGAGTCAAGAGAAAATTTTCTTCTGATTATAGTAGTGCTACAGTGGGGAAATATATAGTTGGCTATGAAAGAAGATATGAATTTCAGAGAGGAAAATTTTAACTATCAGTATTTCAGAAATGTCCCTTCTAATTAACACTCTTGTTCAAGCTATCATTTCACAGATTATGCATGATGAGAAACACTTTTTTTTCTAAATGACATTAGGAAACAGCATCTTTGAATGTCTTCAAGTCTTGCATATGAAAAATAACGCCACTTTACAGTATGGGTTATTGTAGACTTGAAACCCTAGTGTGTTGCTTCTATATAACTGTACATTATGATACCAGATTTATCTTCCCACTCCTGTTCAGTTTGTCACACATACAGTGGTCCTAGGAGATGCAAAACTCTTCTTATATAAAGGTCACTGCTTGATTGGTCTCTTAAAGGTTTGATTTTTGCCATCCTTACTGCTATATGCTTCAGAGCAATAAATTGTTTCCTAGTCTGTAAGGGACATAAGCACATATTTATGTATATAACTGAACCAAGTTCAGTCAAAAGGCTCTGGTTTTGCTTTTCGAGTAATGCCAGTGTTTTCCATGGGACCTTGAGGAAGGCCAGGTACTATGTGATGTGAACAACACCCTAGGAAACTATTTATGTACTTCCATTGATCAAATGAGTCCATTCAAATTTTCAAATAACCCTGAGCATACTTTCTCATTTCATCCAGAAAGTTTTTAAAATAATATTTACAAATATTGTATTTAGCTTTTCAGAAAGCAGAGGTATTTCAGATCAGTGTTAATATATTAACACCTTGTACCTCTTTCAGTCCCATCCAGTGCATGGTCAGGATTTTCTTTCTGCCCTAGAGATGCCTATACTGAACCTGCAAACATTTAGACACTTGCTTTTAATGTAGACCTTTATTGGAACTGCTTTTTCATGTAAAGCATGTAAATAATTTCAGGATTTTATCTACAAGCTCAGGGTCTTGGTTGTTAGTACTGCTCTATTCAGCAGAGTAATATTATCTTTAGGTATACTTGAGATATAATTTTACCAGCATTTATTGCATTGTTGTATTAACTCCTAGATGAGATTTAGGTTGTAACCTCCCAGCAGGCTTAGGCATGTTACCTGTAATCTTTCACATGCATAGTTTATCATAGACAGAACTCCCGCTTTCAGATCAGTCATATTTTAGGCTTCACAATTGATATATCAGTCACAGCATAAAATGCTATCATTCCTGTAGACCAACTGTTTGCCAGAGTATAACACAAACTCTCCTCCTGTGTCTCATTTCATCACACTGCTCCACATAGTGATGTTTCAATGTGAAATGAAGTTTTTTCATGCTGTGCTTCTGAGTAGAAAAAAGGCAGAAGTACATGTAGGATAAATGGCAAAGGTTCCAAGAGAAACCTTGCAAAACAATACAATTTGGAAGCATTACATTTGCTTAAATAATTTAGTACATAAATGGATCTGTTAAAGTTTTATAACCAAATACTGTTTATGTGGCTTTGGGTAGAATTGGTTATATTTCCACTGTATCACTTAATCTTATATCCTATTTAGAAATTAGGAAATATAACTAACTTGAGAGTTGTCACTGTAAAGTACTTTTGGATTCACTAGCATTAGAAAAATATACTTTTCTTTTAAATAGCTTCATACACTTAAGATTCCCATTAAAAAATAAATATTTTAAATTTCTCTGAGGTGGAGTTAATTTTCCACTGTTTTTATGGCAGATTAACCCACACAGCTTAAGCAGATAAGTTATTTGATCTCCTACACTAATACTGTTACTTAGAGCTTTCTTCTCTTGGATACTAAAATGTGCACTGAGTTGAGTGGGATATTCTTTTTTGGCCATTTTTCATAATGTACTTTTAAAAGCTATCAACAACATTAGTGTTTCTGTTACTCGGTCTGTTGCATTCTGAAAATCATAACTGGTACTACTTTATATGAGAAGACAGATCATTTGCTGGGATGCTCAAAATTAGGCACGTATAAGTATGTCTGTCATGATTTCCACCTGGAATACTGAAATAACGGAGAGTTCAGGGTTTGTTAAGAAACCAAACTAAGCCAAACCTGTTAAAACTCTCTAAAGAAAATTTATGTCCAGTGACCAAATGTGGGCTGAGAAGCTAATGCCCATTTCAAAGACTGTGTATGTGCATTTTGTGTCTTCAGAAACGTCTCCATGTCTAGAGTTTATAAGCATTAAGTGCAGGTATATAAATCCTTACAGAAGCCAAAGAATTTTCAAGGTTTAGAACAGATTGCCAGAAGAAAAACAGTTGACAGTGAGTCTCTGCAGGGATTTCTACTTTTTATCAGACTTGCTTCTCCTACGAGACACTTTTTAGCCTGTTGAAACATATATAATAAAAAAATGCTGATTCCACCATTCCCATTCAAGGATAAGAAGTGTGCTGCCATAGCTCCTTTAACAGAACTGGCTGCCTAGAAATGAATCCTGCCCCCTTCCCTGTTCACTAGGAATTTAGGATTTATGAGAATATCTTGTAGGTATTGTCAACAGCTGATGAACAGGCAAAACCATTTTCTTCAGCCATGCAAGCTGCTGGTTCTTGTGTGAGGTGTCTTTTTACTGTCTGAGCTTGCTTTTTTATGGTGGGAAGCCTTTTGCTAGGAATGTATTTTAATGTTCTCATGTAACAACTAAGGAGGTCTAAATTCTTAACTGGGAATTTTTTATAGCTCTCAATTAAGCCTTTAAAATAAAAAGTAAAGGACATTGCACTAAATGCTTGAGGAACTCAGTGCTGTCATGAATCTTCTTAATTAAAAATCTTTTAATGTTTTCATTGTTTTTTTTATTTTTAAAGCAGTAATTCATGGTAGCTAAGTAACAGCTGTGAACTACAGCTTTGATGTCACCAAAATATTGTGAAACAGTGTAACAAAAAAAAAAACAAAAAACCTTAGTAAAAAATATCTACTTTTGTTTGAGATGGTTTATACCTTTTCCACACAAATAATCAATTCAGATTAGTCTTATGGAAAGATGCAACAAGTACACAACTAGTTTCAAAAAGTATTTAACAATACATACTTATAAAGAAAAAAAATAGTTAACTTTCTCTTCCTTACTGGAATGTCGTTGTTTTTTTTTTCCCTCCCCCCACACTGAGGACATTACGTCTTGGATAATTTTGGTTTAACTGCATAGAAACAAAACCAGTATATAAAACATTCTGAAATCTGCAAAACGTACATGTACAATCCCCCATTTTGATGATGTCAAGTGATAGGAAATTAGATAATGTCTAATTTTTTGTTATGGGGCATTTATGCCTAATGGTGAGTACAGACCTCAGAATCACACTGGTTGGGAATGACATTTACCTTTTAATGTTTCTAGTGCAAAGAGTGTTTTATTAGATGACCACTTTCTCTGACACCATGTAATAAACACTGAAGTACTAATCATGTAATTTAGAATCTATAATATTTGTTAAAGATAACTATGACTAGAATTCTTGATATTTTATTAGCTATACCTTAATAGTAAGTAAATAACTTGTGGGACCAATGTGAGAGCATTTGGTGTAGTACATGATCTGGCTCAATATAGAAGATAAAATGAAAATGCTAAGCATGTCTGTTTTGCTCCCTAGAAAACCTGAGAACCACTTGTACTCAGAATGCAATATTTCAAAATTCTTCCCATGTAGAAACAAGACAACCGTGCCAAAACAGGAGTGGAACTTAAATGGAATTATAATATTACATTAATAAATATGTTGTTCAGAGTCAGGCAGACAATATTAGCATCTTTAAATTGGAAGTTGATTTTTAACAACTATGCATGCAAGTTGATATAACACAAGTGATCCAATACATACACACATTGATTTGCATTCCCGTCTTTTTCTTTTCCTCACAGTTTTTACAGAACTATCAGACCCAGGAAAAAGACTCAACATCATAATTAGACTTTCAGATATTGCACTGTTTGCCTGATATTTTTCAAATTCCAGATGTTTTTCCATCTGGATGAGGTTTGAAACCCAAAGATGCGCCCACTAGTACATATGTGACTACAAATGAATAAGACATACTTGGCATGCTACTTTTATTTATTCATCATCATCAACTTCCTACATGCCCTTCATAAAATGAAAATAAGACTGGATTAGCACACAAATCTGTTTTCATTTCATTCTGTCAAAGAAAATCCAGGCCTAGGCAGAAAACATACTGTGACAACATCAACCAAAGCTCAAAGATCTTTCAATTTGAATTAGTTTTACAGTAATAACCATCAGAAATTTGTGTCCGAAAATTGTCAAGGTACATTGAATGATGCAGAATCTTGTTGTTGATTAGATCACTAATGTTAGTTGGCTAACATTAGAGCCAAAGATGAAGTGACCCAAGAGCAGGGGAAGCACTGAGTTGAAAGAGCAGAAATTGTATCATTCCCTTCAATTTACTGAAGCGTGCCTTTTGATTGTTAGATTTACAGTCTGGTCTTCTCATCTGTTTCTAGTTACACTGATAACAGCAAACCCCAAGAATGCTATATTAATCTGCTCCTGGCAAAAATTTCTCTCTACTGCTGCTCTTGCCATGTGTATTTGTGTTTTTTGTCACCAAGAGCGAAGGCTATTGTGGGCTGTGTGGTTGAATCTTATATTTTTAAAGACTTCATGGGAAAGTGCAGAGTGTACCCATCTGCTGAGGTTGGTGTGTCCTGCAGAGCACAAATTTCACTTCTGCTTTCTCTCCCCCTTCATTCATCTCAGCTTGAATGAAGCTTTCCCTCCTCTCCATTCTCTCTGGCTTACGCCCGTTTGGAATTGGACACCCAGATCAGATCTTATCTCTTCACTTCTTAATCAATTACAATTTGCCATCATGTATAAAGAAGTGCCTCCAGTTTTAATAGAGTGGAACTGTTTTCAGTGGAGTCTCTTTACCAGAAACAGCAGTTTCTAAGGAATTATAAATAGGTGAGATAATCTCACTGTAAACTGTGGCTAGGATCTTGTGAAAACCAGTATTGACACAGAACATCCATTGGAGCCTTTAGGACTGAGCTGATCTGTCCGTAATTTCTTGTATAGTGTTTCAGTCATGACTGTCAGTGAGATGGCAATTCTTTGCATGGGCAGGAAAAGTGGTGTGTCTAACTTATCCTCCACCAAAGGCTGCTTTGGGCAAGTCCTTCTGGTACTTGAGCATGTCAGGGAAACTTTGATTCTGTTAAGGTTGATGGGAGCTTGTTGTTGCCTTCAGCAGAATTCAGATTTATCCCTAGGCATTAAGCACTCTAAGGAATTTTAGGCAGTTTAAAAGCAATAGATATTTTCTTCTGGTTCAGATATGAAGAAATTTACAGTGAATTAAACCACAAACTCAAAATGTCCACTGAGTATAAGCAGACAAAAAAGGCTACGTATTTCAGTGCAAGATTATGTGTGTGCAGAAGAAAAATTATAGCCCAGACAGTGTAACAGAGGATCACCAGAAAGAAGTTCTTATCAACAAAATAAGGAACATTATAAATTATTCCCTTTAGATTGAAATTTCACTAGAAATATGTTACCAGTAACAGCAAAAATATAATGTGGAGATTGAAGTCTCTACCAACTTCATGAAACATCGTATTAAATTAGAGACGAGGACACAATAAAAACATTAAGCAATTAGCTCTAAAATTCTTGAAAGCATCAACACCAGGCTTAAAATCCCCAGGTCTGTGCAAGATCAAAGAAAATGGCAAGGGTCTTACTGAGAGTTGATCTCTTTCTGAGATGGTAGTGGTAGAATAAAACTTTGATGTTTTATATACTTAAAGACATAGATTGAAATATTTTAATGAAGGTAAATGAACTCTGAAGTGGCCAACCTTATAAAAATGATACCGTGTACCATTCTGCACTTGACTTTCTTACCAACGTGTGCTTGTTTTAAATTGGAACTGCAGTATCCAAAGATCTGAAGTGAATGAACACACAATTATGTTCTTTTAATTTGGTCTTGTTGATCCTTTAGGCTCTTTTGAAATCACAATGGCATAGATTAAAAAAAAATAAATCTGAGGTCTTGACCTTTTATGGGTCTACTAAATAAATGTAGAGTTCATAGCTGGGAACATTTTGGTTTGAGATAAATTGAAGCTGACAGGGGGACAGGCTCTGAGGGAGCAAAACCCACTCTTCTGTGAAAACCAAGACCAATAAAAATATTGCTGTATTATAAATTACATATTTTTGTAAATATCAATATCTATTGACTGTGGCAGCAAACCTGAGTAAGTGGTCTAAATTTTGTAACCCTAACTTGTTCATTATCTTTGCAAATTAGTCGAAAATTAACAATTCTTATATTCTTATTCTTATAAGTTAGGTGCCTTATTTTAGAACCCTAGAACAGATGTACTCCTATGTTGACCAGTAACACTAGTTGTTCACATTGAGTAAGTAGCACATGGTGATTAAATTTTGTTTTCTTTTAAAAAACTTTTAAAAAAGAACAACACTAAAAATGACTGAAAGGCAACTGCAACTGCTAAAGCAATACATCACGGGGGGGAAAAAAGAGCCACTTATGATTTATAAAGAATCAAGATTCCTTCTCTTAAAGTCTTTCTTCCAAGAAGTTAAACAGAACTGTTAATATACTAGTCCTGATTGGTGATCTGGTGCAGCAATATCATAGAATGTGAGACCTGTGCTTGCAATTCATTCACAGGGTTCCTTTTTTACCCTCAGGCTGAGGCCAAATTCATTGAATATGGGGCGTACCTTACTTCAGGCCTCCAAGTTGCTCCTTTCTGGGTCTGCTTGGTCAGCCCCTACATAGCCAGGCATGTCCCCAAGGGTGCCCTCTTCAAGGAATGAATGCATGAATCTGTAAACTCTTTGGAGCAGGAACTCAAGGAGCTTTTACTTGTACAGTGGTTTCCATACCCAGCAGTTACTGCTACATCCTCATAAAATGCAGCACATAAGATGGTCAAGGAAATAGTCGCAGCATGACAGAGAGAGATTACAACTTCATTTTCTGTCCTATCCAAAATTAACATGAAATGATATTGCCAAGCAAAACAGCCTCAGCACTTAATTTGGGGCATTAGTGATGCCATTATGAAATATGAGCTGCTGATTCTCATCCTGCCTCAGAAGCTTTTTATGCTTCCCAGATCAGCTTGCTTGGTGAATTAATCAGATGAAAAAGGCTCAGTTCGCCTGCACGAGAAACTGAAAGGATTGTCTGATGGCTTATGAAGCTATGTGATTTGTTTCATGGTGTGGAGACACTGAAAGGGAATTTTTATTAAAAAAAGAGGTCTTGGAACACAGTCCTGCATGTGGTCAGCTCAGTGGGGTATCATTTGAAGCAGAATGTGAACAAGTAGAATTGAAATGGAGGGATCTTTGAAGAGTAATGAAAAAGAGGCTTCGGTTGCCAATGAAACAACTGTTTGGGATACTGAAGGGAGATTCCTCAATCATTTAAAATCATTCTGCTCAAGAAATTTGTTGTATACTTTTTTCTTAGGTAACAGTGGGAATAATAGATAGATGAACTCTTCAACAACCTGAAGCATGTTTCACAACATCCGGGGGAATTTGCATTTGGTCATAATTTTCTGATAGCCAACTGCTCTTCAGAAGCGTTTTCTCCTTTGCCTGTTTATGCTTTAGCAACCCTGGTTTCCACTCTGCTGCAGGCATTTACTGTCTCCTCTGGTTTCCAGAGAAGGGATAGGAGTGTCACGGCACAATGCCTGAAGTACTGACTACTCCTCAAAGAATATAGCTTAAACCATGCAAACTATGAAAGATAAACCTTGCCTCTCTCCCCACCCTCCCCCCTCTTCCCCTATTTGGACTTGGAATTTCTCTCTTGTGTTACTGTGTCCTCTTTAGCATAAGCCCAACCTTGGAACTCTAGAGTAGGAGAGAAGGCCCTGTAAAGTATTAAAACTACAGGGTGTGCAATTTTTCACTCAAAATCTGTAGCTTTAAGATCAAGGATTGTGTAGTTTAAGATTGTGTAGTTTTAAGATTAAGGATCTCAGCAACTTGAGGGACCTCCTATTTCCTCATGCTTCTTAGTATTCCCTCTGTACATGCCTTTTGGAGGGGGAGCTGAACTTGCTGACATCATAAGTTATTGCAGTTGAATACTCACACTAGTTAACAATACTATTTACTGCCAAGTAAAATTGTCTTGTTACTCATACAAATATGCATATAAAATATTTATATTTCTGCAAGTGTTTTCTGCATACACAATATTTATAGATTTACAAATATGTGATATCACTTAAACTCTGGACATTAGCTTGAAATAAATGTGGTCATATAAGAATAAAATTATGTTAACTTTTATGTGTAAGAAAGATAGAGCTTTTCTGATTTCTCAGAATTTTTCTTATTTGTGAGCATTTTTCCATATATTGGATTGATAAAAGAGCTGAAATTACAATCGTCTGTGTTAGGTGATCAAGACAAAAAAATTGTTTAGATGACACAAGTTTCTGCAGATGTTTTGGAAATGTTTTGAGTGCTTTCTTAGTTTGGTTATTTTTTTTTTTCTCCCAAAAATTTTTAAATTAAAAATTTCTTCAACTTTGTTTCTTTTCTCTTCCTCTTTGACTAATTTAAGATATTGAAAAAAAAGAACACTTTTGGCATCTCTCCTCAAATGGTCTGGAACAAAAGATTTATGGTCCCATTTCACAGACAGTTTTGGTAAGAACAAACTGACATTTTTTCCGGAAAACAAAACCAAAAGGATCGCCCTTAAATCCCCGCTATTGTGAGATGTCTCCAATAAGCCTGTTGGAGATCTTCACAAATATGCCTCCAAATCACCACCACAACAACAGACCACTGAGGAGCTGGGGAATTAAACTGTAGTCTGTTCTTTCTTCACTTAGAACATTTAAAAAAAAAAAAAAAAAAAAAAATGGAAGGGCTTCACCATCAATCTATGCTGATAATTATTTTAAATGTGTGAAGAAAGGGGAGAAGTGAAGCTTGGTTGACAAGGCTCTGTATCAGTCCTGCTCTGCCAGCATGTTTTATTTGAGGGCTCTAGCTTTGGCTCTTTTCTACACTACAGTAATATGGTACCTCTGCGAGTTTGGCTCCTCTGGAGATGTGTGGTCAGTAATTAACAATGCACAACAATGTACAGTAATTTAGGAGACAAAGTTAAGAAGAACACCTCATTCAATTAAAACTTGGCAAGGCAATGCAATTATCTATCCTGGAGTTTTGCCAGGATTCAGGAGCCTGTACCTTATCACTAGAAAAAAAAGTGATGTGGGATGTATAATCAGTATAAACCACTATAAGCTGTTGGGTTATAATTAATTTTTTAAATCAGAATTTGGAAAGTAGAGAAGCAGCACAGCTCACAGGGCTGTAATGAAAACCAATCCATTTCTTTTTCCTAAAATCCCCAATAATTTCAGAGAATATTGTCTAAATAAAATTAATTCCAAATTAATTACACTGTCCAAATCTGTTGTCAGCTTGTCTAATTGTACACCTATTGATTTAGGTGTAATATTTAAACATGTCTTGATATGAGGCTATTTCCATGGAAAGTACAGTACAGGGTTTGCTAGGGTATCACATTGCTTCATTTTATACTCACCCTAGGACAGACCAGCTGAAACAACTGGGGCTAACACATCCCTTTTACTCTGCCCCTCCAGTCTTTACTGTTGTCCAGATCCCATGTTGAACAGTGATGTTCCTAGCCCATTGCCACAGGGGGTACTTTTCCACTGGGATAGGCCTTTCTCTACTAGTTAAGTCAGTCTCAAGACTGTTCCATCCTTCCTACCTCCCTGCTCATCCCTGCGAGTGAGTCTGGTACTGACAGAGCTGCATGTCTGCTTCTCTGTCTGATCAGTCAAAATCCATTGTGATAAGCAGGAATTCACCTGAGTAAAGACTTTAGTTATGTGGGATCCCTGATAGAAACTGATCACTGAAATGATACCCTAAATCCATATTTTAAAATGATTTCTGTCTTTCTACTCTCTTTTCATTGCCAAGAATAATTTAACCTTTTCTAGTTGCTTGTGAATTATCCTTGAACTTTGTTTCGTATTGAGGGAGTAACTACTTGATATCATTTTTAGATGTAGCTTCCCTAGGAATTGAAGTTGACTTATATTCTACCTGAAACAACAGTTGTGTTTCACATACCTACTTCTTCTTTTCCAATGATTTTTGGACACCCAGGGGTAAAATTTCAAAGCAGGGATCAGTCTGTGCATAACTCTCATGAATTTCTGATGAAATATATATGTTCTGCTCTGTGGCTGACTACTTTGAAACACATGATCACAAAAAAAAAGAGAAAACCTTATGTTAAATAAATATTTACTATCATGAAGGCAGCCTGGTGAAACCCAAATTTACAAAGGGAAGTGAATTATGTGTCTAATTCTCGTGACTGGTTTCTGCAGGTTGAAAGCTAGAATTCATGGTACCTAGATGGCATCTAGACGAAAACCTCTTTGGCAAAAGAGTGCAAAACTACTTGGCTATGAAATATACATTTTAAAATAAAAAAATAGAAGTTCCAGTGTAAGAAGTTGTGTGCTTAAGTTGGCCTGCCTGATATCGCACAGATTATGTGCTTGGGAAATGGGGTTAGAGCGTGAAGGAAGCAATGAAGGGAGCAGGGGCAGAAGAAGAGACTGAAATGTCTTCAAGACAGATTTTAGTGCTAAGAGCACCCATGAGAAAGCAAACTCAATAGGACAGAGAACTGCTGAATTTTTATAGGTCTAACATGAAACTTACTTTTTTCTATCATAATGAAGGGCTTTATTCCTTCTTGCTGTAGGATCCAAACTGAGTATTGAATAGATTTTTTTCAAGCCAGGCTTGTGTTCTCTGATACTACTGGCAGCAGTGAGGGGCAGAACCTGTTTAGAACATCCTGGAAAAAAACCCAGGTTATTTCAAAGAAGAGAATGCTATTACAGACTTTGCTAGTATTCATAGGATGAGTGTCTGTCAACTTTCAGAAGTTAACTTCTTTTTGTTTAGTTCTTCCAATGGTCAGTGGTACTCTTAGGGTCCAGAAGGACCAACAGTAAGTTGGTCAGCTCTCATCTGTAAAGGATAGGACCTACAACCAGAGTAATTCTACATGGAAGACCTTTATAGCCTTCTCTGTTTCAGTATAGACAAAAAAATGAGTATCTAAGTTGAAGGTGGCCCATTTGTGTGGAAATCACTGGTATTTTTCTAGCCATGGCAAACTGTATACTGCAGTCTTATACTTCCAGAACATATATTGTCATAAGAGTGGAAATGTCAGGTAGTAATATTGTTGTTAGTATCATGCAAGGGAATCACAGTCCTAAATTCTCAGAAAGTGTGAGTGTATATAGGTATTGGAAAGTAGTGACATCTGTATTGCTTTATACCAGCTAAATTTATAGCCCTCTGTATAACAAGTATGGGTGAGGGATGTGCATTTTTTAAACTGACTCAAATGGAAAAAAAAAATCAGAATTTCCCTCTGAAATACTACAAAGAAAGAAATTGTCTATGACCTTTCAGAGGATGTTGGATAGTTCCATCAATGAGAGAATAAGAAGAAATAGGTTATGACCCTGACAAAGGAAATGAGCCCTGGTGAAAGCTTTCACTAATGCTCACTAATACTTAGGGAGTACAAGAAACCTGATGTCAAACCTGATGAAAGTTTTGATGCTACAGAAAGATACAGGGAACATTTTATGGTACAGAAGTTGAGTACTGATTTCAGCAGGCAAAGTCAATGATTTCACACAGTCCTACTTTGCATTTTTGTTCAGATCTATCTTTGAGGCTGATCTGAGCTTATCATATCACCCTAAATCCCTAGGGAAAATACATCTGATTTTTCTCAATATTTGTCGGACACCTTCCACTCTGTGAACATAGTTGTTTATCCATAGCTGAACAGAGTGCTGGAAAAAATAGGAGCTCAGAAACACAGAATTGTATCAAGTAGGCATAGTACACACATGGTTTCTACCAAAATTTTCTGAAATCTTGAAAAAAATCCTGTACGTAATTCATAACAGCTCTGGCTTGTAAACTGACACTTCCTCTTGAGAATGCAGTTGATTTCATTAATCTTGGCAGTATTAAAGGACAATATTTTAAAATAAATTAATGTTCTGGAACACTTTCTTCCATGAGCTTTTCATAAACAGACTTCAGTAGGATTCCTCTTTACATTCTACTTTCAATAATCTAATTTAAAGAAGGCAGAGGTGTAGTAGGCTATTTTTAATTGCATGTGGCTTCTCAAACTTCAGAAATACCACCTCTTTACTGCCTTTCTTTCAAATGAAGGGATATGAAAAGCAAGTCATTAAAAGCTTTTAGCCTTCTTTTACTCTGAGTGAACTAAATTGGGAGAGGAAACTGTGAGAAGTTGGAAGAATTATCTTCAAGATTGTCTTGTTTTCTTTCTCAAGAGCTTATATGTTTACATTCATGGTGTGTGCCCAGACTGTGCCCTGCTGTATAGTTCATAAGAATGCATAGAAGTGTTTGTCTGACATCCTGACACAAACACTGGCTACCTATGCAGAAAGTAGCAGTTGGGAAAAAAGTAACAAAGCAGTGCCATTGTATTCTGTGGTCGGTGACATTAAAAAGGTCAGTGTTTCATTTGTTTTATTCCTATGTGCTTTTTGTTAGATAAAATTGCTGATTCACCTAGAGCCTGTAAAGTTAAGAGCCAAATGATGGCCCTAACTTGCAGATGATGTAAATGATGCTGAGGGTAAATGAACAAATGGCAGATAATCTGAGTTTTTGGAATGGTAAATGATTCACTTTTCACACTACCTATGGAGACCAAGGACAGGTCTAGCAATAGGTGATGTAAGTTTCTTCCATAAGGAAAATTTGGTGAAGTTGAGAGCTCCTTGCCACTGTGAAATTAAATGGAGGCGCTCGTCCATGAAAAGGGAGGGGGCTGCACAGATTTATTTCTCTATTCACCCAGCTGCAGAGTAGAACCACATTAGCTCTTCTGCCTGGGCTTTCGACTTCTAGAAAGGCTTATGTGTCAGGATTTGTTGCACAGTGTGAAAATCAACCATTAAACCAACATATTTGCTTGTCAGTGAGCTGATATTAATTAAGCTTGCTCAATTGACAGTAATAAAATGAAACATTTTTTTTCCAAGTGTCAGAGTTTTAAACACAGTCTAGCATCTGAAAAACATCTTGTTTGTTTTGGACACATCCCCACCATGGAGCTGGAATTTTGCTAACAGCTCCTGATACTTGAGCCAGAAGGGAGTGAAACTCACACTGTCCTCACTGCATTGCCTTTTTCTGGTGCTAACAAATGTTTAAGGACATAATGGTGGTACATGTGTCAGTAGTCGACCAGACTTTAAACCCTCACCTGGGGCTGATGAATATGAAGATGCCATATTTCATAGTCTTCTTCCTGATCAGAACCATGGTTTCAGGCAAAGTTTTGTGTTTTATGTAACATTTAATATCTTACTATTTGCCAACTGCAACAGGGTGAAACAGTGTATACCAACTGCCAGCCTCATGCAAACATTTAAAAAACAGATGCTAAATCTTTGAAGTCATTGTTAAGTTTAATAGCTTCAGAAAATCATTACTCAGATCCATTCCCTCAGGTCTTTTTGTGAAGTTCCAGAGAACCTAAACTTAAAGCAAAAAAAAAAACACCCTTCAAGAATTTATTGGGCAATTAAGAGGATTTTTTGCTAAAGGTTGTCTGTGCAATTAGAATCTGATGATTTCTAGAAACTGTATACCTAAACCCTGTCAGGGTATTCTGAATGCTCATCAAATAGTCTCCAAACTGCCTGTCAGTCATAGATATCTCATAAAAATGTCATCTGACATATTTTCCCTTTTGTACACATTCCCTTTAGACTACAGCAAAAGCACAATGTAGTAATGTGTAGCTAAAAACTACGTGGTGGCCTCAGTCTGCTAATACTGATGCCAATTGCTGACCTTGCTGAAGCTGCAAACCCAGCAGAATAAAAAATAACAAAAAACAAAACAAACCAACAAAAAAAGTAGCCTGAAATGATTGATCAGTGGCTCCTAATGGCATTTTTGTCAATATCCAGCTGATTTTCCTGTTGCTTTTTCTTACATATTTATACTATTCACAGTCTAGCAAAAATTTACAAAAAAGTATCCAAGTGATGGTTTCACAGCAGGTGCTGGATCAAACAGGTCTTGTTCTTTGCCCCCTTGGGAGGCCTACATGGATCACAGGAATCCTGATACTACCCTTCAGATGACCTGTGGCAAAACTGCGGAAGATATGCTCGGTTTCTTCCAATGAATAAACAAAGTGTACATGAAATATTTGTATAAGAATGAATAGGGGATTTATTTTTCTATATATACTGCTTGCCTATGTAGTTGATTGAAAATGGCATGAAGTAAATCTTGCCTAATAGATACTTATATAAGAATTTTATTTAAATGTCCAGCAGTGTAAATGTCAACATTTGCACTTTGATCATACTATGAATATACTGGTTTCAACTGGATAGGGAGGGGAAAAAATTACAAGAAAATACGTGGCCTTTACAAGGAAAAATATATAGTGAGCATATAAAATGCAGTTTGAGAAAGTCTTAGTAGGCTTCAAAGACCAAGACCAGAAAGTACCCTGTAGACTTTGGATTTCATCCACTGCTCTTAGCTTCAAGCTGCAAGTTAGAGACTAAAGACAGAAACTTTGTAACATATTCATGTCATGTTTAGGCTATCCCATATTATTTCTTATCAGAGCTGAGATTTATTGGAGCTGGATTATGATCTTTTGATTGTGCAAATAATGAGATTGAGGTGGCTGTCCTCTCCAGAGTTATTAAAGTCTTTGTCATGAATCACAAGAATCAGAAATATGGAGCTGGACTGAAGAAAAACACAGATAAATATTCAACATGCAGCAGACTGAAAAGAGCAAACTGGAGCACACTTGTAAAGCTCACAGAAGAGATGTTAACCATATGGGCAGAATGCCTGAGCCTTGCAGCAAATAGCATTGAAAAATCATAAAATAGACCATTAATCCATTTTCTTGATGAAAAATGTAGAAAAGAATTAGAATTACTATCGCAGTGAGACATTATTATTGATGTGCAAAGTATGCTGACATGCAGTCACTTTTTCAGTATTTTTTTGCATTTGCTCCGAGTCACAGCGTAGCCATCCCAGTTTCAAGTAAAAGTGGTGCAAGATACCATGTGTAGCCCAAATGTTCCTCCCCCAAAGATGGCACCATTTCTGGTACAGTCTGAGGGTCCCACAGCTACTGTAAAAAAAAAAAAAAATCCACCATATTACAAGCATCACAGAACACTTCTTCCCTCAGAAACCAAGAAAATTAATCAGACCCCCTTAATTTGTCCTGATTAAGCTCAGACACCTAAGTTAGGTGATTAAAGCAGGCTCTGTTCCTCTGCAGTTAGAATTGCCCTTTGGAGCTGTTGAGCTGCTTGCAGCAGCTATGAAGTGAGTAACAGCAGGTGTGCTCCTGAGGTGGGGTGAGCCTAAGCCAAGGCCGGTGGAAATGTACAAACTGGACTAATTTGCAACTAATAGCAACTGAGGTGTTGCAGGCAAACACAAAAAACCTGATGCTATTTTCTCCTACCCCAATTAACACTTGCTATGCAGTGCTCCTGCATCGCCTAGAAAAGGACAGATGTCCATTAGGCCCAAATTACCTTTATCTGTTATGAAAGCACATTTCTATTTGTTTGTATTTTCCAAATGATGATTTAACTGAGCTTTGCAAAACACCCTCCAAAAACTTTGTGTCATCTTTTCCAAACAACAGCAAGCTGAAGCCAACCCTTCAGGTTGATGCTGAAATTAGCCTCACAACTGCTTGTGATACATGAGTAGTTCCTACACAGCAGATGATGCTGATCTGAAATCAGGCTTTGTGTGCTAGCTCTAGCTGTATTATTTCCACATGGAAAACTATAATTTTTTATTTTTTTTTATCCAGAAAATGTTCTTTTCTTTTGAGGCATAATATGTTTCTTCTCCTTTCCTCAGGTTTTATTTCTCAAGCAGATTTTTAATAAACAGGGGAAAAAAGAAGGGGAAAGACAGTCTTTCTCATTTTCTGTGTGTCTAAACCAGACACATACAGCTAAACCATTCAGAAATAAATAGTGTTTTTTGTCAATAAATTATTTTAATTTTTTTGCCTGACAGCTGATTGTGATTGGTGTATTAATTATTCAGATCTATTAGTTTTACTGAGATTTGGCACTGGATTTTTTTGGCTGTTTGCCACAGGTCTGACTTAATCACAGAATTGTCAGAGTTGGAAAAGACCACTAAGATCACTGTGTCCAACTGTCAACAACAAAAACAAAACAAAAAACCAGAAAACCACCAACCAACCAAAAAGAAAACCCAAACCCAAACCAAAAAACCTCCAAAAAACCAACTTCACCATCTCAGTAGAGCATGGCCTGACGTGCCTCCACGACATGCTTTTTGTGTATCTCCAGGGATGGTGACTCCCCCTCCTTCCTGGTCAGGCCCTTCCAGCACCTGGCTACTCTTTCAGTAAAGAAATTCTTCCTAATATCCAATGTAAACGTCCCCTGGTGCAGTTTCAGGCCATTTCCTCTAGTCCTGTTGTTATTTACTTGAGAGAAGAGGTCGAAACCACCTCAGTAAACCTCCTTTCAGGGACTTGTAGAAAGCAATACTGTCTACATTTGCACTTTTGACAGACCAGTGTTGATGTTATAATGTAAATTTAAACCTTTTAAGGGTGCTCAAACTTAAATCAATTCCTAACATTAAGCAGAGATTAGAAGTGTAGGCCAATTGCCTTGATTTAATTTTTTTTTTTTAATGAAGGCAATTCCCGAGATGAACACCTTTGCTCTTTCAAAGTTTTCTCGACAGTAAACAACAGCTTAAGAAACTATTCCTCTTCTCACAATGGCGAAAAATCCTATTTTTTTTGAACGTACTGTT
>VWZY01012807.1:453104-489660 GCA_013399075.1 Chloroceryle aenea | reverse complement strand
TCCAGGGATGGTGACTCCACCACCTTCCTGGTCAGGCCCTTCCAGCACCTGGCTACTCTTTCAGTAAAGAAATTCTTCCTAATATCCAATGTAAACGTCCCCTGGTGCAGTTTCAGGCCATTTCCTCTAGTCCTGTTGTTATTTACTTGAGAGAAGAGGTCGAAACCACCTCAGTAAACCTCCTTTCAGGGACTTGTAGAAAGCAATACTGTCTACATTTGCACTTTTGACAGACCAGTGTTGATGTTATAATGTAAATTTAAACCTTTTAAGGGTGCTCAAACTTAAATCAATTCCTAACATTAAGCAGAGATTAGAAGTGTAGGCCAATTGCCTTGATTTAATTTTTTTTTTTTTTAATGAAGGCTATTCCCGAGATGAACACCTTTGCTCTTTCAAAGTTTTCTCGACAGTAAACAACAGCTTAAGAAACTATTCCTCTTCTCACAATGGAGAAAAATACTATTTCTTTTGAACCTACTGTTTCCTGATCTTGTCTGTAGGGAATGTCCACAACTATAGTGACTGTTTTTTAGTATAAGTGCTCTTAAATGAGCGCTTCCCCTGCTGATCACTGTTTAAGTGGCATTGCTCTCCCTGTATTGATGTAGATCCAGAATTTGATGGTAGTACACACCAGGACAAAGCATTGTTTTGGAGAATCTGGCTGAGAAATCCAGCCGTTGTGAAGCCAAAAAGCAAAAGTAGTAGGATTGGGCTGCACAAAGAGTAATTTTTCTGAAATTCCCATCTAAATTTTCTGACACTTTACATATGGAGAAAAGTTAATAAATGGTAATAAAAGAAATTAAATTACTTGCTTTAATTTCCTCATGTAGCCGAATAATGTTTCCTTTAGGCAGTAATTCCTGTGTTGAATTCACAAAGTCATTTTCAGAGCACTGGACGCAAATGTCAACAATGAAATAATAAAACTGAACACTGTGAACACCTTGCTAACCATCTGTAAACCAATTTTCAAAGAGAAAATCACATCAGTAGAATACTTGACCCGTACAGGATCTTGCAGATGTTTTGCTATAGCCTTTGGGATCCACCTCATTTCAAGGTCTATATAGTAGAAACAAATTGTGCATTTACACAGTCAAAGTCTAACTGAATTCCCATAAGAATCTTCAAAGGCTTTTATGTTTGACCAGGCGCTGTGTTCTGCTACTTTGGCAAAGAGGTATTAACAACAACTTGTTAATAGTAATGGAGGCATACCTTCTCCATATGGGTTCCAACACTTAGAACTGTATCATCTGTCCATATTTAAAACTTCTACCTTAAAAAGGTGATAAATGAGACCAACTTGACCTGGCCTTAGACCAAGTCATGGATTAAACAATTTCTTTCAGCTTGATTGGTGCTTTATTGAGGAAACCTGCTAAGTAAAAGCTATTCAGTCACAGTTCTTAAGTATCAGAAGAGTGCATGGGATTTGAAAAACACTGCCAATGTGCCAGCCAGACCCTTAGTTACCAAAAGGACGGAAACCATCTGCACAGGACTCAAACAATGGCATACCTCTTCTGGATTCTCTGACTCCTGCAGTATGTACATCTCTGATACATGAAGCCTCCTAAAATATTGTTTTGTTTTTTTTTTTTTAGAGAAAAATGTCAGTGTTTGTATGTGTGTATATTTATGTATCTACATAAATGTATCTACATTTTATTATTAATTTCTACATACATTAATGCTAAACATAAGCAGACTTAAGGGAAGAGAAGTAGATAAGTGAAAGACACCAAATGCAGTTTTTAAGGTGAAAAATCCAACACACAATGGAAAGGAAGTTTCTATGTTTCATTTATTAATTGCTGTTCTTTGATTCTCTCTTTGAAGATGCTCAAGTTAGTTAGGAGGTTTCCACTGTAGGTTTGTTAACCTTCTTTCAGAAGCCTATACCCACCTCAGGTCCGTGCTGCAAATCATATGTACTTGCTTCTGACAATGGCTTTAAAGGAAAGTTTAAAATCCCTAAACACCAGTGATGAATATTAATGTGCTAATGTAACCACAGAGAGGTTACATTCAATTTTTGGCTCTGTCTTGACACGTGAGGGTTTATCACATATATAAAATATCTTTTCCTTTTTAATTGCCACTAGGTTTTTGCCTTGACAGTACCTGCCACTGTCTAATGAGTTTATTCTCTCACACATTATTACTGTATGTGTTCAGTGCAAATAATCTGTGTTGCCATTTAAATGATAATAAAAACCCCAAACCAAACCAACAAAAGAAAGAGCAAAGTAGGGACTTGGGGAGCACACAGCATGTCTCTCTTTACAGCTGGTCTAATCTGATGCTCAGTATTGCCATAGCAACAACAGCAGAGGAGACTGAGGGTCCACTGGAGCCTCCTCCTCCTCCTGTTGATCACACCAATGGGGTCCTAGTGCAGAACCAGCACTTCCAGAATATTATTTCTGTTGCTTTTTTTTTCATTTTTTTTCTCAAAATTTGCATTTCCATTATAAATCTGTTAAGACAATTATAATTTATCCTAGCCTAGATTTCTACTCCACCTTTGAAGTTCTGAACCAGGAATATTTTGCAATTTGTCCTTACTATTTGTTGCTCTTAGTGTTGTATCAGTATTGTTATTATTTTTTTTTTAAATCCATAAAAACGTGTCAAGGTAAATATGAGATGCCTCATCAATATTATAAAGAAAAAATCCCCCAGTTGTTGCTGAATTTTGGTTTCAGAAATCATTGGCAAAGATGTGAAGGGCAGGAGGGTGATTGTGAGTAAATTGTGTTCATTTATAAAGGGGAAATCGTGTTTCACCAACCTGACAGCCTTCTACAATGAGGTGACTGGTTTGGTGGATGAGGGAGAACACTCAATAAAAGCAGTCCTTTTTGCTGCCTCCTGCTTCATTCTTATAGACAAATTGATGAAGTATGGACTAGATAAGTGGACAGTGAGGTGGACTGAAAACTAAGTCAGCTGTAGCATGATGCTTATCTGGAGGCCAGTGGTGTACCCCACTGGCTGCTACTGAGGATGTTAGTGTTTAATATTCATGATCTGGATGATGGGATAGAGTGCACCTTCAGCAAGTTTGTGGGTGATACAAAACTTGTTAGAGTGATTGATACACCAGGTAGCTGTGCTGCTATTCACAAAGCCATCAGTAGACTGGAGAAACAGGAATCTCATGGAGTTCAACAAAGGGAAATACAAAGTCCTGCTCCTGGGCAGCTACTGGCACAAGCTGAGGTCCAAGCAGCTGTAAAGCAGCTTTGCAGAAAGGGGCCTAGAGGTAGGTCCTGGTGGATACCAAACAGAACATCAGCCAGCAATTGTGGGAAGTGTTTCTTTCACTCAGTACTTGTGAGGCCACATCTGGGGTGCCATCTCCAGTTGTGGGCTCCCCTGATCAGAGGTAGTATCATAAAATGGAAAGCTGTCCAGTCTTTAAAAAGACATTATGAACGTTGAGATTGCTTGAGTTGTTTAATTTTGGGCACTGCAAATAAGGTTAGTCAAAAAGGAATGTGACTAACTGATTCTCCTTTGTGCCATTGGAAATGTCTTCCCACCATAGTTTTCATTCCCAGTTTCAAAGATTTAGATGTCCACTTCATACCACTTAAATGTCATCACTTAAAGTAATCACTGCAAAGATTCCATCGAATGCCCTCAAACTGTGGAGCATCATTTAGCCCTGCTGTGCTATGAATATTACCTGGCAATGAAAAGATACAACTTATGACCTAGAGATTGACCCATCTGCTATTTATTTAGTCTCAAAAAAAATAATACTTTAGCAGAGAAAGGAAACAAAAAATAAAATAGGGATTTAAAACCATAGCACTGACAGGGTTATTTCAAGTTATATTTAATTTACTTAATGATCAGAGACTTAACTTAATGTTTGTGAACTAATATTGTAGTATAATGGAGGGCACAAGTATATTTAGCTTCTGTACTGTTTATTGACTCACATCTGTACCTTCTTAAGCTGAAAATGTAAAAGGCTGACCATGAACAACAGAAAAAAAAAATCTGTAAGATATTAAATGTATGGTGATCACCTTCTGTCTGCATAATGGAAATTCTCAGAAGGTGCTTGGCAAGTGAAGGAATTCATAGCTGTTAAATTACGTATGTATCAGCTGCAGTCTGTGGTTGACAAGCCAGTCCATAAGTAATAGCATCCAGAAATATCCCATGCTGATCTGTATTCTGTTAGGGAAGGTCAATCAAGGCAAAGACAGTTCCCGGATTCCTGGACAGGAAAATCTGAAGGAAGGACTCTTTGCCTCTCTTGTAACTAAGTCTTCAGAATTTCTTTTGTGTTTGGTATCCAAAGCACTTTTGGCTTAACAATCAAAAAGTTGCTGCTTCTTTTTGTTTTGGAAAACACCTTAGAATCTCTTAAAAGTTGAAGTGTTATTTGTAATGATGTTGGAATATGTGTGTGTGTGTGAGTAAGGATTTTCAAGGATTTAATATCTTTGTTCCCTCTCTTGTTAATGGGACTCATACTCCTTGATATGAAGAAATCCCTGAGACAACTGAGTTTTCACGATGTTTGGCAAATCTCCCAAATATTTCAGCTTCTTTACAACAAAAATAAGCTTTCTGATGAAAGCCATCTTTTTGAATGTAAAATGGAGTTTCTGTGGCAAAAAATTTACTCTTCACTCCAAGACAGGAAATGCAGGAATATACTGTTCCCTCCAAGAAAGATTAGTTCCATAGTTATTACTTCCAGTTTTATTACTAATAAGGCATGATGTTGATCATCTTCTTGTCTCTTATTTAAACAAGATGGTCATACGGTTCTTTCTATTACAGGGTTGTGCTCTTTTTAGTATGTGGAATCTGTTTCCTGAATTCTTACTTATTTAAACACCCAAGCACTGCATTTGATTTAAGCTGTCATACCATTCCTTGGGAGAATTCTTGCAAGTGTTCTATACTGTTCTATCACCTGGAAGAAGTAACTGAAAGAACCAGGACTGGAGAAACGTCCCTCCAAAATGGATATGTTCTGTGTACATGAGGGAACACAAACTACTTTAAAAATGTCTGGAAATTGAATTAATTCAATTCTTCTCTAGATTTAGAAGGGATCCATTTTGCCTTTAAGGCACAACTCAGTGAAATATGAAGTTCAAAATGCAGTGCCACAGCAGGAGCAAATGACAGTGCATCTGGATTTGGAGGAGTGCAGATGAAAGCTATCGTTTCTACCATTTCAGCAATGACGTAGGGCCTGTAGAGTTTTGGACTCTAATGATCTGGATGATAGGCTGGATTCTGTTTCAACAGAGCCTGGAAAGTCTTAAACTGCAAATTCCTGCTGTTGGACATTACTGTGGAAATGCACTCTTCCCTGAATTTGTGAAGAGTGAGATGCCAGTGAAGAATACAGAGATACATTCTTCCTTGCCATCTATACTGATCTGTATTAAATTAATCTCATTGTGCTCACATTTTACCTTGTAGTTGTAATGTTTTAAGTAGTCAAAAATTTTATTAAGAGATTTTAAGTAGTGTAGATTTTTATATTCAAATCTGATGTGCCTGTACGAATCTAGCTATTTCTTTACCAATCTAAGAAAAGGGTTTACCTCTCCTAGTAAATTCTGACATACCACATCTAGCAATACTCTGAGCCTTAGATGATGTGTATTTTGGATAAACAACATGGGTTTGTTACTCTTGCACTTGACACAGGGCACAGGGCATTTTTTCAGAGGATTAGAGAGTACTCTTGAGTTGCCACTTACATGGGATTACCATTCAGCTTGGATTCACAGTATCCTAAGCCTCTTTCTGAAGGTCAAATGCTTTTATTTTTTTTTTTGGGGTATGTTCAGAAAGATTTAAGAGCAACTATATCCAAAGGGGACTTTCTTGCAAAAAAAACAGGGCTGAACTTACTTCTAAGTGTTTCTAACTGTCCAAAATTCACATAATTTCTCAAGTTCTCTTAGGAAGCATACGGTTCCAGTGTGAGGTAATTGTTTTCCATCTGGACACTGTCTGGTGGTGGTATTTGCTGTAGTCGTAAGTAAATAAATGAAAGAGTCAAATAAATGAACACATCTGTAAATAATTTATTTGCTGATTGACGGGTTGTAAATAAACTCTAGCTTCTTTCTTTGGCTAGATTCACAATCAAAATTGTAGAATGAGATCTACTCCAGCATGCTAAAAATCTGAAGTTCAAAGGTAGGATATGAGAAAGCCTCTAGGGATACCCAGAAACACCAAAGAAGTGGCAGACAAATTCCAGTTAATGCTGCCTCTGACCTCAGCAAGCCCCTAGCTGAAACACTTTAAAGCATGCTAAAGCCTTTCTTGAAATCCTTCTCTGGTTGTCTACCTGCCCTCTGTTTTGATCAGCTCTCTGTAGCCGGTCTTTCAAGGAGAAGAGTGATATGGAGACCCAGAAGAAGTTCACTTTTAAAATTGATCTTGTCAAGGACAGAAATACAGCAGAGAAGGAAGAAAGCATGAAAAATTACTGTGGTTCTGGCTCTGTGGAGACTTGCCAGACTCAGCTCAGTGTTTTCACTTGTTCAAGTCAATATGTTTCCTTTCCCTTCTTTGTCTGTGTATGACCTCAGTAAAGCAAAAATTATCGCATGAACCTTATTAGTCTTATTAATATGCACTTTCACACTAAGTTGAATGTTTCTCCTCCTAAATAAGTTTATTTATTGCTGAGGTCCAGTAGAAGAAAAAGGGACTATCAGGCGTGTGCGAATGGGCAGCCTTATATCCCCCAAATACTTCAAACCCGTCTTTGGAGCACTTGCACTGAAGTAGGGAAAATGCCCATGAAAAATGACTTTAGCTTGAGCATTTGTACACCTACTGAACTGAATTTCAAACAGGACTCATTCAGATGTCAGCCTCTTGCAATTAAAAACTGCTTGGCTAGCTAGTTAGTTCGTTATTGCACACTTTATGGTGTGAGCTGCAAATTAGCTACTCAAAGTCTGCAGTTCAAAGGATTTGCAGGCCTAGAATTATTCACTGAAAAAGATTGTGAATAATTTCAAATAATGAATAAATTCAATATACTTTTTGTTCCGTCCGTGCATAGCCTCCGAAGAGGGAGAGAATAAAAAGGGGAAATCAATCAGATAAATTATTCATTGAGAATTATTTGTTCAGCTCTAATGCTTATGTACTTAGACAATATTTTCATTGGAACAGACTCTGAAGAGCTCTTCAGCCTGCATATATATCTCAGCCACAATTCATCTGTAAAAGGCTTTGAGGTTTTTTTGTTAAATGCAGATGCCTAGACCTAGTTGTAGGCAGTAGGATTTATCTGATTTTATCTCCAAGTTCTTGACTAAGTTGAACTACTCCAAGAATTATTTAACAGGAATTGTTTTGTTGAAAAATTTCTTTGTCCTTGCTGCGTCTGCATTTGGAAATGGTCTGAAGTGATCAACCCAGCTCTCCTTGCTGCTGTTTGTGTCTGACTTAGCTGCTATTTCCAGTCCAGTGTGGCAACTTGGGTCATAGAATGATAGAAGCGTTTGGGTTGAAAGGGACCTTTAAGATCATCTAGTTCCAACCCCCTGCCATGGTCAGGGACACCTACTAAAGCATGTCACTCAAAGCCCCATCAGTCCTGGCCTTGAAAATTTTCAGGGAGGGGGTATCCCCAACATTTCCAGGCAACCCATTCCCATGTCTCACCATCCTCACGGTAAATTCTTTCTAATAGCTAATCTAAATCTACCCTCTTTCAGTTTGAAACTGTTACCCCTCATCCTATTACTACACTCCCTGGTAAAGAGTCCTTCCTCATCTTTCCTGTAGGACCTCTCTAAGCACTGGAAGACTTCTACAAGGTCTTTCTGGAGCTTTCTCTTGTCCACACTCAACAACCTCAACTCACTCAGCTTGTCCTCACAGGGGAGGTGTTCCAGCAACTGATCATCTTCATGGCCCTTCTCTGGAGCCAGGTGAGCAGGTCCATGTCTGTCTTATGCTGGGGGCCCCAGACCTGGACATAGCAGTCTGTGTGGAGTCTTGTGAGAGTGGAGTAGAGGGGAAGCATCACCTCCCCTCACCTGCTGGCTACACTTCTTTTGATGCAGTCCAGGGTGTGTTTGTCTTTCTGGGCTTTGTCTACCTGGACTTTAGTAAGGCCTTTGACACTGTCTCCTACAGCATGCTCCTGGAGAAGCTGGTGGCTGATGGCTTTAGACAGGTGTACTCTTTGCTGGGTTAAAAACTGTCTGGATTGCTGAGCTCAGAGAGTTGTGGTGAATGGAGTTAAATCCAGTTGGTCAATGGTCACCAGTGGTGTCCCCCAGGGCTCAGTTTTGGGGCTGGTCTTGTTAAATATAAATGATCTGGGTGAGGGGATCAAGTGTGCCCTCAGTAAGGTTGCAAACATCCCAACCAATTTGGATGGGAGTGTTGATCTTGAAGGCAGGGAGGATCTACAGAGGGACCTACAAAGGCTGAATCTATGGGCCAAGGCCAGTGTTACAAGGTTTAACAAGGCCAAATGCCAGGTCCTGCTCTTTGGTCACAACAACCCCAGGCAAAGCTACAGGTTTGGGGAAGAGTGGCTGCAAAGCTGCCTGGCAGAAAATGATATATTGGTGGCCAAGAAGGCCAAGAGCATCCTGGCCTTTGTCAAAAATAGTGTGTCTAGCAGGAGCAGAGAAGTGATTGTTCCTCTGTATTTAGCACTGATGAGGCCACAGCTTGAGCATTGTGTGGTGGACTCACCATTTCTGGAGGTGTTCAAAAAGTGCGTAGATGTGGCACATCAGGACATGGTTTAGTGGTCATGATAATGTTTCGTAGATGGTTGGACTTGATCTTGGAGGTCTTTTCCAACCTTAGTAATTCTATGATTCTCTGTTTCTATGATTTCTGCAAGCCAGAGATTTCTGTTGAAAGGGGCAATTGAAGTAGCTGTTAAAAAGTAATGAAATAAAGCTGTAAAACTTTTCCTTCTTGAAAAAAAAAAATCTCATACATTTTAATTATCATTCTTGCTACAGCCTTGCTGATTTGGAGCAAGGGGCTGGAGCTGGCAAACTCTCTTGACTCTGCTACTGATTTACCATTGGACATTGATCAAGTCACTTCAGTCCCTTTTATGCTATCATGAGATGTTATGCTGACATCTTTCAGTTGTGTTGATTGTAAGAATTTGGGAGGAGAGTTATCTTCTATTTTTTATAATGTACAGAGTTTCACACAGTAGGAGCATAATCTTGATTAGGGTCTCAATGTGGTACTATAATAGAGTTAATAAATAATACTTGACAGCAGTCTGAAGATGGAGGTATGGAAGGAAATGAGGCATAACTTTGTATAACCCTTAATTCAATATCATAGATGCAAAAGAAATTAAAAGGTAAAGTCAAACTTTGTTTCACAGGGCAATTCTGTAATCTGTGTGACAATAACAGAGCAGAGAATGTCTCCATGGTTCTGCAAACCAAAATTCTGATGTAAAGTTCATTTTCCATGAAGTTAATATCCAAGGTAAGTATAAGGCTCGCTTATTGTCACTCTTGTGGGTCCTTTATTTGATGACTGTTTATATTGCTTAAATTACCTATTGGCTCTTTATAAAATTTCCTTATATGAAAGATACTCTGGCAATTCAGACAAACTACCTGCATAATATATGGTGAACTCAATTCTTCCCTTATTTACCCGAGAATATTTAAAAAAAACCCACCTTTTTTGATTACTTCCTTTGCCTATTTTTTTTTTTTTTCATTTTTCTGCAATTCAGTGTATCACGTTGGTTTCTTTTATCCTATTAAAATCTCCCTAGATTTTCAGAAGTTAGGATTGAAAAAATAGAGAAAGAAACTATTTAATTATATAACTTCCCACAAACTGGAAAGTGGATGTGTTCCCTATTAAATATACAGTAGAAAGTAAGTTTTTTGCATAAAATGACACAAGTGATACTGCCCAGGTTATGCCAATATTAGTGTGAAGTTACTGTGGGAACCTGTTTCTGTTTCAGTGCAGTTGGCAAAACTGCAGTCACATCCATTTGACAAGCACTAGGTCATCAATCAACTGCTCTCAGTTATACAAGGATTTTGAATCAAATTATATCTAAAGTCCTCCAGCTGTCCATCAGGCATTTAACAAACACTTTTACTTTGCTTGATCTTGCCAGAATGTTTTCCTCTTTCTGCATTACTGGCATTTTCCAAATGATGGATTGGAAGCGTAGCCAGCTCCACATGTAGACTGATACATGGGAATCCTCTGGTTTAGTTTGCACACATTGTGCATGACTGTTTTCACTCTGTCTTTGCTTCACTGAGGCAATTTCACAGCATGACATCTAGGAGGAAAAAAAAAAGGCGAAAGATAACACAAGACACTTTAAACTAGAACAGGTCTATTAAAAAACTTACTAAGAAGCAGTTAAGGCTCTGTAGTTGCTGTGTACAGTATTCAGCAGAGAGCTGATGTACTGGAATTGATCTTTCTTCTCTTTCCCTAGGTATCAGTTACTGTAAGTGCCCAAGGAACACCATAAGCAGCAGAGATAGCTTCAAAAATACCCGAACAAATTTGACTAATTTTGCCAAGTGTTGCAAATGCCTGAATTTGCCAATTAGCTCCCTGTAACTGTGCTATCTGTCAGCAGATAGACTGAGTGAGCAGATTGATTTTAGCTTAGTACTGTTCTGCAGGGTGAGAGAACAGGCCATTTGTAGGGGAACCATTCCAGGAGATAAGGTGGGCTCTGAGTTAGTGGGTGAGTCAGTCTCCAGGCCATGCAAGACCACCTGGGTACATGCCACGGGACACCACTCATGGGCAATTTGTAAAGTAAGCAGACACCAAGGAACTTGAAACTTGGTGGTTCTCCTTGGCTGGCCTCATTCTGATCCTGCTGAAGTAGCTGGGAGACCAACTTCAATAAGAGCAGGATCAGATGCTAAAACCAGACTTTACAGTCTCATGGTGAGGCTTACACCAAGGGCCAACAGCACAGCACTTGCACACAGATGGTCACCACCACATATCTGTGTGATTCAGTTTGAAGAAGCAAGTACATAACATTTGCACTATCATCAGCCTTGTAGTTACCCTTAATGTGGCTGTCTTGTCCAACAGACTGCTACTCCTTCTGTTGTCAAGTGGTGTCTGTGGCTGCAGAAGTGCTTCCAGGATCTATGAGAGAGTGACTGCGAATGACCCAGTTCCACAACATATGCTTGGCCAATGTCAGACATGACTTTTGTTGGTACTGGGCCCTCAAATGCAAGTTGTGTCTTTGGTTGGTATAGGAGGTAGAATTTGCCTAAATCAGATACATTGGTTGATGACACAAAATTAAAATCTCTAGGGCCACTCCAATTCTAATCACTCAAAGTATTATTAAGAAATATATATTACCATTGCTGTACTTAATTCTTTTGGCTTTAAGTTATATTCCAGCTGCTATGATACCACTGACACTTTCAAACATTTTTTGTTCTTGTTGTTTTGTTTAGTTTGTTTGTTTTTTATTTTATTGTGTGTGTGTGTGTGGCCCTAATGCATAGGTCCCACAATAGTGCTTTCTTACTAGAATTGGATATTTGCTGTGAAAAGATTATGAAGTTGTTTGGGAGCTGAATGAAAAAGGCTGTTTACAATTTTTATATTTTGGCAGCCTGGTCAATGCACTGGTGAGGCCACAGCTTGAATATTGTGTTCAGTTTTGGGCACTGCAGTATAGGAAAGAAATTATGGTGCTGGAGCGGGTCCAGAGAAAGGCAACAAAGACATTGAAGGGTCTGGAGAACATGGCTTATAAGCAGGGCCTGAGACAACAGGGGCTATTTAGTCTGGATAAAAGGAGGCTGAGGAGAGACCTCGTTGTTCTCTACAACTGCCTAGAAGGAGGTTGTAGTGAGGTGGGTGTTGGTTTCTTCTCCCAAGTAACCAGTGATAAGACGAGAGGTAATGGCCTTAATTTGCACCAGATGAGGATTAGACTGGACATTAGGAAACATTTCTATACTGAAAGAATTGTGAGGCATTGGAACATGGATGCCCATGGATGTGGTGGACTCACTATCCCTAGAGGTGTTCAAGAAATGTGTAGACATGGCACATCAGGACGTGGTTTAGTGGTCATGATGATGTTGGACTTGATCTTTCTAACATTAATGATTCTGTGATTCTGTGTAGGTGAAAAAAAAAAGATCCAATATTACACAGTGCAATTCATTCAAGAGCAAAAGTCAAGAAACAAAAGCCCCTTTTACTTTAAAACAAAATGCAAAAAAGGTCAGAAGTTGTTTGTCAGAGACTCAGGAAAAAGATAACAAAAATATATTTTTAAATCTACCTTGGGAAATTAATACTGAGGTAATTTTCAGGCTAGGGCTGGAAACATAGCACTTTGTCATTTTAGAATAAACACCAAAAACAGATGCCACAATTTCATAAAATAAACATGCAGTGAAAGGGTAACACAGACATTAGCAGCAAACTGAGACAGTAGCCAATACAGTATGATGAGAAGGAATACTCAGTATGGTGTGATGTGCGATAGAAGCCATTAGCCATATGGTACAGTGTGAAGAGGGCCTCTGTGACTAAGTAACAGTTGTATGTTATGTGGTTTATAAAATAATTATGCAATGGCAAGCAACACTTTTATAATTATTGGCTGTTTCAAAATATTTCTGCTAATCTGGAGGCATTTACTAAGTTGATGGATGCGGGCAGTCTGCTTCCTGCGTCTACATGTTTGTAGATTGTGCAGTGCATCATCCTACTAAAGGCAGTGACCATTTTACACTTGGCCACTAGAAACTACTTGTTCCTCTTTTTATGAAAAGTCAGGGAATAGCCACATAAATACATCATGACTTACTTGGCCACCTGCCAAAGAAAGACCCAGTTGCTACCCTTCTGTTATTCATTGCCACCCAGTTGCTACCCTTCTTTTATTCATTAGCATCTCTAGAAATTGGAAGTGTATCACTGGAAAACCTTAGTCCTCTGCCACTGTGTATGAAATAAACTAATGACATATTCATCAGATTCTGAGCTGGTTTTGAGGAACCTGTTCAACAGCAAAATCTGCTAGCAAGTGAGACTTGACATCCCGAGTAGCTAGAAATGTCCAGCTCCTGGCTGTCTAGCTCTAATAGGAGAAGATGAGACGTTACATAAATCCTCCATGTCCTGTGACCCTGCGGTGCATGGAGCAGCTGAATGGGAGTAAAGTAGGGACGTGGGACAGAACAGAACCAGCTGGGACATCAAACCTAATCCTTAGAAGTCAAGATGCACACTTGGAGAGGTCCACAAAATATCTCTTCCCTTTCTTATCCATTGACACATGCTGCAGGCCACAAAACACTTCCCAGCTTCCCCCAGTAAACTTTAGATCTACCATAAAAGACCAAAAGCCCCAATTGTGAAATATGACAGGAAGAGCACAGGAGAGATCAAGGGCATTGCCAGTATAATGGTCTTTGAACATTCTCTGTCTGTCACATCCACATGGGTCAGCTCTAGCTCAGTCCTGGAGACAGTACAGATCAAACGTGATTTTTATTATATGCATCTGGTGTATTGCTGTTAGTGCTCCAGAAGAGCACATGTATAATTTCACTGCAGTAGGTAAGTCTGCCATCTAGGTTGTCAGTTTTGGAGTGGTTACTCAATTGATATTTTCATAATGCAGGTAACTGATATGAGCTAATTATTACACTAGCCTTATAATAAGGACACCTACCATTAGAAATCATAGAAACTAAATCTGCTGCCTGTGAGGTTTTTGAGAAGACTCCCGGTCTACATGCAACCGTTGTAGGTGTAATGATATTTTTTTGCTGTGACTGAAAACATTTTGCAAGGCTGAAATCCAATGACATACTTTTAACCACATTTTAAATACTGAAAAAGAATGTGTTGTTAAGTAGAATGCAAAGATATGCATCAGGAAATTGCAGTATACAGAATAACACATGCCCACACATACATATATATATATATTTCTATATGTAATTTTTCTTGCAAGAAAAAGAGTGATTGTTCATCGATGAAAGCAGCTGGCATGACTGCTGAACCAGTTATTTTATTTTATCTGGTATTACTAGTGAAGATACCACTTTCATTTTTGCCAGCATTTGTAGTGTAAATGAGGAGCAACCTATCGTAAAATGATGCTACTGAGATCAAAGGAAGCAATCCTTACTACCAAGCTAAAATCATTCTGGGGAAATGTTTTTGATTATGGTTAATGATGTAATCAAGCCAGTAAACTGCCTAGAAGTTGGAGTTGCAGAGGCTGTACAGCCTGCCCATTACAAAGCACCTAATCGACAATAATACAGAGGGGAAAAAAGTGTGATGTAGCAAACAAGATACCAGTTAAATGTTTACTCTGATGGCACACAAAACTGGACAGGTTTGATTAGAATACTTATGGCCATCTTCTTAAGAGGAGAATACAGAACAACTGAGAAAAAAAAACATCTCAGAAAAAAAACCCAAACCACCAAAAAGCCAAAGGTGGAGAGGAAAGGACCAAAAAAAGGTCATTTTTTAACATCTTTGATTTCATTCTTTAAAGACCAATTACTTTCCTGTCCCCTGTGGGAGAAAAACATTCGTCTTCTTAATAGCAGAATCATTCTAAGACTTCTCTGATTCATTTTATATTTAGCAGATTACCGTTTTGGAGCCATCAGTAGGAGAGAACCCAGCAAACTGACAGACCTGAAATCATGTCCTTTGATTGTAATTGACAGGGAAAGCGTTTAAGGTAAAGAAAAAAAATATTGTATTCATCTTTGATTACACTGTGATGTGATTTGGTGACATAATACAGCTGTGAACTGAGGCAAGAAAGGCAATAATTCCTACTTGAGGCTTTGACATGATGTAGCCCTTTAGTCTTCTTCAAACCAATGCCTCCAGCTACAATAGTCCCCTTGATGGAGTCTAGACAAATAGATATACAGACTGCTACAATTTAAAAGGCAAACAGCTTTAAAATAACATTTCTCTAGGCCATGTATTTTCATATTAAATGGCTGATACACATTTTTCTTTATCAAAATTAAATCTAGATAATCTGTAAAAAATCACACATTGGATAAAAATGGTTCAGTTCAGCAGGGTCTTAAAAGTCATGTGAAGAGAAACTATTTTTCACACCTACAAAACAATTGAATCAGAAGTACCTGCTAGAAGGGAAAGGTGCATTTAGCTAATTCACATACATAGGCCTTATTTTAGTAGTGTACTTTAAGTAGTATAAATGTCTTGTGGATCTCTTAATTTTTTAATTTTTTTCTTTGGATTTAATTCTCAAAATACCACTTTAATATTCCTAATAATTTATTATGTCAGGATCTTCAAAACTACTTAACAGCACCTGGTTTACAAAACCCTTGGGCATCTCTCAGAGTTCAAAGTTTCTGTAAAGAATATCAAGAAACATTTTAAAAAGAAAGTCAGTACAATAAAAATTTTATCACCAAATTTTATCTACTATAGATGAATAATTTCAGAGAGCCTTTCTGAGTAACTTCTAGAGGGTGAGTCTGGTTTACAGCAGTCACCTAACTTGGATTGATATAGACAGGAACTTACCTTGGTGGGCTTACACTGAGTATCCAAAAGGAAGTACGAGAAGTTGCATGCAGCCAGTTAAGTTGAAGTTTTTCACAGTGCAGTTCCAGGAGGTTAAAAATCTCCTGCTCATTATTGAAATATTTCATTATCACTACAAGGTGTGGGGAATAATTAAGAGATCTGTCTGTTACATCATCACAAAATGTGTTGCTCAATTCCAAAAGAAAGTGCACTTCCATATCAGGATCTAATCTTGCTAATGATTGTGTTCCCACTAGCACCGTGGCTTTTTAGACATTAACAGTTAACCTAAGGCAATGTTAGAAAATGTTAGAAAGTTCTGTCACATCTTCAGGATGTTGGTTACAGACATTTGTAAAACAAGTGATTTAGTCATCTTCACAAATACTTTCTGATAAAATATTCAATAGCTCCTGCAAAATTAAAAATATTTTTATTCATGCCACTTCACATTTTTTTATAAAGCTACCTCTCAAAAAGACTTTTCAAAAGCCTTTCTGTTGTCTGCTTTGAGGTCCTATATGTGGTTATGAAAATAACCACATAAGGTAACCTAGAGGTTACCTTATTAAGAGAATAGTGTTATGCCATAACAAAAAAATACAAAGTTCACCATCAACAATATTAACCATCATCTTATTTTATTTTGAATGCATAAAGGGCTGTTCTATATCACTGTTCCTTTCCTTTTTGTAGTTACTGTATGCAGAAAAAACCAGCAATGATAGTTGCATAGACTGAGGTTCTTGTTGCTCAGAAGAGCTTCACCACACAGCAGCACCAGCTGAGCTGTCTTCCTTAATCTCTTCCTTTTATTATTGTTACTATGTCTAAACTACAGTGACCAGATCTATGAATGACATTGTAGAGACTCCCTGCCGTATCTACAGAGATCAACAAAAATTTTTAAGCTAGTTCAAATAGTGACAATGAGACAAAACAAGCACCACTAACTTACATTTAATCCATCAAAAAGCACTGGATACTGTTAGGAACTGTACCCAGATATTAATGGTTCCATGCCTAATGACCAAGTTATAGAAAATATGGACATCTTCCCAGATGTATTCTTCTGTGACACAGGGAATTCAGAACTTCAGATATATGATGCTGTTAAGGCACATAAAATTTAAAATAAAATAATAATAAAAAATAACAAATCCAATTAGAAAGCTTCAGAAGACTGAAAGCATCCATCATAACTACAAACATGTAATGATACATTCAATTTAATTTATTAAAATCAAGGTAAGGTCTTCATTGTGGAATTAACATTCAAATGATCTCGGGTCTAGAAAAGCCAAAGTAGTTTAGAGGCTTTGAATCTTTACTTAACTCTTCTACATCCTCAGGTTGAATGACATATCCACTAGGATGACTGGGGGGGTACACTGCTTTAGTTTGTCCTAATCTTGAATAATTCCCAGAGCACCACAGGAATGATATTTGGCCTGCAAAACATTAGGAGGACAGGAAACTTTTCATCTATCTAGTTGTACAAATAAGTGAGAGTTGGCGTTATTTTCTGTTTCTTCATTGATGTTGAAGTTTCAAATTTCTGAACTAAATTCCTGTAAGAGTGGACTTCAGGTAGAACACAATCTTAGGAGAATGAAAAAAGTTAACATCTAATAATAATATTTAATGGCCACTACAGGTTTTATATTCACAGAGAGCTGGATGCTATTATTTTTTGCAATGCTTCACTCTACCAATTGGCATGAATAGGCTTGGAGATTCCAGTTAGCACTCATGAAGGAAATTCCACTCAAAATGAGCTATCGTACTTTACTAATACTGTTGCAACATTCAGCAATTACATATAAAAGTAAGAAAGATTGATTAAACTGCATTAGCATATTTGTTATCTGTTGCACATTTCCACAGCCCATTTTCTGTTTTCTTTGCAGTACCAAGTAGAGGAAAAAAAAACCCTAAAAAATAAATTTCAGATGAAATTTATAAAGTTATAGTTAAAGAAACATTATCCCTAAAATTACCATTTGAATGCTAAGCAATTTTGGGAGTAATTATAGTGCACACTCTACATTCAATGCATTCTGATATATGGATAATTACTCCTAGTAATATGCGTTAGTTAGATTTTATAACAACAATAACAATTTATTGCAAAATTAATTCCTTGGCACAATTTAACATTTATTGATGTGAAGTCAAAGTGAATTGATTTTATTGCAGACCACTTGTGATACGTTTTCCCTATGCTCCTGCCCTAATTGGTTATTATAGGTCATTTTGGTATTTAGTTTTAAAAATAAATTAATTTGGTACCAAGGTGCATTTAGTAAATGGCAAGATATTTACAGCTCATGTGGTTTTATTTAAATAAAAAATGGTAAGGTAATGCAATCATCTTTGGTTATAAAGTGATGGATGAATTGAAAACATTTCTGAATCAGGTCAATGGTAGCGATGATTAGTGCATTGTTAATCAAGTTGCTGAGATTGCTATCAAAAGCTTTATCTCTTTCACTCAGACTGGTGAGAGGATCATGAATATTAAAGAGATTCAAATAGATCTGCACTCATGTAATATGGAGCACTACAAATGAAAAGGCTAAATGAACCCAGACTGTGACTTTATGCACTGATATATCTCTTAACTAAAGAGGAATGTCTAATCCATTTCTATACTTGCATTAGGCTACATACATTGCAAGCATACAAAGTATTTCATGTGCCATATTCATTTTATGGGCTAAGTACTTATTTACTGCCCTATCAATGTAAAGAAAAAATAGCTGTGGAGAAGGGTTTTTTTCAGGTTAGAAACAATAACTACTATGGGCCAGATTTTAATTTCTACAACACCAGTAAAAATCCAAAGTAGTGCACTTGAAATCAGCAACCTTATCTCAATTACATTGTTCTCATTTTATGCTGATTTACCTGAAATTAGGATTTAGTCCAGTCTATAGTTTTAATTATTTGTCTGGAATGCATACTTACTTTAAATCCTTGAGGAGATCTAACAAATAATGTATGTAATCACAAATGGATGGTGCAAATCTGTGGACAGTGGAGACCTGAAACCTGCAAACATGCAGGTACGTGCTTACCTCTGGGCTCCTGAGAAAATCCATGGATGTTCAGCTGGATTAATCAGGGAGACAAGGCAAAGCAGGTTCAATTTCACAGGTTCGAGGCCTTCACTAAAACCAGTTCTTCTTAATCAGATACAAAGAACGAAAATCCCAGATGAACAAAACAGAATGAACCAAAATCTAACTTCATGCTTATGTATTTGACAATGAATATGTTAGAAAGGAGTCCAGATGGATCGGATCTCAGCAGCTGTCTTCCCAGTTCAAGATACTGATTCTAGACTGAGTTCTTTTAAAGCTACTTTAAACAAGGATAGAAACTACTCCGTTTTCTATGTGTGTTAGAGCTTGTAGAGATACTTTTGCACTACAGCAGTCTGTAGAGTAAACATACCTCAAATTGTCTCATGTGCTGCCTTTCAGTGATCAGCGGAGTAGTAGTGACTGCTAACTATGAGAAATTCTTACAAAATTACCACTTTCATGTATAGTTTGATTTACATAGAGTTTACTAAACTTTTATTAATTCCAGCAGCAAAAATAATGAAATTTCAGAAGTTCTTGCAGATAATCCTTGTTTTGTGCATGCACCATGAAGACTAAGATGTTTTGGAGTGGATTAATATATAGTGACAAATTATATAGTGAGTATATGACTATACTAAAAGTTGTTGACTACTAGTTTAGTGGAACCTAATAGACAGCGTAATAAAACTATTTCTTATCCTTTGTATTTCACATGCAACCATGGTTTCCTCTGCAAAGGACATAAGAAATAAAATATATGGCACAGGAAATATCAGATCACAGCTTCTGAATCTGAAAATTTACCTTTTATCTGAGAGACAAAGAATGAAAAACATCACTAGCCAAAGCCAGTCCTGCTAATTTATGTAGACCACCCTGAACACAGTGCAAGATGGAGACCACCAAAGTCACTCATTACAGTTAAACTCCAGTGAGACACAGTCCTTCATCCCTCTGTGCCTCACTCCTGTTTAGTCTCTTCCCAGCAGAGAAGCATGCCATTAATGACCTCCCTGCCTGCTGAAGCAGTTTTGCCACACTCTGACGTTGTGCTGTGGGAATGCATTCCAGAATCTAAAAGTAAACATTACAAAGCCCTATAGCTCTCTCATCACCACCTCAACACCAGGATTTTTTATCTTCTATTCTGAGGGAAGATCATATTAAGGGGTGGATTTTATGCTTTGATGTGAAAACGCTGGGATTCCCAGAAGAGCTCATCTCTTTGATGAAGACACGTCACTGTGGGTGAGTGGTCAGGGTATCTTTGTCTTCCACAGTCCTAACTCTGGTTTTAATCTGATTTTTGAGAACTCAGTGTACTTGAGATATCTTTGGAGGTGATCCATGGTAGATTAGACTAATCTGATGGATGGATTTGAACATGAGGAGTAAGACTTTTACTATAACTAAATATTCAATGAAGAGGCAAGAAGCAAGATAGATTGTTTTAATTGTGCTTCTGCCTTTTAAGTAGCTGAAACTCTTCAGGTAACCTTTTTATTGGTAAATCTGGTGTAACACTAGAGCTTTCAGTGAATTTGCCCTTATGTATACCAGGGCTGGATGTAGCACAAAGGACATTGGCACCAATTTTCTTTGTAGACATTTGAATTCTAGATCTACTGATGTGCTTACACCATCCAGTGGGAACTCGCTCATCTGATTCTCTTCCCTGGCATGCAGCAGATTCAGCTGTAATTGAGTCAAAGTTGTGTCCCCATGCACTTGAACCTTGAAAAAACCAAACATACTTACAAATTAATCAATAAAAAGATGATAATAAAATGCAATAAGTTTTCTACACATAAGATGCATTTCAGAGAGTGATACAATAAAAAGCAGAGACAAATACAGGCTTTAGTACTTTAAACCCCTGGGGTCAAACACTTCCCATCACTAATGCTGGCTGTTAGCTAGCTGTCAGCTCACTAAAGTCAGTCAATCTCTATCTTGAGTCTTCTTTGAGATGAGAGATGAAGTTATATATTTACTTTCACAAATTACATATTGATTGAATAAATTAGATTGACTCAGCTTTTCAAGGACCAAGTTCTAGTCACAGAGAAGGAGAGTCTGGCTTGTTTATTTTTTCACAAAGAAATGAAAAACATTACTAAGGAAATAAGTTATATCTTCTAAAGAGGTTTCACAACAAATATTTTGAATTTCAGGGGGAGCACTTTCAGTGAATCAGCCTCATGAATGTGAAAGAGTGGAGGTGCTAAATGGCACTATCAAACTTCAGGAGTTCACACCTTTTTATGCCATTATTACCATTCAAAAGACAAAAAACACATGTGAAAACACTCAAATTTAGTGGAATATACTAGTGGATCTTACTGAAGAGAGGTGTATGTCCAACAGTGTAGCAAGACAAATGATTTTTAATAGGTTGTTCGGATATAAATGTTAAAAGATTATTGCAGATAATGTAGTTCTCAAAGACTGCTTAAAATAGGCATTCAGTAAATTCAGGGCTTTATATAACCTACCATTTGTCCAAGTCATTGTCCTCTGAGAAGAACAACAACAGTTTTATTCTAGTTCAATATAAATGCTTTACTAGTTGCATCAAAAGGAAGGAATTTATTTAATTTGAAAGGAATTTTCAAAGAATGCTCTTAAGTATGACACAATGTCAAAGGAACTGTGGTATTTTATTGTCCAGTGTGCAAAGGTTAGCAAGACCAGAAAAGTTGGTTTTATCTGCTGTTAAGGTCCACAGTTTGTGCGTCAGCTTCAATGCTGACAGACCTGTGGGTCACAGCCACCTTAAATCATCCTCACCAGCCCAATTTGATTATTTAACAATAAAGTAGAGTTTGCTGAAATTCCATTACTCAGCTTGCTTTGAGCACCACCATTTTATTATTACTTTCTCTTTTGAACATTGTTAATTATTTGTTCAACGTGTTTATTATTTATTAACATCACAATGTGCTCTTTTTTTTTTTTCCCAATACTCTTCAGAGGAGTTAGCATAAGCAAATCTTTAATGGAAGTCTTAGTGACAGTCTCAAAACAACTACTTCTGCCCTTGACTTTGAGCTCATTTCTACCTCTGCAGCCTCACACAGGAAAAGCAGTCATGCTATATTCCCTCTTCCATTCTATGTTGCTATGATATGCAGGGCCCAAAAGCTATATAATGGCTCCTTTTGACAACTGCTTCACTGATTAAATTGTCAGCTCTGTGTTTAACTCTGCTGTGACTGGTGTTTCTAGTGATGCTGTGGCTGGGTGCTGAGAGCTGTAATGGCCAGAATTGTAGGAAATAACAGAACTGCCTGCTCTCTCCAGGACTTGGAGATAGAGTCAGGGCTGTGTCAGTGGCAGCTCTGCTCCAGCCCTTCGAGGGCAGGTCTTGGAGACCTTGCAAGGTCTGTCTGCCTGTTGCAGCTTTGTGAAGGAGCTCAGGAGAATAAAAAATTCTTTCTCTTCCTGGACTCTAAAACTACTTTTTCCTTTATGGTTTTTATGTCTTTATGTTTTGCATGTATGTGTCCATTGCCTATGCTGTTCTGTTGGCTCTAGGAGAAAATAAAACGCAGAAGTAGGAAATAGTAGATAGATGAAAACTACACCTACTTCCAAAGGATCCTTTATGTCCCTTTGTGTACCTCTGAACAGGGCAACTAATGCTGACAAGGCATCTTGGAAAGCAGCAAACAGCAGCATTTCCTTCTGACTCCCAGCTATGCTGCAACCCTGCTACAGAGCAGACAGTAGAGGATTTTCATTCCTAAAATCAAACAAATAATATTTATAGAGCATTTTGCTCCTTCCTAGTCTTGTTTTGCGCAGAAAGACCAGGCAGCCTGTAGATGAGCAAGAATTGGAGGTGGCAGCCAGGAAACAGCAGTATAACATAGGGGAATGCATCCTCTCCCAGTACAGGCAATAGGGGTGAAAGGAAAAACCCATGATAGTCATCCCCAGCACTAAACCAGCTAATAATAAATAACCAAAGAAGAAGAAAATTTGACCCTGTATTGAAATTCTGTGGAACACCACCATGAAATGATTCCTCCAGGATCCAATTCCGCTTGTGAAAGAAGTCAGTCCCCATAGGAAGAGTGTTCTTATTTGCAAGCAAGGACTATGACATTTTCTTGATTACTTTCTTGATCCATTGCTGTTCTTTGCTTTTTATTTTGTCTTTTTATTTTTTCTTTTTTTTTTTTTTTAAAAACATGATTAGCCCAAATATTTTACATAAAAAGGCAAAAGCCTTGGAGTGATTATATTCTTTAGCAGATGATGTCATCTCATCAGTAGACATTTGTTGAATATCAGCAAAGTGAATAGTTTACAAAAAGCTGCACTTAGTTTAAAAGCATGTGTAGGACTGAGGGCTTTTTTTTCTCCAGAGCACTGGTGATACTGTAAGAAGTCTGTTTAATCCATTTTGTCAGCAGTCTCATGAGTTGATGCCTTTCCTTTAGGCTTCTGTTGATTCTTTGGCCAAGCCTTAAAGCTTCATTGGTTTTGTTACAGTACTGAAACAGAAGCTTTGATGCCTGTGAATGTTGACTGCATGAACTAAAGAGTGAGGGGGGTTTAAACTTCTTCATTTTTTATTAAGTCTTCCAATCACATATAAAACTGAAGGCAAAGTCACATGAAAAGGAAATGAAATCCTATAAACTGAGAATATACTTAATGTTTCTAATCCCCATGTCACACATCAAGAGTCTGTTTCCAGTCCCTGGGAATAGTTATCCTAACATTCATACTTCACTATTTCTAAAAAATAAAATAATTCTGTGACAATCAGATTGCTGATCTGAGGATACACATTCACCTTTTATTGCAAAGAGGTAGACATTGCAAAAGCAATATATGGAGAGGGTTGGAAAATTACTGTGTTTATACTTTATGGTTAAGATAAAAGATCCAAGTTCAATTCAGAAGGACTTGATATTTTATGAAAGCTTAGTGTTCCCCTGCACCAAAAAAGGTGTATTTTTGTCTTACTGGCAGTAGTGTACGTGTGGAATATACTGTCAAAAGACATAACTGAAGATGGGATTCAAAGTGGGATGGACTATTTGGAGAGGAACAAGACTATCATGACATACAATGAAAAAAATGTTTAAAAAAACCCTCATGAGAAACCCTATGCTTCACAAGTTATTATTCGCTGACTGCTGGGGTCTCACCGGAGTAGCCTCCATGTCTCAGACTCTGTTGTCTCTCTTTGACATAGCATTAGCAACTTCACAATTTCTTTACTCAAAAGGAGTTTGATGCACCCCAGTACACTTGTACCAATAAACACCAAGTAGAAATTCCACAAAGGATATCTGCTGGCTGCATTATCAAGCATCACCCTTGATCCTTCTGAACTAAGGACATCATCAACAAACAGCAAGAACTACCATCATGGTCAAATCTTGGATAGTTTCTCTGTTCTCTGGCAAGTGCAAGACTAAAAGAGTAGCCCTAACTTCTGATAGGGAATGAAAAATAGAAACAATTGGAGATTCTCTGCCTTTGTAAAACATGCCTCAGTCAGATCTTTGAAGGAGGAAGAGTAGGACATATTAAAAAAATAGTGGGCACACAGTAGAGTACAGAAAATAATTTCATTTTACATCAGTCCAGCTCTTCTTTGGTGTGCATAGGAGAAAAAGATGGTTTTCTTGTGATGGACCATTTCTTTTCCTCCAGGTCTCTCAGAAAGCTGGAATTTTGTTTAACATTCTCTGCAGCTGGTGGTTCTGCTCTGACACATCTTTCTCTTTCCACAGGCCTTTTCCAACAGGCCAAGGGGTTAATAGAAATCTATTAAATGCCTTTAAAACACATTTCATGTGTTGTTGTGGCTGTTTCCTGGTGTGAATCTCTTATTATTTTACTGAGCCTTTTAGATATCAGCTGCTCCCCTTGCACTGAGCTTTTGTAATCCCTCTGATTTGCCCATATCACTTGCACAGCAGTTAGAATACTGAACCTTTGGGTTTGTGTCTTGTTTTACATATAACTTAGAAATTCCAGAAGATTGTTATTGCTGGACCAAAATGGGCCTGATCTTGATATTTTTTGGTGGCCAAGACCTGTTTCCTGCAGTGACAGGTGACTCAAGAAGGAAGAAGAGAGTGCAGATTTGCAGAGCTGGCATCCAGAGTTGATTGCTCAACAGAGGTGATTCACTAAAAACGTTTTTCTTGTTTTATTTTGATTTCAGTTATTTTCTTTAGTTTATTTCCTTGAGGCTGTGCTCCCTTCCCTACACAACTACTCTTTCATGCCCTCTAATGGCATTCTGCTGAACTTCACAATGAATGTTAAATGAAAATGACTTTTTCATTATGAAGTAGACATATGCTTTGTATTGTTTGTCATTCACATGGAAAATAATATACACAACAGCGTATGAAATTTTACTTAATACAGCCCTTAAAACATATTCTGAGGCTGTTTTTCTGGCTAACACTTCAAGGCTCAGATACAGCTTGGCTTTTGCCTGATCTTAATTCATGGGCTGTATATCACAGAAAGTACAGGGTTTTTTTCACTTTGGTAGATGCTTAGGAGCCAAGGTCATAGACCTGTAGGATGAAAGACCACTGAGTGACCACATGGCCAGTGAGGCAGTAAAGGGTCCCAGCTCTGTCATAGCACATCCCACCATGGAAAGCCAGGTGACATGATCATCTGAGTGTCTGGGATATTCTGCCCTGGTTGATAACATATTAGTGCAAAAAAGGTTTAGCAAGCTACCTGAGTACCTTTGTTTACTTTATTTCCATTACTTTATTATTTTTTTCTCTCTTCATAAATAAAGCTAACTGCAACTTAGGGTTTTTGTTATCATGAGAGAGAGAAAATAAATACTCATTTCCACAGATTTTTCGATTAAGCCCTTGAACTGAATTAATTAATCTTCATCATTGTAGCTTCAGAAAATATTCTACTCACTTGTTCAAGGGCAAGACACAGCGTAGAGATACATAAATACTGTACACAAAGTCTGTAAGACTCACTAAATAAACAGTGTTTTATTTGAGATCACTATATATTAATATATCAATATACAGTGTTTCATTTGGGATCCAGGCATCTCAGTTATTCTCAGGAAGCCATAAAGTTTATTTCCCTTAATATAGTTAGGTACTATTTTTCATATGGAGTTAGCATTGCATAAACAAACACCTCACAAGCAGGGTCAAAAAGTAGTCAGCCTATATTTCTTAATAGATGAGTCTTTAGACTGCACTGCTAAGCTTTGCAAATACAAAAGGGCAATCTTACAAATAGGATGTCCTGCAAAGCGATGGTGTTGACTTTTTCTGTGCCCCCAGAAGTCTTTGCTCCTAAAGTAGTAAGTTGGTAACACCATGTCCCTGTGAAATGAATGCGGTAGCTCGTTATCTAGTTCCTGAAATGTTTTTAATATACAGAAAAACCTCCATATGTTACAAATATATGGGTAATGTAAATAAGCTTGATGACTTTTTTTTTTTTTCCCTGCAATTACCACCTTCATTTGCAGAACATCAAGGTCTAGAAGACAAACTCAGCAGCTGTTTTGCCATTGACCTTAGTAGGGAAAAGATCTCACCCTGATCATTTCGCTATCTAAAGGATTGTGTATGTGAGCTTGATCTTCTGAGGCCAGTATTAAGATTGTGTTTTTCTGCTCCTCATGTTGTTTGTGGCTTTTGCAGAGGGAGTTCCTGCACTCTCTTTCCTGTATTTGAACAAGGTTTTATTTGCTTGTACTTTGCTCAAAAAAAAGGATGGTTAATTTCCTACCAGGGCAAAGGTCAAGATTGTCTGTCTTCTCCAATATTCCCTGAAGACTGATGCTTTCATAAGGTTCCTGATCCTGATTATTCAAAGTGTTTTTCTGGTCTTAGGGTACTACTTTTAACAAGTTTTCTAAAGGGTGTATTCTGCTGAGTAAGCAAGTTTCCTATAGTGTATGTTTTCCTTTATAGATATCACAGTGGTTTATCTGATGCTCCCAACTTTCGTTGTCACGTTTCCTGACTTTTAAACTAAGGAGGTAAGAGTTTTTACCAGTAATTTGGTATTCCACTTGCAAGAGGAAACCAAAAACATTTCACTAGAGTCATATTACTTTCAAGTTCTGTCTGTCTGAACTCATTAAATGAACAATGTTTTTGCATTGGAGGATGCGCAGAAATAACACAGGAGTCCTCTTGTCCTGACAGCCCCAGAAAAAGTGGGGTTTTGTACTGAGGAAGGGAAATGTGTTTTCCTGGATCTGTCATATGGTGGTAGGGGGTGAAATACGTCTGATTTTTTCTGATTGCCAGGGTATGTCAATCACACCACCTTCCTGACTAACAGACCATCTTGTTCTCCATTGACTGTTAGATCAAAGTGCTGTCTTTGTAGGCAAATCTGAACAGGCTAAACAGGAAACTTAAGTATCTATGCATTTCACATAGAACACCAGCCTTTCTCCTTGCCTATCCGGTGCTACTGTCTTTCCAAGAACATAAAGGCTTTCCTGATTTCCAGGACAACTCAGGATCAAGGAGAGGCTAACATGTCAAATGTGGCTGTTGCTGAAGAAGCTCCCACTCATTTCCACCGTTTGCTTTGGTGCTTGTGTCCATGTGACTACTGTCACCTCCAAGTTGTTATCTTCTCCCAGTCATGCCTGATCCACTGCTTACCAATGTTCACTGAAAAAATCAACAGAAAGAAGCAGTAGTTGAACATGCCAACCTTATTTGGTGCCTCAAGGGAGCACTTACAACCTTGTGGTAATTTAGACAGCATAGTGTGCAATGATGGTAGCAGAGATGTCGTACATAACCGATTTTAAGTATGTTTGTGAGAGCAGAAGGCACATTCTCTCATTAACTTCGACTTTATAAATGAGGACTTGATAAAAAAATAATATTTTGACATGCAGTAGGTGCTTCAATTAAAGTCTGACAGAATCAATTGCTGTTCTGTGCTAGAGGAATGAAAACAGGATTTTTATTTCAGATTCCCGATAAGGATATGAAGGCACTGTTCTGAGTTTTTTCCCTAAAAGGCTTATTTTAGAAAACAATTAATAAAATCAAAGTCTATCTTTTCCTTCAAATCCACTGAGGTTAAAATAGATTAGCATTCACTTAGTTCTCATTGTATACCAGAAAGCTGAACACATTCTCTCTCAAACAGCAGGGGAAAAGTGAAGAAAACACAATTTAATTACAGTCTTAGTGTTAAACCCAAGCTAGTTAGGAATGAATAAGTATTTCTGTTGAAATTCTCTGGGTTCAGAGATTTATAACTTGGTGATAAGATTCTCCTAGGGCAGAATCCTACTGCACAAACATAGCTTGGAAACAGAAGATAGATATTTTTCAGAAACTGAGATGTAATAACTGCTAAAAAAGCAAATGAGAATCATATTAATTTTATTGCAGTTTCATGATTTCAGATCCATTTTATTATCAGAGCAGGAATTTTAATTTCTCTACAGGCTTTTTGTGGCACTCAGCATTGACTCAGCTGCTGTAAATTGCATTGCTCTGCTGAAGTCAGTAGACCAATAGTGTTTAAGCTGTAAATTTAATACAGATTTCCAGAGGTATTTCGCTCCCAGAACCTCAACTGGCTTCTGAAAACCCCAGATGTTGTAATGACCTGCTGCTGATGTGGCCTTTGTGTTTTGTCAAAGAAGGACTCATTCTTGAGTAACCTGCAATGTGGAATATCTCAAAAAGAATCTTCAGTCCTTTTCTGATTTGTTTTTGTTCTTTTCCCTGAGGCAGAGGACTATATTACCTTGTTTCTGAGGAGACCTATCTTGTATGTGAAGGGTTTGACTGCTTTCCAGCACAGGAGGGAACTGCACACATTTATTACACTACTTCAGGAAGAGCTCTAGCCAGCCAAGCAATGTTTCTCTGGGTAATATTTTTCCTCCTTTAGAAGCCAGATCCTGAAAGAGTGTTTAGACAGACAGGGACCTAAACTGCATAGACTGAAATAGACAGGTCACTATTAAGATTTATGTATCCTACTCAGTTTAACAATCAGATGCATACATGTGTTCTTTTTAAATGGGGAGTCCATTTCTTAAAACTTACAAATATTGGTAGTGTTTCCAAATATTCAGATTTGATTTATGTATGTCCCAAAACACCAGTATAAGCCAAGACTTTCCAGAAATGGTAAGATCCTTTGTTTGAGGTATTATGGTTCTCCTGCATAGGCAAGATGCAGTTCAGCAGTCCTAATGCACTGCTACTCTGTGCCACGTTTGCATTCCCTAGCTACACACATAAATAAATAAATAACTGGGAAGAAATGAAATAAGTTTCATCTAGTTGAGCTGTAGTGCAGAGAAATAAAGATTGGATGATTAGACTCTTATTATTTTAAGAGTTATTAACATTTTAAATAGTAACATCAGCATGGGTCATCAGGAGCTGACAAGCTAATTTTGGCTCTGGCAAGTTCAGAGACAGAGCTGAAAGAAATAAGTCAAAGATTGTTCCCCTCAGCATCGCAGTCCCTTCTTTATCTATGGAGTCAGAAGGAGGAAGGGTAACCCATCACACCAATAAATTACTTCTACAATTTCCCTCTTACCTAGGTCATTTTTGTGCAAATGGCTGCGAACTTTAAAAAGGCTGAGTGAGAGCAGTGACCTAAACTAGGTTGTCTCCTTTTGAGCTACTGGAGGAGACTGGAAACCCTCCAGATAACTTTTAAGAGATTTATTTCCTTCCTTGGAGGGTTGAGTGGGAGGGATGACACCCATTCCACTGTGAGATCGACTAGACTTGTCATTTTCTAACAAGTCTATTTAGGCTTGTCAGAAGTTGATGAGCTAATTATGGCTCATTAGATGTAGAGGAGTCTATATTTAAGCTCATTTGGGGTTGGGATGGGAAAGTTAATAACATAGTTGGAAATAGAGGGAAACTGCTAAGGCTGCAGAGAATCTTTCCTATATTCTGTGAGATATTCAGGTGCTCCCTGGAGCAGAGTGGGAATTGAAAATAAAGTGAACTTTCAGCAGAAAACTGGGAAAAAATGGTGTCACTTGCTCAATTTGCCCCTTTCCAGGGTTTGTATGAGAAATAGTCTAGTGAAGAAGGAGATAAAGAGCATACAACTAAGGCCATCCTCAGAAAATACAATACCAATTATGTCTGGATATACTTCACGCTGAGGGAAAATGAGCAGGTCCTCTCAGAAACACCATGTTTTTCAGAACGTTTCAGAACTGCAACAAAAATCCTCCCGTTCAAAATACCAATATTCTGGGTAAGAAAAGCTTGAAGCAAATTAGAGGCTTGTCTTATTGTATAACTTTGCAAACAGTTCATCTTATATACAACGAAAACCATATTTTCATATTTTATTTATAAAAGGCGTTGTGCTGAGTTTAAAAGGCGTTGTGCTGAGTTTAGCCTTCTATGATCTTTCATCTTCTACAGGAAAAAAACCCTCTCTCCTTTCTAATTTCCATACCAGGCAAGTCCTCTGTTGAGGCAACCACCTAACTATTTGATCTTGTGTTATTCTCAGAGTGTTCAGCATCTCTGCTTTGCCAGTTCTCAACCCTTTCCGAGAGCCACGGCTGTTGAGTTTTTAACAAAGACATCCCTCCTCCAAAATGCACATCCTATAAATACAGCATATGTATAGACATTTGTGCTTCTGCTTTCCCTCGAGTACTGCACATTTAGGGGCTTTTGCTTTATTCAGCATCTCTGATTGTTTTGATAACTGCTACACCACCATATTTGATGTTGATGTCCTCGAACAGATTCATTTAAACTGGCAGAAGTCTATAAGCATAAAAAGCAATATTACTTCATGAGTAATAATGTCACTGTGTCAGGGTTATTGTATCATTTCTGGTGGAATTGTTTTTCTTAATGCACATTGAGAGAGTGCACTGTAGATGATTGCTGTTGCTTGCAATTTTAACCCTTTACAAAAGTGTATTAATTTAAAGCTATATAAGGAAGATTCAGAGTCTTGTAGAGAATTATATTTCATGTTTTTTCTCTATTTATTTGTTTCTCTTCCATACTTATTTGCAGTTTCTCAAAGACAAGTGAGGAAGGTATAAATTTGAATTAGATCAGAAATCCACTGTTGCACTGAAATTACATGGGAATTTTCATAAATATCTCAAATGATTAAGTTAGTTTCCTCTGCCAGATTGCACAAAGCAAAAAAAAAAAACCCAAAACTTCCCTGCAACTATGAAAAGACACAATTTTTTTGTACTAAAGGTTTTTGGTGTAGTTAACAAGTAAAGTATCCACACATTCAGAATTATTTGCAACTATCTTGTTATAAATCTGTTCATCGTCAGTAACACTGCAAATAGTTTCCCTAAACATATAGAATAGACTAAAATAAAAAATCACACCAAAACATGGGTACTTTTCCTGAATTGATAATTCTTACTCCTGAAACATTCAGCAGTGCTTTTCATTTAATTGTGTATTTCTCACTCTTTGCACAAATATGATTAAATTGGTATATAAGCAAATTAAGAATGAAATCGATGGATTTCTCTTCTATTTCTGAATTTCTATTTCTGAATATTGAGAGAAAGGTTTTCCTAATTTATTATGTTGCTGTGGATATGCTGTAATCTGGTAGATGTGTTAATTATATAATAAGGAGCTCAGTATTTTGAAGATGTCTTATGATATGAAAAATGGCCATCTCCTGAAATTATGGGATGTATTATCACAACACCAGACTCTAATCTGCTACCAATTTGTGTCAGCGTTCTGCATTCAAAAAGGTCTCAAATCCTCTCTGAAAGTCAGAATCAGCTGAAGGTTTGTCTTGGCTTCATGAGCCCACTGCAATTAGGCAGCATGTGAATGTGTGCCATATGCATTTATTGCTCTTCTAAGCATGTGTTACTTTGATGTGTTAGGTTAGAAATCTAACTCTTTCTTGGGCAGCCTTCCTCCTGGGTCTTTATACTGCTTAGCAGTTGAGTACAGACTTTGAAACACAGCCTAATTTAGAGGCGGATGCTGCAGCTGCTGCTGTCATTTCAACTGATTTTTTTTCCTCTTTGATGTCAGCTTAGAGCCTCGGTGGCTGCATTGGTCCTGCAGCCGCCGCAGTTCGCCTAATGGACACCACATCATTTGAAGCGTGTCTCTTCTTCCCCTTTAAATCTAATTTGGGGAGCTTGACTCACAACACACCCGTTGGTTTAGTGAAATGTTGAGTTCTCACTTAATATAGCCTTTCTGATCTGGAGGAGACAAAGCGCTTTGAGTTGCTATGTTTAGTGCCTGGTTAAATGCTGATGATACAACAAGATGGAATTATAAAAAAAAATAATTAATTAATTTATTTTTTGACAGAGGGGACTGGGATGCCTTGCCAGTCCTGCCCCATCCTTTGCACTAGCAGCTAAGTACTACAAAATGATCTTTTTCCTCTGAAAGCTTCCCTGTTCTTTTATAAGACCTTATATTGACTGCATTTTTCCTGCTCTCCGTAATTCATTTCTGCAATGATGGTACATGCAAAGACCTTCTACCTCAATTCCTCTGGTACTTGGGCCATCCATTGCTTTTCTTTCTGCTCCCTCTTTCAGTGGCTGAAATGTACTCAAGGACTGCAGGGTCCTTGATCCTTTCTGAAGCCTTTACAGAATAATTTGTCTGAGTGAGGTACCCTCACTCAGACCAAACCTTGCCTTCAGATACGCAAGCATTTTCCTGTTGATTTCTGTGAGACTCACACCCTTCTGTGGCCCCTGTTTGGCTTTTAATCTTCTCTGTCTCAAAGAATATAGCCAGGTAGCAGTTGTCTGTTCCTTTTTAATAACTGATGTCCTTGCATTCTCTAATGTTTTGGCTAATTCTTCTATAGTACTATGGTGTTCCATATCACACCACANAGGCAGCAGCCCTAAGTTGCTGACTCCCTCTTTTTTTAAAGTGGGCTTGACAGTAGAGCAGAGGATTGGGAATGTTTTCATTGTAGTGACAGAAGCTCCTTGCTGCTCTGTCTGCTAAAGAGAGAATCATGTGGAAGTAAAGAAATCCTTAATCAAAACTTTAGAAAACATGTTTCAAAACTTAAGAAATGAAACAAGAAGTCTTCACTGCAGGTTAAAAGTCAATTTGATCTGATTTAATTTCAAAAAGAAATGTATCCTTTTTTCACAATCAGAAGACTGTTCACACCAATGTCTGAGAAAAGAAGGACTTTCTGTGATTCTTATGGAAGTGCAGCTATATTATTAATTCCAGTAAACTCTACTGCAATGATGAGCAACTCTAGCCATAAATGGGTTATGGGAGGTCTGGATGAGTGTGATTGTAGCTAAAACTTTCACCCTATTGCACGATCTGTTACAACAAGACAGATGAGGCCTAAAAACATGTGCAGAGATTGCTCAAGTTTCTTTTATTACACTTTGCTTCAAAACATCTGGTTGTTTCTGAGATATTCTGTTTTTATAAAAGACATGATGAAGAGGGAGGAAGGCTCTGGCACAGGATGAGCTCTGTGAATTTGGAGGTGTGTCAAATGATGCTCTCCTCAGCAGCCTGACTTAAGGAGGGGGTAAAGTTATATCCCACTGTGGTATACCCAAATGACTGAGCCAGAAAATTGTGAAAAACTGTTCCTATGCTGCTGCTGAAACATTGGCTCTCAGCAGACTCACAAAACATGCCAGGAAACGCTGGACTACTCTGCAGAGTGTCAGGTGCTCTGGAATGTGTGATGCAGAGATAGCGTGCCACCGAGTAACACAATAGCAGAGGGAATGCCCAGAGCAGAAAAGCATCATTGCAATACTGGCTTTAGCTCCAGAAAACTAAACAATAAACAACCACTGGTGTATGACAAGTAAAATTTATTAGAAAAATGACAATTGGATTCTGTTTATTTAGAGCCTGTTGTTTCATCGGCAATGAAATGCCTTACAATAAGTGTGGTTTCAGTATTTTTAGAGTGTAATTACTTCTTGGTTAAAAAATAGACATGATGATTAAGCTTAAGTAAATAATGAGTAAGAGTCAAGAAAAAGTATATTGCTGGGAACAAATCCAAATGTCCATGTCCTGAAATCCTATATGAAACAAATGTCTGTGTTCTATTCTGCTGCAAACTCAGGGAAAATTTCCTGCATTTCCTGAAACTGGAACATAAAAAGCATCAGGACACTGGTCTAGGCAAGGTGTGGAATAATTTCCATTCTTGATGATGTCCCAGGAGTCACCCGAAGCCTTGAGAGATGAGTCCTAACGAGAAAGAATATGACCTTACCATATCAGGGCTTTTCAACAGTCAAAATCTAGCTTGACCTTCAACAGTAAAGCATGTCCCTCAGGCAAAATCCTAAGAAGTCTTGCCTTCAAACCAAGGCAAAGGGCCAAAAATGCTTATCCAGGGAGCAGCAATAGAGTAGGAAAATGAGAGGATCTTTTTTGGTTGGCAAACATTGTAGTTTGACCTCTGTGTTCTTGCTGTGCCAAGCCATCTAATCTCCAGGAGGCAGTCCTTTTTAATCTGCCAAGTGGCAAGCTGGCTCAGTACCTGTCAAGACCAGTATGCAAAGCCAGACATTTGGATTAAGGTTTAGATGTGCAAGCTGACATACCTCTTCTCCTAAAAGAGGACGGATTTCAGCAAGTCACAACCAATGATCTGATGCTTCAAGACCCATGGGACTCACCTTGCATGGTACCCACTTGCTGAGCACAGGTGCAGCAGGTTTTGTTTCCCAGTCCAGCTGTATTGAAGGAGCAATATCACAAACAACAAAAGGAAACATAACTAACAATGCATCAGCCAATATTAAAAAAAAATTAAAAATCATAGAGCAGTGTCTTTTAATAGGAGGAACTTACAGTTTAACTTATAACATTCTGCTTAGTAGATGGTATTTTTGGACAGATATTTCGAAGTTTTTAGATAAAGTCAGATTTTGAAGAACTGATTCTATCAGAAGTCATTAACAAGGTATTTTAGGAAGGTTGAACTAAGAAGGAAGTTTTTTTGTTCAGTCGGAAATTCTTCAATTGTAAATTCTTAAAAACTAATAAATTCACAGTAATTAAATAAAACAATCCTTGCTAGCCACAGAGGGCAAAAATAATTGCCTGGAATTTATTGCAGATGCCCACTGGTTCTTTATGAAGAATCTTCCTTTTCCTGTGGAATTTTTTTTCTTATATTCAGGTAGTTATTTAATTTTTCTCTTTTGCTATAAAAAAATGGATTTCTCCATGGATTTACCAAAAAACACACCAAAAAAGTGCCAGTGGAGGAAGAAAATAAAAAGCAGCGTTTTCTACTGTTAACTTTAAGAATCAATTATTTTACAAAAAAATACAAAATTTATTAAAACGTCTGTATATTTTGTAGAAAATTAAGTATATAATCTTTTTTATCTCAGTATTATTTTCATTTCAGATGCCATTAACCTGTTGTGTAAGAGTAAGAGCACATTTCTTTGTGCAGAATGAAAGGTTTGCTTTGTCTACACTGGTCAGAATGAGCCATCCAGTCTCGATTTCTCATTTGCCTTCATTTACTTTTTACTAAGGTCGCCTTCAGTGTGGTTAGTAAGCAGCAAGATCATCAGTCACTTCAAAGTGCATTCACATTCCATAGTTTGTTTTTTCTGCAGTGAGCAAAAGGAGAGATATCTGGTAGAAATCAGTTACATTCTGACTCATCTTTTATGTGACCTCGTTAAGAGGCCTTTGGGTAGCACATGGGCTTTCCATATTCCACAATTACATGTAAGAATTGGCTAGCAAAATATTCTTTCCTGCACCATTCCTCAGCAATGCTGAAAAGTCATTAAAGGCTTTGCATAAAGAATGTTGCAAACACAGAGAAGTAAAATTTCCCCTGATCAGTGTTTTCTTTTTCATTTGGATTAGACAGGTTATTTTGCATCTAGATCAATGTCTTCATGAGGAGTAGCTGAAGTGACTTCGGATACGGCTTTGATATGATGAAGCTTCTGCTTTCTTCTGTCTGAAGAAGTCTGAATAACAAAACAGAAATTCTGAATAACAAAATTAAGGCCAGCCAACTAAAAGGTATGGGACTTCTTCCTCTTTCACAGACCCCAAAGTGACACAGCCATTGTGTTTCATTGGTGGCAATTTGCAATCCCTTAAGTGAATACTGTTCAAGACATTGCACATTTAGGGTTATTAGAAGAAGAAGCAAGCCTATGGAAAAGAACCCAAAGTATCCCGATCCTGGCAGGCAGAACTGCCAACAAATCCCCCAAAAAGTGCAATTTCTTCTTAAACATAACACTTCTTGGTTGACTTTGGTCAATAAGCATAGATTTATTTACTTCTTGATAAGTATAAAGAATACTCCCTTGCTCCCTCACAAGGAGGACAAAATCTTTTTCCCCTCAGACTCACAAGATGCTGGATTTTCTTGAAACTACCAACGACATTTCCTTGTCATTCTGACAAGATGCAATGTCCAACACTGCTTGTGTATTCCCTTCTGTTCCCACCTCTTCCCTGAAGCACTAGTGGTGGTCTTGCTGCATGTTACACAGATGTTTCTTCCACTCAACTCCTTGGTTGTTTTTCAAGTGGCTTCTTACAGCAAATGTTTCCATGTGTGTATGCTCCTTCCTTTCTGCTGACACCTTTTCTTTCTATAAAAACAATCTGCTGCTGTCTTTCAGATCTAGAGAAAGACCATTCCATGCCACAGATGCTGGGTTTTTTTTTAGATTCTTTGGCACTGGTACACATGGTCAGCAGGCAATACCTCCCTCCTGTCTGTTCCTCATGACTAACAATGTTGATGTTTTGTTCTTTCAATCTTATTTCCCTCTGTTACCCTTACACACTCTGGTTTTTGGTTGTTTTGGTGTCTTT
>VWZY01012807.1:433980-448237 GCA_013399075.1 Chloroceryle aenea | reverse complement strand
TGTCCTTCTCTCTTTTTGTTGTTAATGTACTTGTAAAAACCTTTTTCATTATCTTTCACAGCAGTTGCCAGATTGACTTCTAGTTGGACTTTTGCCTTTCTGATGTACTCTCTGTATGACCTAACTAGATCCCTGTTCTTGGGTTCCCAGGCAATAGATATATTTATACATATTCCTGATGGTGATGAATTTATAATTGATAATCAATTTTGTGCTTTCCTAAATGCCACAAAGAAGGGACTGTTTTGTTTACCTTCAGGAATCACAATGTTTGGTTTTTTGTTTTTTTTTTTTTCTTATTAGAGAAATCTGCGTTCATAAACCAGCAAAATAATTTAACAAAAAGCAAATAACCCTTCTAAGTATCATTTAATGTGGGTTGAAGAATGTGGTATAAGTTGGTGGGAAGATAATTTGAAGGTAGACACAGCCATGAGTGTTCAGCAAGGAAAGACTACAGTAAAGGTAACTTCAAACTAATCAAACAGAAGCAACATGGGAGCAAATTCAGTTGGTACTAGTAAATCTCTCTACTTAAAACCTCAGTACCAGCAGGTGGGTTTCAGTCTCTCCCAGATTCAGTCCTTGCTTAACAGCCTTTTAGTAGAGGAATCAAGAAAGGAAAAAGAACACAGAATTAATGGATTGTGTAGCCCTTACCTATATCTCTGTCGGTGAAATGCAGCTTTCTCATCATATTTTCAGCTCTTCCATAAAACCTGTTCATTCAGCAGTTATTTAATAATAATAATTTAATGATAATAATCCAACCACATGCCTACCTGGGGAATGGGGCTCAGAATACAGATGCTGCACCTGCCAGAGGGTCTATGGGCAAATTTCTTCATTATACACCAAGGAAACAGTCGTCTCCACATTTGACCCAACCCTGAACAAAACTGTAGAAGACCCAATACATTTGGATATGAATTTGGACATGAATGCAACACTGCAGACAAATTAGTCTATTATAACAGCATATTATAGAAGCACCATCTGTGCCAGTGTCTGCAGGTAAAACAAATGCAATTTCCAAATTAAAAAAAAATAAAAAATCCACCACATAACAACCCACAAGAAAAAAGCCCTCTTTAGTTAGGATTAAGGCTTTGCTCCTGTTCCCTCTCATTATTTGCCTGTTCCACCAGTGATGCACACCTTTAGGCCAAACATGAGTTGTGATAGGCTGTCATGTGGTTCGGGTATTATAGATGAAATCCTTCCAGAAGCAGCATCTGGCTCGTTTTGTAAGCTCTGCAGTCATTTGTAGTGATGAGGTTACATGTGCCCTAGGATTTGTGAGCTGGTTTGGCTGCTTTTCTCCAGCTTTTTTTTTTTTTTTTAATCTTTATTATTAGTTGTTAATTGTGAGGCATTCATACTCTGCAACATATCCTTAACTTACCATAAATTTGCGTGTTTAAATAAAAAGACTCTTTATTCAAGATTAAGGCATTTTCAAATCTGACCACTATTGTTTTGGTTGGATGTGTTAGTATTAAGTATAAACCAATTTATTTCACTCTGGTGATTTGCTTTGGAGGAAGGTGTTGCCTTGTTACCTAAAAGTTAGTGGTGGAAATGACCTACTTGGCTATCTTATTAGTCTGTACCTGTAATGCAGGGAAATTACCAGAGGACTGTAGAGTTGTCTGATCTAGTTTGAAATCATGAATGCTTTTATTAGTGCCTTCAGATTCAATTCAGCATCTCCTACTTTTAAAAGCAATACCTAGTTTTCTGTTTTCCTTTCCTCCCCTGTCATATCCCCTTGATTATGAATCTCCTTATTTTTCAAAGATTATTATTATTTTTCAATCCTGAAAGTAAATAAGGTAAATTCCCAAACAGGATTTAACGCATTAGACCAAATGCTTAATTAGTGTAAATCTGTTCCATTTTTTCTTGGGAATCTCAGTGTTGTAAATGGACTTGACTACCTTCTTGAAAGTCCTAATTTCTCTAGTACCCAGAGAAATAATCCCATAATGCATAACTATGCTTATATACTGTTCTTCAAATTCCTAACATATTCTTTATTGCAACTTTTCCTCTTGTTTGTGCTAATTTTGTGCTCTAAAAAGTTGTTGCTCACATATAAATTAGGCTATTCTTAAATAAACAAGAATTGCCACTAATGACATACTTCTTGTTCTTCTTTCTTCTCTCACAGTTGGTGACAAGAAGAATATAATGAAATTTAGTTGACATACATCACAAAATAAAGAACATCAACATGAAGTGAAACACTGAGGAGTAAAAACCCCCACATTACATGGTATTCAAGGCTAGGTTGGATAGGGCTTTGAGCACCCTGATCTGGTAGAAGAGGTCTCTGTCTATGGCAGGGGAATTGGAACTAGATGATCTTTAAGGTCACTTCCAGTCCAAACCATTCTATGATTCTATGACATTTGTTCACAAAAACTATTTATTTCTGAACACTAGTGAAAGAAGAACAAAGTAAAACAATTTAAACTTGATTATTGAACCATACCAAGAAAAGGGTTAATGTCACTCTATTTACTGCTTAGCATTCAGCCATATCCATTGCTGATTGAAAAGTTCTTCTGTAATGAGTGTTACTTACGTACAGTATTTTGCAGGTAATGACTCCAAGAAAAGCCTATTCAGAAGGCTGCTTTAAGCAAGTTGCAGATTGATTTTGACACGGGTAATAAACTCATTGATTGAATTTTTCTTCTCTTCCTTCAGTTTGGAACACTACCCAAAAGTGCTGTTGGAGGCCTCCTGAAGAAGAAAGAAATGGTCGAGTTAAATTTTCCCCCAGTCATCCAACTGTAGCAACACACGGTACAGAGGTGCGAGAAATATGGCTTGGGACAAACAATAAATGAAATAAATGTCCATAATTAGTTTGTTTCATATTTACAAATAGACTTAAATTAATTTTTTGTGTGACTAATTTTTAATCAGAAATCAGAATTTACAATTGGACTGAATAATTTGAAAAACATTACCTATTACAACAAGCTCATTCTGCTACAATCTTAAGTCATGTCATTCAACTACTGCAACTTCTTTTTCCAGAGTTTCTCAAAGATTTGAAATTTAAACCTAAGTATAAATATACAAATTCACATTAGACCCAACTCATCCTAGCAGCAAAAGAATTTTATCAATGAAATGTGAAATTGCACTGGATCTGAAATGTGATTAGTTTTGAAATCTGAGGTTTTGATCACTTTCTCATTATCAGTGATCACCTGAAAGTAAAAATTTTCCAAAAAGTCTGTCTCTGAACTTTTTGGATTTATATTTTCTTTTGAAATACTTTAATACATGCAATGTCACTACATCCTGCTCTCTTTTATTCTCTACCTGCAATCTAGACTTTGGTAGATTTAAAATCAAACTTGTGCTGTACCATGCCACAGATTTCTCTCTTCTAGCTTGACTTGACATCTCACATCAATTATGTACTTAGAGGAAAAGTCTTCTTGAAGAGACAAACCCAATCCTGCCGATCTAGGAATATTAAAGGGTTTTTTTTTGCCATTTAAGGTCTGATTTTTCTGAAGTTAAAATGTTGTCAAGCTGTGGTCTGCAGTTGCCCAGTATTTACTGCCTGTGTGTATCCAGTTGGCTTTTTCATATAACCAAAATAGTTATTTGTGCCTATACAAATAGAACTCATAACAATATCTGTTTGTGAAGTTAGGCTTTTTTGTAAGTAAACTAATGAGTTATTCTCATCAAGTAATAATTTACTGGAATTAGGCAGATATAAAGGGAGATAACTGTGAAATAGGAAAGGAAATGACAGCAGAAGTGTTAGTTGAGTAGCTTTTTAACTTTATAAAAGACTACTGAGATGGTTGGATAGGAAGGATGGGAGAGGAAGAAAGAGAGGACTGAAAGCAGAGAAAAGCTTATGAGAACCAATGTCAAAGAAGGTACCCCCCTGTTAGAGAGACGACACTTTCGTGCTCCACCGAGGACAGTCACCTCTTAAACCCCCAGTGGGGATGGACCAAAGGAGATGTGTGATTGGGCTTTTATCATGGAGGATAAAAATCCCACAGGACAAGTCTGCTTTTGTTTATATCCTAGTACCCCTGGGGTCATTTCAGCTAAGTGGTTATATATGATTAACAGGGAAAGAGGACAGAAAGAGTCCAACGCTTAAACAGAGCTTTTACCCTTTATTTTGCTGTAAGTGGACTGTAGATGGATGTCTGTGACTTTTCTGCAACTTATTCCATGTGGGAAAGAATCATGGCTGAACAGAATTTAATTTTTTTCTGAAGAAAATGATCAGGAAAGTTGAACATAATGATTTCATGCCGTGACTATAATGCAAACACATACTTAACCATCATTGTCTCCTCTTCATATAATAACTGAAAACATCTGTATTGTGCACTGAAACATTATACGCTGCTTTACAATTAGAAATGTGCTGAAGTGTTGGATCGGGTGTTTATTTATGGGCCATGAAAAGTAAGATTTTCTGCGCTTCTCACATACAGCTAAATAGCCATAGGTAGAGTACTGAAAATTTTGGAACCCAGCAGTCACTGTAGGAATGACTTCATTATTCACCAAAGGAGTTTTTTCCAGCAGAGCTGAGTTGCTGACAAACAATAATAAACATTACTGAAAGTTGGAAACAAGAACCGAGGCATGTGGATTTTGACTGTAAAAAATGCTCACGGGGCATGGAGGGCAAGGTGCTCTCGAAATGACAAGGTACTACAATAAAGGGATCCCCATTAGAGCTGTGCACATATATTTTTTTCTATTGACACAAAAGTATTCTGACAGGCTCAGCAAACAAGCAGCTCCTCCTAGCCATAAATGTCTCTACCTGTTGCCACAAGTCATCTAGAAACAGAAATGTATTTTTAATAGGCACACAAATGTCTCAATGATGAAATACACTCAGGTGGGGACATAGCAAATGTCTTGTTGGTGTAGCTTCTGAGAACTTTTGTAGCACAAAAAGTATCACTGTATCTTTTTGCTGGAACACTTGACAGTTCATGACCATAGCACAATGTTATTTGAGATCAGATTTAATAATATTTGCTTTGTCTGACTGACATTTTCTTCATATGTGAAACAATATTGTTGATTGAAAGAGATCAGCCTACAGTTAATTAATTTGCAAATATCTACTAAGTTTTCTCCAAACTGAGCAGATATACAGTGCTCAGTAAGGTTTTCTCTGAAGTTTTCTTTCTCTCCCCACTGACTCTGGCTCAAAGTTTAAAACCAAGGAAGCATAAAGTCCTGGCCTGTTCTTGTGATGGTTATATTCACAAGGAAGGACACAAACAAAGAGTTTGTGGAGCCAGATTCTCAGTGAGCAGCAGAATGAGGACAGTCTATGCCAACTGGGGATTTAGGCTGTGATTGTTACATGATTCCCACTGACTTATTCAAAAGAAAAAATGAATTTTACCAATCAATAATGGAACTGAATGTAATTTAATATTTTCTTTGCCATAGCTTTACAGGAGATGAAGCAATCTGAATGGCTCACATTTTCTCTGGCCGTTGAGTATTCCACTTATTTACCGTCACAGGCTTGAGTGTCTTTGGCTCTGCCAGAAATTTTTGGTTGACTTTCAAAGTGGATTCAGATTTCTCCCAGAGAGGTCAACAGATATGCAGGATTTCTGGTAGTGCCCCAATTAAACATGCATCATTTGCACTGATTTTCCACATGATTATCTCAAATAGCCATGGAAAGGCAGAGTTATCAATCAGGAGACTGGAAGTTTTAGGTCTGTACAATAAGGAAAGCTGAGGACAGGAAGAGAAAGCTCATTTTTCTTTGCTTTCCAAGTGTTTACTGGGATATAATGGCAAGCCAGGTGTAGCTGTGAAGTAAGGCTGATTGTATCTTTCTTTATAGTGAGGACACCAAAAGGGCTTTTCAGACTCTAATGATACACTTTTTTTGAACATGAAGTAGAGGAAAGGAACTTTTAAAACAGAGGAATTCGGATCAGCTGTCAGAAGTTAAAATAACAGTCTGAAAAACAAGTGTTTGCCCTGCCCACAATGTCTATGCAGGTTGGAGTCTTTATCTCCCAGACTGTTCTCTGGGACTCCTTTTTCACCCTCTTCCATAGAAGAGAAGAGGTCTGGTTGTGCAACACGAAAGATGTGTGTGAAATCGCTGAAATCTGACCAGAAAATGACTGGTTTACTTCCTATTTCCTTATTTAGTTCTCCTTTAACTCTTTATTTTAGAAGAAGTTTTGATTCTTCAGCTAGAGCTGGAAAATGGAATTTCATGTCAGTAAAGGATTACTCTGAGTGTGAATACTGGCTGATTTGAAGCATGCGAGATGCACAAATGTTAAAGATGCAGATGTCTGCTTTGGGGGTATAGTCACCCCTTAAGAAACACCTTCCCATTCCTGTAAAGAATCAAGGTGTTATTTGCCTGTGCAGAATATTGTAATACAAAATACAAAATTAAACTCTGATCATGTATATTCAACCCATGTATTCACAGGAATCAGTTCATACATAGTCTGTAGCTTAATTGGTAGTTCTAATTATCTAGTACACATCAGTCTAATTTATGTAACAAAACCAAGCTGCTCCATAATTCTCTGCTAGTGTGGGCTAGAATAGTGCTATTGAACTCAACAGACCTACGTCAGTTTATGCCAGCAGGAAAATTAGCCTTAATATTCCAAAGAGCAATATGGCACATGATTCACTTTGGTTCGCATTTTTCCCAAGCTTTTATGTAAAATAATTTTATTTTTAGTTCAGAAGAAGAGAAATGTTTGTACAGACAGAATTGCATATTTGTACAGACATTCCCAGAATGCAGATATTAGATCTAAAAAGTATCTTTGTCTTCATACAAGTAAAATACAAAACAAACATCCTCAAAAGAGAAAACAGAAGGGCAATTGCTGTGCTTGATCCAGCATTATATGGGATGTTTTTGTGTTATTGCAGCTGGTCCAGTATCTCCAGCTACTGATGATGGACCAGAATGAAGTCAGTGGCCAAATTTTGTTTTTTTTTTTCTGTGCTGCAATCTCATTTTAGTGTAAAGAAGAAAAATAATTTTGAAGACAGCAAATTCAAAGAATGTTGTTAAGGGGTATTTTTATGTAGAGGACTTTTACCACTCTGAAGTTGCTCAGTTTTGTGTTAAACTGAGGAGTCACTTAGGCAGGTTTTAGATGAATCTTTTGTTCATGCAGTCAATTTAGGATTTACAGAAGCAAATGTTTAGAAAACATTAAAGAACTGGATTCTTTCTTGTCAGTTTTCTTCAGCTGGACTTTCAGATTGGAAATACTGTCAAAGGGTATAAGGTATATAGATTAGTACACACAAAATGTTCCAGAAATTGCAGTGTCAGATTTCTTCAGGAAATGTTTAAGACGATAATATTTCTTAATTAATCATTACTGATACAGCTAATGATCCTGAAATGAAAGTGTGTCAGTGGTGGAAGCCATGAGCTCCAGTTTGCAAAGGAAGCATCCATATAATTCCAAGGAGAAACTGTACAGAAACAGTTGAAAACATATTTATGGTTTTCTCCCTTTGGCTCAACATGAAGGTTCAATTTTAATTTTGATTTGGCTTTACTTTTCAAGTTCATTCTTTAAAACCAAAGTTGTTTTCATCAAAGAAATTTCAAGGGAAATCAGATTTGTAGATTGAAATGATTGGATACAGATTTGTAATTAATTAATATTGTGTTATGGATAACTGATTTTATAATTCTTGGAAGGGCAGGACAGATTCCATTTTTTATTATCATTGAAATGTATAAATTGTCACTGGTTAGGAACTTGTTAAGAACAGTGTTTTTCATTTCTATAAATATATGCAAACTTTTAAATTCTCATTTTTCTTTTCACCCTAACTGAGCTTAGAGAAACTGTGTAGGACAGTGTGGAGAAGAGAAATAAAGAAAAGAAATGTATACTGTTACACATGGTCAGCATTTCATTATGCTGGTCAGTTACCAGTGCTGGGTATCATGAACAATAACAAGCAATACTTTCTTTGAAGTCTAGCAAAATGAGAAATAGCATTCAAGGCTTAGAATGCACCAGCTGTAAACATCCTGCATACCCACAGGCAATTACTGTACATTTGATGTGACAGTATAGCTTTCTGTATTATTAAATAACTTTCTGAAAACCTAATTTTCAGGGCAGTTTTAGGATATGGCAGGGAAAGGAAGAAGATTAGGGTAAGACTTAGCTTCATTCAACACTGATGGCTGTAGCTTTCAATATCCATAACTATCTAGACAAGTGTCTTTTTCCCCACACACATACACAGCTAATGTGCACAATGTTACGATGATCACGATGCTGAACCCCTGTCCATTAGGATACTAATTTGATCTCTAGCATATCCTCATTATAAAATATCATAGTAAGTATTTCTTTGGCAGAAAGCTACTACACCTTATTTCCCATCTGCTGTGAAGATCAGTAAGAATACCCTAAAAGCATTCATTAATCAATTGCATATAATACAGGTTGTAATACAAATAAAAGCCCCCGAACTAGGGCTAACTTTGTAATGCTTGTTAGCATAGATCAGGAGAAAGAAAGGAAGACCCAGAAATGTTCATGAAAATAAGAAAACTTCAAAATAGAGATGGGGTGCAGAAGAAAGAAGCACAGTGTAGAAAACGCTTTCCTGGCAAGACCTAAATACCTGAACTCAGGAAACATTTCCCTAAGATAACTGTGGAGGAACCAAGAGAAAGGACATTCCAGGGAATACTGGATTAAAGTTGAGGGATAAAGACTGCATGATTCTTTCTTGTTCTGTCAAAACTTTATTCATATTATGAAGTGGTACAATCTGCCAAGCAACAGAAGGTCTGGGAAGCTCCGGAGGGGTGGGAAATTTACCTCTTACTAGACACTGCTTCCTTCCAAAAATGGCATCAGACCTATGGAAAGAGCAGCTATAGGAATATTCTTGGAAAGAACATAAAAGCAGAGAGAAGAGACTTTCTATTCAATAAGACTGTTTGAGAGCTGGGTGGGTAAAGAAGCAGCTTGTATGAGAAAAAAAGAAAAAAAAGACAAAATGCATGAAAAAGGATTGAAGGAAGCCAACGAGCAAAACATGTTATTTACTATGCTTTTCCAAATATTGCTTGGATGTAGATGTCTGGTCCCTGAAAATGTGTTATATTACACCCGCTCAGAATACACACCAGAGATTATTGCAAAAGGAAAATTTGGTGGATATGGTATCATGTGGCTGAGAAAGAAAATTATCATCATGGGAGAGCCAAAAATTCTCAAGAGATGTGTTCACTAGTATTTCATCTCAGCTTTATTTACAAGAGTGAAGGTTGACGACAACCCAAATGAACAGCTCTGGCATAATGCCACAATTCCGAGGAAAGCCTGATAGTAGGAGGCACACTAAAAACACTCTGGGCTTGATTCCATGTTCTGTCAAAGCACTGCTCGGATGGATGGAGGCATGGGTCTGGTTGTGGATCCCGGATTCAGTGATCTCTGGTCCTCATACGTGCAGCTTTAATTTATACAATTGGCAAGAGATCCTGTGGTGACCTCATGGCTGTAAAATACCTGCCGTAACAAAGTACCTCTGTCACAGCTTCCTCCTTCCCAAATTGCCCTGGCAACCTCTTTTCCTCATAACATCAGGAAAAAGGGCCAGGGTGGCATCCCACCACCCCTATGCCAGAGAAATCCCCAGCTGGTGTTGACCTTTGCTATACAGTGGTCAATCGTGATGAAAAATTTCCACAACAAAGCAGAGGATATTCTCCTTTATGCTATAGAAAGGACTCTTGTCCAGACGTATATTTACTTACATATCTGTTATGAATAATTTTGCATGTATATTCATGCTTAAAAAAAATTTGCAAGCTTTGTATTCCAAAAAAATGAATATTAACTAATTTAGAACCATGCTGCGCCCCCCCACCTCCCCTCTACCTCTTGACTGAGAATAAAGTCATTTTATGTATTCTCTCCTATACTGGGCATGAAAAAGTAAATGCTGTATTACCCCAACTTAGGTAACCCTTAGGATAATTTTTTAAGCAGCAGGAAACTAGGCTATCTGGCTGGGTCGATAATGATATCAGCTGCTTCCTTCCAAAACAACAGGTGCTTTGGCATAAAAATGTATATCATCATACTGAGATGATGACATCAGTTCATACTTCAGCTTAATTATAAACTACCTCCATTAATCCTCAAATAATTAAACATTTTGTGTATGGTGCAAGGTGAAATATAAAAGCAAAAGGTGCCTGGCTGTTCATCATAGGGTTAAAATGGCAGTTTCTGAATCGTTTGTACTGGTGTCTGCCTATTTAAATGTAAACCTCAGGCTGATTTTAAGCATTTGTTTATATTTTATCTTCCATCCAGAAGGTGGGTAAAAACAAATACTGCTAAAATTCAGTGAAAACTTGATGAAATAACTAAGATACATGGCTTGAAGTCACATGGAGTGTATATATATGCATAAATATCATGCAGAAATAACAAAGATGTACAGGACCGGGCTTTGTATGTACAAGAATAATTGGGGGAGAAGTCACAGTTCACGGCCTAATAGCAGAATAAATATTGCAGCTTTCAGTGTTTGCAGATTTTATACAGGAAGATCTTAGACTCACATTCATGAGCAGCAGATCTGAATAAAACAAACCCTGAGCAAGCAAGCCCCATTTGTTGAAATAAAGAGATTGAGTAACCTTTGTAGGAGAGAAGTTTTATTGAAAAGTGGTATCAACACAACTGAATTTAATTCCTTCTTTTAAAATAGCTCAGTTTATACAGCACACAGTCATGTGAAGCCTGTACATTCTCTCTTTGCACTCTGTGATTGTTAGCACAGTGTGTGTGTGCGTGTTTATCAGTGTTTCAAACTGAAAGACAGATTGCTCGATTTATTATTTGATATAAAAATCAGTAGACAGAATTGAGTGAGAACTGAATTTGCAGGCTAAAAGAGCAGAGAAGCACAGCAGATAAAAGATTATGTTCTTCTGCCTCTAACTTTAAAATATAGCACTGACCTTCTTTAAAACAGATGCTATCTTGAGGAGCCAGATGTGTCTCCAAGCAAATTAGTTATAAGAAATACATCCAAGGACATAGCCATTTAAGAATCAATAAATTATGCATTTGTCATTTGTTATTGTGTGAGGCTTATACTGACATCTTTGACATGAATGAAAGAGTCTCTGTCCACAGTAATGGCATTAACAATTTAAGAGAGGTGGTTTTATACCAAAAGGGAAGTGGTTTGAAGAAATTACTGTTTATCACCATGTACATATACACACCTTAATTATTCATTGCATGTCCACTTACCAGCCTACTTCATGTTATGTAAGTTGTGCTAGATTAAAAAGTTAGAGGTCAGGCACGTGTCCTGTACTGCTGCTATTTCCATCCACCTGAAACAAAGAGAATGACGCCAACAATGGTTTTCTTTTCAGAGAACCAAATCAAGAAAGTTTTGTTTATTGGTGGCACTTTCTGAAAAATTCCTACAAAGAAGAGTTTTATTTTTCTAAAAGCAAAATCCATGGTGGAATTTCTTTTGTGGGTTTAGTTGAAACATTTGGATGACCATATGGAACTCTTAGTGGTGCCATGGGACCATGCAGCTATGAAATCTGATCACTATCTCCCTAGTGACAGCTGGAGCCTTTACACCATCAGAAAATTTTCAGACTTCTAATTTGTCATAACTACCTCCTGTGGAAAGAAAATATGTTATGTAGTTAGATACAAGAATCTGAGGCTACAGAACTACACATAGCGGCTTCTTTTCCTTTTAGCTTTCACGCTTCAAATTAATTCCTTGACTGCATTTTATGACTCACTGATGCAAGAAATAAAACATACACACCAAAAGAATACAAAAAAAAACATATGGGGTCTTGTGAAATCATGGTTAGTTCTGTATAGTTCTTGTGGAAGATGACTTCTTTTGAAAAACCTACTTGTGTAGCAAATGTTTGATACATGCAATTTCTTTATATTTAATCCTTCTCTTCAGTTTTTCTCTCTCCCACTTTGAATGATGGCACTAAAGTGGAACTTTGCAGTAGTTTCCATTATTTTTTAATTTTTAAAATGTGCATTCTTTCATCACTACATCAGGCCTGAAAGGGCACAAAGTTCAAAGGCTCTGTTACTGGACCTCAAGGGATGAGAGCTCCCTGCCCACTACAGTCACACACCATGTAGAGAAAGAAGCACTCAGCTGTTCACGGAAAACAAGAATCCTTTCAGCACTCAGAAATATAGGTGTCTGTTGGGTAGTCACTTTTGGAAATCATGGAGAATGTGCCTGTGTGTCTCTGTATACCTCTCTGTGGTGACAGATAATCTAGCAGAGCTGAGAGTCACATCTCCATGTGTATTTGTTGTGTGGCCTTGGATAGGCTTCTGGTCTCCTGGGAATTTTCAGTTTTTTGTGAGATGTAGCTCAGTGCCTGTGAGCTGGACAAAATGTAAACATATGTTACCATTTGCTTTTATATGGTCACTCTGGTATCCTAGCTAGTTAGGCATCAAAAAATGTAATCTTCTGCTTTAAGCATGGATACCATTGCTGTTGATTCATGTTTGTGAGGGGTGTAGACTAGAAGTAGAGTGTTGTGTAATCTTGTGGACAAAAACATAACTGCTAGTTTAGGATCCTAATCCTAGTGCTGCTTATCACACAAGAATCTGGCACCAAAGTTTATAGATGTTAAATCTTTTACAATGCAAAGTTGTTTATTGTACAAATACATTTTAGGAATGTGGTTGAAGGCCACTGTTCTGTACAGGACAGTAGGTAGGAGGGTGGATTAGATTAACTCATCAATGTTTTACTGCTTTGCAGTCCTGGACACCAGAACAAAATAGCCTTGCAAGGTAATGAGCAAAAATGCTACTCTTCTAGTAAGGGATCCAACCGAATCTTTCTTCCAAACCTTATAAACATCAGTCTCCATTAACAGATAGAACTGTTTGGGACAGTATGCAAGAAACCTTGGGGTATGGATCAGAGGCAGTGGAAAGAAATACTGGGATTTTTTGTGATTGTTGATTACAGTCAGAAACAAGGTAGTTCCTAATTAAATCCAGACTCATTTACTGTAAAGTAGAACTGGAACAAGAGTGATTGTGCAGCCCATGTGACAAAAGAGACAACAGTAGATAAAAGGCACTTACTCTTTCAGTATGAATAGCCCAAGACAGCATTAGGAAGATATTTACTTACATTACTAGAAATGATAAAAGACCCTCCATTAAAAAACTATGAGGAAAAACTGTGCCTAACCCTAGGAGAAAGGAAAGAGACGGCAGGGATAGCATCATGCTAGGTAACAACCTGCCACCAACTTAGAAATGGACAATAATGACAAATGGACACAGGGGATAAAACCCCAAACACACTGTGAATTGTTATCTTGGGCAGATGCACTGTATCTTGTATCTATTGATGACAGTTATCTAAGGTTTCAGCTTTTTTACACATTGACAGCAGTTGTACAGCATGGTAAAATAATTTGATTTGAAGCTGATCACTGTCACTGTTTTCTTCTTTCCTTAGGAAACAAACAGTGACAGGTAGGCTGACTTGGAAGCTGCTGTTTCATTACATCTTGTTCCTCTGTATTCTATTGTTGGAAAGCTTGCTTTTAGCACCAGTGCCATTCTCAGACGCCCTGGGGATGCATATTATCTGCACCATCTTTTAAGGCATATGAAGAAAGAAAGGGTTTGTAAAAAGAAGAGACTTTGCAAAACATGGACACTTACAGCTAAACGTTTATCATCCCCATAGCTGCAGCTATAGCTAAGTGTTTTAGCAGATTAAATCAATGAATTATTAAAGGAGTCTTGGGTCCAAATTGAGCTTAACCTGGGTCAGAAACATAGCAGTTGTGGCCTCTCAAAATCTTTTACGTGTTAGTCACACCACTGGTTTACCTTAGCTGGCTGGTTATTTGTGGTGTCTTCTGCTTGTTCAGTTAACCAGGATGCCATGCAGCAGCACCTCCAGGGCCGAGGCCACAAGAAGATGCTCCAACTGGAAATCCTATGGGGTTTGCTTTTGATTTCTTCATCCCAGATGAATCCCTTACCCCACTTGCCTGTGGTGCATTCATGGAGTAATACCTTGTGGATACCTGAAGGAATGTGTATCCCCATATAAAATTAGTTTGTTGTCACTCAGTTTACACCATCTCCCATTGTCTATACATTTGATTCCTAAATAG
>VWZY01012807.1:353787-415081 GCA_013399075.1 Chloroceryle aenea | reverse complement strand
GCTTTCCCAGTTTACATGCTGGTGGGGGGGGGGCACAAGAAGCAGAATATACCTTGACTCTGTCTAAGGCCCTGTTCAGCCCTAACTGAACTGGGCCTGTATTGTCAACACTGTTTTCAGCACAACTCCTAAAACACAGTCCCACACTAGCTACTGTGAAGAAAATTAACTCTATCCCAGCCCAAATGAGCACATACAGTAAATTATTTGGAGGTTTGGAGCAAGCCTTTGGAGGTTTAGGGTCCATTAGTGGTGAATATACTGTGCAGGTACTGTAGGAACAGTATGAACAAGAAAGGTATGTTCTGGTCATTCCAGCTCGGGGCCTCCCTTTGTTGTAGAGCTGGTGACAGTCCCTGGACACTGCTCTTTGCAGTGTCCTCAGTGGGCTGTTTGAGACAAAAAGTTCATAAAAACCTAGTAGGAAATGTATACAAGTAAGGAAAAGTCCTTTAGTGGACAACAACTCAGTGTGTTCTCAGTGGGTACTGACTGTGAAAAGACAATCCATAGCACAAGTCTGTTTTCGCTGATTCCCCGATTTGAGTTGCTTCCATCCTTCTGGGTATAATTGTTGTTGGACCAAAGGTTACTCAGTTTTCTCAAGATATCTGGTATGATATCAGAAAAGGACAGCTGTGCCACATCTTGCTTTCACTGCTTCAAAAGAATTTTCTTGACTGTGGCCAGAAGTAGCAAAAGACTGCAGTTATAGTGAGCTGTAACTCTCCACACAAAGGTGGCAGGTGAAATTTTTATCTGAGGCCTCTTATAAAGCGAACAACAAACAAAAAAAATCTTCATAATCTGTGTTTTAGCAACATGTTTGGGTGGGGTTTTTGTTTGTTTTTTTGAGCCCTGTTTAGCAGCATATATTTTATGCAAGGGCATATTATTGTATCTTTCTTAGTCTTCTTTGCCAGGTATCCTTTTACCTGAATTTAATGAAAATCTGTGATGGTCCTGGTGCTGAAAAATAATATCTTTCAACAAAAGTACTTTTGGGAGCTCAGTTCTGGATGGCTTTTCTACCAAATTAAAAAAAATTCTTTCCATTGAAAATTCTTTCATCTGGTTCACTAGCAGAATAATTCTGGGGAATAGAAAAGTTACCTCTAATCCTCTGCTCCTACTGTGTATCAAAAAGGATAACATTAAGGAATCACCCACAGATAGATCCACACTAAAAGGACTTTATAGGTTACTATGTAATTTCTCTTTGCTTTACAGAGGAAAGTATGTTTTGGATGCATTAAAATAAAAATGTTATTGTTGTTTGAACTGTAAGAATTTGAAAGCATGTCATACTCTGTCATTATATCTTTCAAAGAAGAAAAATAATTTAAAATTGTTTTACTTTCAACCTGTTTTGATTTAATGTGTTTACAAAAACCTTTTTACAAAGGAACAAATTTGGATGAAAAGTTGTTGTTCCCCTCCCATCAATCAGTTATCTGTTATTACCTTCTGAAATTACCTTCTGCATTTTTGCAATCAGTTATCTCATAGGGAAATTCAAAAAGCCTGATTTTGGTAATTAACTTCCCTGACGACTTTTTGGACTTTCTTGAGAGGTGTGGGAGGAACTAAGATCCTGTTCTGAACAGTCATCCAGAAAATCCTAACTGGATTTTTTGAGATAATAAATTTTGGAGATAATAAAATAAATTTCTGGAGACTATGGAGGAATGATAGGAAAACTGACTTCCCAATACATAGCCGATGATTTAAGGCAGCTAAATTATGTAGATGTATTTCCTTCTAAAGGATATCTTACAGTGGTGTTACAATGATCATGGCAGGGGTGCTACCATGAAATGTAAAATTTTTCACATCACTTTGGCATTTTCAGTGGCCCTCTAGTTTTTCTCTACTTTCCTACAAACAGGTTGTGTTTAGAAATAGTTCAAAATATCAAAACAGCTATAACCAGAAGAAAGAATTTTGACTATTAACCTGTAGACAGTCAGTAAATGTCTTTTTGTTATTAATTGCTTTGTGCTTGGTACATGATAGCAGTTGAGTAAACACGGAAAAGAGATCTCTGTGCTTACAATCTGAACAAATGATAATGATGTTTGAAGCATATATTATAAATATAATTGGAAAGATGCATAAGTAAAATTATGGATATCGGTGTTAAAAATAGTCCTTAATTACAGGAATATGATTATCTACTCCCATTGGTCAACTTGTCATCATTTATTTAGCTCCAGTTTGTGGAGGCCTTTCATAGTTTTAGATGTGTATGAAAAGGTAAGCAGCAGAACATTTTTCATGTTCTAAGTCTGCATTCTAGAATTTTATAGACACTGTTGAAGGGGTGAACTCTTCTAGGAATAACTCAAATATGTTGAAGGCAAATAGATTTGAAATCATTTTCATGCATGAGGATGCACAGAAGGTGGCCTTTAGGAAGGAGATGAAAGGGGCATGAAAGCTGATATGAATGGCAAAGCAGAAAGCATGAGAAGAACGTACAAAAAAGGCCAGGACATTTGGGTAGCACGGCTGGTTCCTGTAGCTGGGAATGGAGAGATTGTACCTGATGCAATGAACCCATCTGAGAAGTCGATACCACTGAATCTGGAACTAAGGGGAATGATTTTGGCTCTTTGATTTTTTTGATGCCCGTTCTTTTCCAAGAAATACCTCATTTAATATTTCAGAGTTACACAGATTGCAGTATATATTTTGGGAACAATTTTATATGTTTGAATTTTGAGAATATTACAGTAGGAATTTTGTAAAATGAGGGATGTGTGTGAGGCATTTCCTAAATAACCTTCACATAAACGCTTTTATTTTAGACAGAGCTGCTGTAAATTTGACACTGTTCTTATTTTTGACATACAACCTACAGTTTATGCCATGTATGTTTTGACTTCAGAGAGAACTCACAATAAATATTTGCCGGGAATGGTGAAAATAAGATAGTGGGAGAGATGGACAAAGGAGGGAATAGAGAAGAAACCAGTATGCTAAGCGAGAGATAAAGCACTGTTGTCCTGAACCTCAGAAGGCAAAAGCTTCTACACTTCTGTTAGTCCTTGGGACTTTTGGGTGTGCAGCAGCAGTTAGAATTTGTCTTTTACCTTGTGAATGATTGACAGATTATTTAAAGGCAAAGCAGATGCTTCTACCTAATTGAATGCAAAACATTAGTTTGAAAGGTCTTTCCACTGCCCCTTCCAGTTTTGGCAGAGCAGCAAAGGGTAGTGATGTTGAAAAGAACATGCATATTCCATTTGTACCCTCTCTTCATCTAATGGCAAAACATAATTATTTTAGTAGAGGTAAACTTTTGTGCTCCTGGGAGTCCTTAAGTAATTTTTGGATTAAATGGCCATACTTAGTTTTCTCTTGTAAGTGGTGTCACTCCACTTTCAACTTAATTATAGCTTGTTTGAGTAAGCTTCTGTGTAACGTCAAGTTTTCCCAAATGGCTCGAAAAGGTCAGCAAAGGTCTGCTGTTAATACTTTCCACAACAACTGAAAGGCTTTCCTTGTTTAAACAACAGTCAGGGAGAACACAATTAGATACAATTACGTAATTCTTCTTCTCGTAGTGCTCAATGGAAACTGTCAGAGTAGTGTAACAGTAAAGATTAGAGTTTTAGAAAGATACTGCTCTGGAGAGTAAATTTATTGAAACTCCACTCCAATTGATCTTGCTTAGCTACTTTACACACTGCAGAAGAGTGAAAGCATAAAAACGCAGGAAGAAATTACTTTTAAAAATCACAAGCTTGAAAAAAACCCCAAACCAGCTGTGTTTCAGAAATTCTAGCAAGACCATCATTTTGGGAAAAGCATAGAAATGGAGAGTGGGTAGGAAAAACAAACCCCTGTAACCTGGTGCCCTGTACCTAGCAGTTTCTAGAAATTACCTGCATGCAAACATATTACTTTTCTGTGTCCTGGTTTGGGTCCTATGTTTATGGCATCGGAGACTTATGTTCCAAATAGCCAAGTAATTATTTTGAGCAAGGCAGAAATGTTTCAGACAAAGGTGAGAGAATCTCCTTAAATTCTGACTGCTATGGCTGGGCTTGGACCCTTTGCAAAATGTGAAATTTGATTCTTAAAGTAGATGTTTCCATTTATTATAATAAACTAAAGGAAATGGGGGAAAAAAAACTAAATGTAAGAACAGTCTTAAAACATTTTATTTCAAAGAAATCAGTTTTTCCTGAAGCAGATTTTATTTTTTCACTACTTTTTGACCATTTAATGAAAGCAATTTTTATGTCAGTTGGTTCCTGATCTCCTTTCTGTACCTTGTCTCAATAATCACTCATTTAACCTGCCCATGGTGAAATATTGTTTGTTGCCCCCCCCCGATTTTCCTGAAGTATGAGTTTGATTCTCTCTTTTTTTTTTTATTTAACTTTATTCTCTCATGTACCTGAAAGTGATCTCATTATTTCCCTGGATTTTTATCACAGCCTTGTTCATAATGAAGCACTGAGTTTGCAGATAATTGTTTCTTTTGTGGTGATTTAAAGTCTCCTGGGTCTCACATTAAGGTAAATGCTTTCTATATTTCTAATAAAAATAAATGGGGACAAAGCAAATAATTCCAAGTAAAGAAACATCACTTAATTATGTAATGATATTATATCAGGTGTGGATTTCTGGGCATTTGAAAAAGTCAAGTTTTCCCCTTTTCAGTTGATCTATCTTTGTTTGGATTTTTTGTGCTATTCATCTGATCACTTTGGAATTACTTTTCATTTCTTCCAAACAACTCCTGGCACTGCTGGCCACAGCAGAGAAAGAAGCAGAGCCAGAATGCCTCCTGTGTTTTTCCCTTCTGACTCCTTTGAAGGCATCCAGCTTCCCACAGGGAGCATGTAAAAAAGCTGTCTCTGGGCTCCTTACAGCAAGGAGCTGTTTGCTACTCCAGTGCCGAAAGAAACAAAGTAGGAAGGTCTCCATCAATTAATCACTGTAGTGGATTAGTTTTTTTACATGATTTTATTTTAAGATTATCAGGATGATGTGTAATATTTACATAATGGCACAAAAATTTTTATTTTTTCTAATTTTTGTTTAAACTTTTATTTTTATTTTTTTTCCTTTTTTTAATTTTAACTTTTTAAATTGTTTGTATTCAGATGCTACATTCTTAATCTATAGCACATAGCCAGCTGCTGGCAGTGAAATAGGAAGTGCTTCTTTTAGGAGTACCACACATGAAGTCCTGCGCTTTCCTTTGCAGTACTGCTCACACGCTTCAACCATGAAGCAGAAGGACCACCTGTAAGAGCAAAAGCACAGATTGTGCCCCGTGTCTGGGTGATTCCTGAGCTCTCTCCTGAGACTGCCGAGGCAAGCGCTGACCATGAGCACGCTGGTGTGGTGTGGACACCTGCCAGCCAACAGCAGCGCTCAACACCAACTCATTTTACATAGGCTGCTGCACACCTGTCAAATGGCAGTAACTTTAATTTACTGTCAGCCAGAGATGTAAGCTTGATATACAGCAAGTGACCCAGCAGGGCAAACCTTCAGATCACCTTTCCAGTCCCATGGGCCAGTTATTTCTCAGGGGTGGTTTCTCTGCGTTTTAAAGACATTGACATGTGTTAAACAAAAGCAAGTGGAAAAAAATGGCATGTGAATGCAAACCCCTTTTATACTCATCTGGCGATACTCTTAAATGTTGTAACTTAAAAGGGAAAAGGACAGATCACTTCAGGATTATTAGACTAGCGTTTGTGTGGTGTACTGGTGTCATGGGATTGAGAGGTGAATGATATCTCTTCTTACACAAAGCCATTTGTGAAGCTACGAGGTAGAAACAATCAGTGGAAAAGCTTTGACGAAGTAATGAAAATTAATTTCTGTACTAACAGAAAATTTCTGCCCATTGCAGTAACATTTTAAGTGATCTTAACTAAGATACATACACTGTTCCCTCCCCATGCCTATGGGAAGTCATATCCTGCCTTCATGGAGCTAAGCTTTTTAAAGTTATGACTATACAAATGTAAATCACATTGTAAAATGATCACCAGTATGTGCAAATGGAATAGTTTGTCTTGGAGATGGAGGACTATTAACTTCTGCTTTAAGAACAAGGACTTGCTTTAGTACCGTGCAAGTCCTACATCTGCAAAGCTTGTGCAAACAATCGAGAGAGCTAAAAGATGGTGGGATGCCTCAGAAAAAACAAATCTAAATGAACTTGTCTAAAGAATGGTCATCATAGATGTGTGAGGACACTCTTCACCTAGCGTGACTGCCTAGGCTTGTTGGGCTCCACAAGTTAGTGAGCATTTTGGCTTGGCTTTCAGATCCCTCTTTCATGTTGTTTAATAAACCAGGTCTAGATAAGAAGTGTTTTCTGTGGGTGGTAAGGATAGGAAGCATGCTGTGTTCCTTTCCTAACATAAACATATGGCAGTAGTCTCTGGAAGGAAACTTCCCAAGAGCATCCACAACACAAAGGTGGTGTTTTGGCATGGTGGTTTTCATCCCCTGGCATCAGCAATGACAGAGCTCGTTCCTGTTTCTGACAGTATAGCCCTGCATTATTCATACATGCAAGGCTGTGAAGTCAGGGCCACCGTATGATCTAGACTGCACTGTATGTCAAAACAAGTCACCAGCCCACAAAGGTTTGCTTCCCCAGAAGAACCTGTGGCATGTATCGTGAGCCAGATCCATCCCTGACACAAAGGGATTTGTAACTCGTTCCACAGCAGTGCTTTTATCTGAGGTGCCACAGATTAAAAGACATTGGTAAATTAATTATAAGTTGGCTTCAGTCACTGATGCTGCTGAGTGGTCCTCTATACAAGTGTTTTATAGAGCAAACAGGGTGTGTTGATTTCTGCAGAAGCAGCTCAGCAGAATTTTTTTGCTCTTTAGTTTTGGAGGGAGTAGTTTTATCTGTAAATATTCTTTCTCTCTCTGGAAGACAAGAGCTGCATCAAACTTGCTGTGCAGTTTTCTTCTGTCTGGAAGTAATCTTTGGTAGTCTTTCTATTTTGCAGTTTGCAAGAGGAGGAGATGTATTTATTTAACTAATTTTGCCTCTCACCCTTATGATTTTCAGTATTTCTATCACCTCAGGTTTTGCAATGTCATGATAGTGGTGGGGAAAAAAATCCCTTTTACCAGCTTGTAGTAACAGTCAGCATTACAGAGGGCTTAGTGCCTGCTGGTGTCTATGGAAGCATTACATAAACAGTGAGTTATGTAGTAAAACATTGGGCTTGCCCAAGGATGGAGAAAAAACCCCCAAACAAACCACAAAACCCCACAGCACGCTATCTGCATTGGTTTTCTGTGAAAGGTAGCTTTGATGGATTTGCCTTCAAATGACAAGTCCCCGGTCCAGGTGCTGTTGGCACTGTGACGTCACACTGGGAAGCACAGCACTCTACAGAAAACCAGTGATATCCAGTATTTATAAAGGAAGAATTCGATCATCTTTTACTCCTGTTAGTCATTCAGGATGATAATGGGAGACATGCACCACTACCACAGTATGCTGGAGAAAAGGTAGGTTTTTGACGTGCTGCCAGACACAGTGGGTAGTAAAGACTGGTGGCTGGCTATTTCCTCCCAACACGAGCAGCTGAATGCAAGCTCTATTAAAGACAAAAGCAGGACAAAGGAGGAAGAGGCTACACAAATATGATTTGTGTCTGTTTCTGCTCACTTCTAGGTGTGGACTTTCAGATGTAAATACAATAAAGGGAAAATAGAAATGAGAGCAGAACAAAGTTTTCTGTCAACATGACTTCTATGACAGATTTTTCTTGCTGTTCAGCAATGATTCTAATTCAATTGCTGGCTGCTGTGAAGGAGATGAGATGCCAGAAGCAGAAGCGCTGTAAACCAGAACAAAAAATAATTACTAGTAGAAATGTGCTGCAAATAATTCCCTTGAAAATACAGTTGCATTGTTCTTCTAGTTTGCTTATCCCCCAAATATTTTTGTTTTCTAATCATTGAATTGAAACACATTTCAATGGTATGAAACTTTGCACCTGATGACATAAGAAATGTCTGAGCAGTTAAGCAGATATCATTATATTCAGGAGATTTGAAAACCTAATTTTCTTGAAAAATCTTCATCAGACAGGCATTTTAGCTGGAGAGGGGGAGGAGGAAAACAGGAGTCTGTCTGGCTTGGCAGGGAGAATTTTGTTCTCTTTTGTCTGTTTAGTGTCGTGCCCTAAAATCAACTGACATCTAAGCATGTACTGAATGTGTTTCTTTTATTGACTCCAGTCTGTTGCAAACTGGTACCTGGGTGTAGTTTGGACCAGCAAAACCAGATGAAACAGGAGTGCCCTGGCTTAATTGCAGTGCTCGGATGAGACACACTGCCTGTGGATGTGGCTTGGCTAAGGACTCTGACCAGAGCTTGTAATTATGGTAGTTGTAGAAACGTGCCAAATTTGCATGTAGAAAAGCCTTCTGTTAAGCAGGAAAAACCCTATATGTCACTCATGTCCAGGATTATTCCCAAAGATGGAGAAAGATAAATATTTGGACCTTTATAATGTTGTAAAATGAAGACATAAGGCAGTGGGGAATTGGGAGCGTTCTTATCCTCATGGGAATTGTGCTTTGCATGACTCAATACAGTTGACTGAGTAGACTGCCAGATAAGCACCAAAATGCACCAATATAAGGGGTAGATTTTATTCTCACCATTTTCCTGATTGGACCAGCAGATGGAAATGGAGATGTGATCATTTATCTTCAAAATTGCCCTTGTAAGCTGCAGTGTTAGCACAGATTATGTTATAATTGCTAGAACTGGAATAAAAGAGATTGCGGCATCTGTAAAGCTAGTGGTAAATTTAAAGGATATAAAAATCAACTCTATGTCAGGGGACATTCTCACTAGTATATTACATTTCATGTACACAAATGTAGCGATGAAAGAGCAGAAGCTTATGACAAACATCATTTGAATTTTATTGTTGAATTTTCTCTGCAGCTGGTCTAGAGAAGTTAGTATAAAATGCAGCCCATGCAAGTGCAACATGACATTGCACAGATCCCAGCCCAAGAAGGCAAACTGCACACAACTGTCAAAACTGTTATGGGACAGGGGGCTTTTCTTTTAAGTGCCCCTCTCCTCACTTTTTTTTTTTTAAATTTCCCAATTTAATATCACTTCAGTCTCTAAATTGTTTAATTTCACAGTAACAGATTTAAGTTTCTAAGCTACAGGCAGAAAAAAGGAAGACAAACTGAGCCTAAAATGAAACTGAAGTTCTGTACTTGATCAATTAAGGGCAGAATTTCAGTCTTACTGAAATTCTTACTGCAGAAATGAGATAAGGTTTTGTCAGACAGTTGCTTACATGAGCTGAACAAATATGTGTCCTCATTAACTGTATTTAGTGCCCTTTGATATAACCCCATCCTCCATGTAAACTGTTTGGCCAGTTTTATGTGCCACAAGTTTAACAAATGTATCTGCTATGTTTTTGTACTGATGAATAGTGTGAAAACCTCCAGAATAAAGTTTTAAGTGATTAGGATTTCCTTTAAATGTCAAAGAATAAGCTAGAGCTGCTATAGTTGCTCAGGCTAAACTACAGTATCTAGAATGTTGAAGTTTTCTTTGTGTAGCTATAATACACAAATACAAAACTTCAAAGTCCACCTTGCTCTTCTGCTAAGAAATTAATCATTCAGAGTGGAAAGTATTAGTGTACACTATCTTTTTATCTTGCTTTTCACTTGCTGCTTTGTTGTTTTTCAGGAACTGTTGAAAATTCCTGAGAAAATGGAATTAAATTTTATTATCTGCTCCACTACAGAGTTACCCAGAAGTTTTCTAGTTTTACTTTGGTTTTGGTGAGGAAAAAAAATAAATTTGCCCTTACAATAACAACAAGCAGTGTCAGAAACATAAAAGGGCATGGACTACTAAAACTGCAAAAGATATAATATAGTGTAATATAGGTGAACAGAAAATCAGCACCGTTGATTACATTCTCAGCTATTTCACCACACATTTATCATCATCAGAAAACAACAAAGGGAGCTGTCGAAAATAATACAAACCAACCTTGTTATTTTGTGTGCTGTTCTCAGAGCCATACAGCTCTGGAAGAAATCCAAATAGTAACTAAATTGAATAACATTCTGCAATTCAAAGAGATTGTGATGGGAAATGGCAGCAGCTAATGAAATATGGTGCAAGTTTAACAAACACCATTTCAAGATGGGATGTTATTGCACAAACAGCAGTAAAAACTCTTCATAGAGATGATGAGCAGACTCTGACTGCAGTAACACTCTATTGCAGGAAGCTGACATTTTAATTTAGCTGATTCTGCAATCCTGAGGGTTAGATTTAGCCTGTTGCTGAAGACTGCACCTCATGCTGTAGCAGGAGACCCCATCTACTGCTTTCGCTGAAGAGAGTGAGTGGCTCTCAGCTGAATGCTTTTGTGAGCATTGAGTCTGAGCCAGCACACTGGGTGTAGTGGCTCTATCCCCTCTAATTTCTGCTCTTCTTAGGCAGTGGGATTACAAACGGGCTACAGGCTCTTTCCATTATAACATAACTAGCTGCAGGACTCTTCTGGAGCACATTTTAGCACAACTGGTTGTTAAAATCACAAATGATTTCTGAGCTGGCTGTTAGAAACTGGCTTTGGCAACCTTTGCTCCCAGCTGATTCTGTCTCCTCCCTGGATGCTCTATTAACTATGAGGAGGTTCTTCGTTCCCCTAATCTACTTAGACATGGATTCAAAAGTATTCACCCTCTGTTTCTGAGACCATGTGCTTTCTGGCATCCTGGCCCTGCTGTTGGCCAGAATGACTGGCAGGTTCTTGGTAGCTCATCTGCACCATGGATGCCTTGAGCTGGACTTTCAGGCTTATGCTTTGTAGAGTGACAAACACAATTTGGTGCCTATATCCGTGGAGGGTCATCTTGAAACACCCGAAAGGCTCCTGATTTTCAAAGATTTTCTTGTGATACCAGATGCAGGAAATTGTTTTTTAAAGGTGTGTGAAGCTAGGAACTGGAACAGTGAATTCACTCATCAGATGTAAATCCCGTCTGAAAGACTTTTATACAGCAAAAAGAAAACCCTGTTATAGCCCTTAGCATTCTGCTAATTGTTTTGCTTTATATTTTGAAAGAGTGCCTTGTGATAATTTGAAAATCATGTGTTTATAAAGGACAAATGTCAACAGTTTGCTTCCTGTGCGTAAATGGGCAGAACCTGCCATCATCGTTTTGGCAGGACTAGCTTATAAAGTATATGGATGGTTGGACTTTAAAGAAAAGAGGAGGACTATTTTATCTACAGGTGTCACAAAGCAGCTCACTGCTTAAAGAATTAGACTGTTGTTTTAACCTTGGAAAATAGCTAAAATACATGGAATGAAACCAGATTGCGCTGCTTGCCGTTGTCTCTGTTGTGCATATGTCTGGGACTCTGATGCATGCTAGAACTTCAAAGTCGTGTTTCTCTCCTTTTGACACAGAACAAACAGAACCACTTTTACTCTGAGTCATCAGACAGATGTTGCTTTGGTGACAACATGCTACATACACGCTAGCTACAGCACATGTGGGCCGTCTTCTCTGACATCTACACAAAGCTGAAGTGCTTTTGCTCCAATAACACAGTAAAGAAAGTAGGCACCAGCAGGGAAGACCAGATGAAGAATGGAGGAAGAATGATTTATTCATTAATGTGACCTAAACAGGATACTGATTAAAAGGTTGAAAAACTCAGCATTTCTCTGTTGTAGGTGATTCATGGGTGGATAGCTATAGGTGGATGATGATGATTGAGTCAAGATTAAAGAAATTATGTAGGTTCCTAAACTTGAGCTGAACTGGAACATGTTAGGCATGTAAACTGGAATTGCAAGCCCAAATTATGTTTTTGAATTTGGACTCTGGAATAGAATTAAGTACCATCCATTCAGGATGTGTCCTGATCTGTCACAAAATCTGTGGCTGCAGAAGAGAAAAAGGAGCTGACACTTGAGCCCTTACTCTCCAAAATCTGCCCAAGAGCAGATTCAAAGATGGAACTCTGCAATTTCCTTTGTATCCCTCATGGAGAGGAGCTGACATGGAGCTGTTAACAATTATGTACTACAAGGGACTAAAGAGAAAGCTATGAGACTGATGTAGGCTTAGTTACTACCACAACCTCAGAAAGAAAAAGAAGAAAAAATGTGAGATCCTTAAATTCTCTGTGAGTCTTCTTCTCCTTTGGGCTTAATCTCATTTACAACAGAGCAAAGTTGTCTCTTACACCAGTTTAAGATGAGATTAGCAGTATTTTATTTCTGTTTTGAATTCTTTTCCAGTGGTTGTGAAGATGAGGGGAAATCAAGCCTTCAAGGCTTCCTCTCTACAACTGTGAACCATAAGAACACTAACTGGTTTTATTCATCTCTATAATTACTTAAAGCAGTACAGCATAAATATGAAGTAGGTGTAAATCTCTAACATCATCTGTGTGAATGGTGAGTCTCAAATGTTTATTTTACACACAATGTAAATGAGTCAAAATTAGCTCCCAAAGCTGTAATGTCTCAGAAAACCAGGCTCTGTTACACTGGTTGACAATGACTGCCTCAAGTTTGCTTCAGTACCACCAAATTTCTTAATTATCCTTTGTCCAATAAATAAAACTTTACAATACTATGCCAGTCATAACATCACAGTTTGTGAGCTTCATCAATGTGAATGTATTAGTTGCTCAAGCATGATTCTTCCCCAGTAATCTTAATTTAGATAAGAAAGAAAACAAATTTAAGACATGGAATGACTGTCTAGAATAAATGATGTCATGTCTAGAACATAGAAAGAGAGCTGAATTACCATACCCATATTTTTAATTATGCATATGGACATTCACTGTCCTAAAGTACTCTGAAACCCTCTGGTATGTTTATTTAGCATCAGCAAACCCCCAGTCTTATTTTTACTGCTGCATCATGTTTGCACAGTTTTTTGCAAGTGTTAGCATGTTATTAGGACAACTACCAGCAAGACCGTGCAGACTGGAAGCAGTTAGTGCTGCTTAACCAGCACTGTCAAATCACACATCATAAAAATATTATGGTCAAATCTGTAACAGGGAGTTAAAAAAAGGCTCGGGTATAACACAAGGTCTTCGTAATCTAGCTGACAGAAGTGCAGTCCTCTGAAGTCTGCTTTGCATAGTGCTTGACTGTTTTGCTGGTGTTATTTTGATAGCTTGCCAGTGCCTTGTAGATATGAAAGCAATGTAAAACATGCTGCAAGGATGAGCTACTGTTAGCTCAGTAATCAGGGAGCATGCTAGGTTCCTAATCATTGTATTTTCATAGGTGATTTTTCTGATGTATGAAATGTTACAAGGGAAAACAGTTGGGCTTTCATTTGTTTACCACTGCAGAGTCCTGGTCGGTCTGCTCTGTCCCCTGTGGATATAGCAATGGTTCAAGCACAGGCATGCTGTCGTGCAGACCTGCACCACATGACACAATATAGGCATTTCCCCCCACGTGCTTATGCTATAAAACAGCATTGAAAAGATCATAAATCTATCCCATGCTACATAAATAAAAATAGAGCTGTCAAAGTATTTTAAACATTTATCTTTGTAATCAAAAATCACCTTACCACAAATTTCCCTGAAATTTGTCTTGCCCTGAACAAAGAAAAAGCACTACTGTTCATTTTTTTAATTTGTATCCCTATTCAGAAGCAAAGAGTAATAGGGGTGAGGGTGGAGTAAGGAAAAAAAAAAATGGGGAAAGTAACCAAACAAGTAAATTTTCTCATTCAAAAAGCTTGTGACAAAGTCAGCTCATTGAAATCTTCATTTTCTAAAGAGCCTAGCAGAAGCTTTATTATTTTTTATGTAATTTTACCACTTTAGAAAATAATCTGAATAAGCCTTACACACTACCTCAGCATAGTCTTTTCACCGAGTCATGAGGTCTCCTCTAGTGATTTCTGTTAATTCTACTTTGAACAAAATTAAATTGTTCTTACTAAGAGTATATAGCTAAATATGTCAAAGCCATAGTTCTTCAGTCACAGGTATTTGAACTCAACTAATGAAAATGTGAAGGTCTGAGGTACCTTGAAGTGCTTCCCTTGGTTGAAGTTCTTAGCCACTTGCACACATAGGGAAGTACCAGGAAGCCAGATCCCATGGTGTTTACTCTTCAGATCCCATGGTGTTTACTCTTCAGGTATATGGCTGGGGAGGTACAATATTAGTAAAATATTGTTGGATCTCTCCAGAGATCTGTATCTAGAGATATGTGGAACAGCCCTTCTGGGTGTTAAAAATTTATTTATCTCGATAATGTGTCTCCAACACTGGTGAACAGCACTTGTCTGAAGGACCATGCATGCATATGCCTATAACCCTTATCTTTTAAGCAATAGGAGAGATTTCTTTCTCTCTTGGTGATAGTAATGTTGATCAGCTGTTGTATATGTTACTCATAAACAAAGTGAGGAGAAAGAAGCCTACTAAGGATCACATTAACTCTCTGTTAAGAAACTGTCTGTAGACTTTAAAAGGACAAAACCAATAGAAGACTTCAGATGTTATTTGTTAGACCTGTAGAGTTAAATAGAGGGGGGAAAAGAAATCCTTGGCACAAATGCAAGATGTCCTCTTTCTGTTGGATAAGGATTTATATTTTTCTCTTCTTCCTTCTTGGGGGAGAGGGGACTACAAATAGATTTTGCTTGGAGTTTCTTTCACTCTGGGGAGGTGCAGTGAAGTGAGGAATTGCAGAGCTCAGGACCCCAGGAATGTCCAAGACTTGCAGTTTTGTAATGGTGATAGAGCAGCTACTCCAGTCTATTACTACAGTTATGTGTATGTCTGCTACTAATAATTTAGCAGGAAAAAAAAACCCAAAACAAACCCAAGAAAAAGGAAAATTTCATCAGTGAATGCTGCTGTTTGAAGCAAAGAAAGCAGCACTGAAATGTAGCTGACTGTTATATAGATTAGCCATCTAACATTTCCTCTCCTTTTCCCCATATGTGTCTGATATATTTCTCTTGTTGCTGGAAATGTGGCATGTAATCTAACAAAAAGGTATGCTGCAGAATTTGTTTGTTGGCCACCTTTCCAGTAGAATATAACGAGCATAACAAAGACAGCCGAACATGACACAGCTTTCTGCACGCCGTTGCATTGATCCAGCATCTGTCAGTTTCTAAGAAATTAAAGTCAAGCACCAGAATCTGAATTTGGGCTCAGAATTACAGCAAAAGACACGATTTTGGGTCTCGTTGTGCTCAGCAGGGGTCACGCTCCACAGCAGATGTACCAGAGGGAAAAGAAAACAGATGTAGGTATGGAGAGACTCGAGTCTCTGCACAGTGAAGCTGCTCCACATTGCTGGTGTTATATGGTGTTATATATGGTATTAGAACAACATTATGGTGGGGTGTTGTAGTTCAGTTGTTATTAGTAAGTGTCATTGTGTGCTGATTGCAAGCACTCAAGTGTTCAGAAGGGGGAATCAAGGATACCAAATGGGGAAAAACAATACACAGGAGTCTAATATCCTTAAGAGGATAAATTATCTTTTCCTTGAGAAAGCAGAAATGTTAATGGCTAAGTCTGCCAAGACATCTTCTAATAGAAGTAAATAAAGATACAAAAGATCATTCCAGTTCTTTTATGTGCAATTATAACATATTACTTGTTCTCTTACTGATCTGTACAATCCTGGCATGAAAAAACTATTGACTCATTGTAGAATATTCCAGTGGGTTTAAGGCTGGTGAATCAGGGGAAAGCTTACTTTTTGTTTTAAAAAAGAGCTGAAATGGAACAGGAATGAGCTGCTAAGTATGTGCCTTTTGGGAGTCTTCCTGGAGTTATTTGGGCTTGGCTCATCATTGTATGTGAAGCTATACATACATTCAGTACAGATGGGTACTGAAGTGTTGCTGAGGACATAGACCTGTGCTGTGTAACTGCCGTGGGGCTGAAACCAGCAAATTGCCAACTATTTGAAGCACAGCATCAGCTTATGCATCTCCTTGTTCAGCTGTTTTAGCAGGACTCTGGCCAGGGTGTTGAGATACTCATGTGTTCCATTGTCCTCAGGTAGCTGAAATGATCTTTGGTGATCTGGGGTCAGATCTGATGCTCTCCTCACATGGTAAGCTTTGCTATGTCTAACATAGACTAATGGTGGGATGGAACACCCAACCCTGAAAAACTAGTTGTGTTATGAAATATAGATTTTAATGGTAAGAAGTGAGCTTTTGACTGAGTTTTCATCAGCTAAACTGAATAATATTGGGTATAATAGTTATTTAACTCTGTTCTCAAAGCCTTTTAGTCTTCTAATGTCAGATAATTATTCAGTGGTGCCCAGTGCTAGGACAAGGGACAACAGGCACAAGACAACACAGAAAGTTCCACCTAAACGTAAGGAAAAGCTTTTTTACTGTGAGGGTGACAGAGCCTGGAACAGGCATCCCAGAGGATCTGTGCAGTCTCCTTCTCTGGAGACTTTCAAAACCCAGCTGGATGTGTTCCTGTGCAACCTGATCAAGGTGAAAATGCTTTAGCAGTGGGGTTGGGCTGGATGATCCCCAGAGGTCCCTTCCAATCCCTGTGATTCTGTAATGACCATAGCAAGTACCAGCTTCTGGAAAAAAGAGAGCAAGACGACAGTGAAATAAATGGAAAAAGCTTGGGCAGAACAGTATGAAAAGCATTTATAAAGCAGAAATTCCCCTAAAGAAGTTGCTAATGTTAGAAAACCTCTCTCCATTCTCAGAGGGATTGTACAAATGCTTGTACTAGTTGCTTGGCTGTTTTTATTCCTAAACGCCATTTAACCCATGTAGTCTGGGGACTAGAGGCTTTATGTGCTGCATTTTTCTCTGCAACACTGTTCCAAAGATACATTTCTTTTGTATCACAAAGAATTGCTGTAAGCAAGGGGAGCTCTGGAGTTGCTTTTTTTCTGAGGACAGTGTTAGAGGTCAGGCTGGAGCACATCTGGCCTTTTCTGGAAATTCACATAATGATCATAACACAGATAAAAATGCAAATAGTGCTGTAGCCTCTTTTTCTCTGAAGGAGTCACGCAAGGTACTTCTTTTAAGAGTAAGTAGGATTCATCTTGCTGCTGAAGTGAATGGTAACATATGCAATGACTCTGAAAGGAACACTGTTTTGCAGTATGCAAAGCTGCAGGACAAAATTTGGTGATTCATGCTTAACTGAGATTTTATTGTAGTTTATTTAAAACATGTGAAACATCCAAATGCAGAGGAAAGAAAAAAGCAAAAGAAGAATCAGTAATAGGTGGGGTTGTAATGTGCTCAGCCTCTCTCTGTAAGCAAGATAAATTCCCTCTTCAGCAAACTGAGTTCAATATGTTCCTGTATCATCCAACTAATAGCTGATCTATCTAGCTCTAAATACAGTCCTCTGTATTCTCTGTGCATTGGACAAAGAGGTTTTTCCCTATAGACCTCCAGCTGCAGAGCTTTTTAAAGGCAGGCTGTCACATCCTCCAGTGAAGTCACTAAGGTAAATAGAGTGTGAGGTTAAACGGATGTCCAAGAAGGCTGGTTGGTGACAGCAAGGTGAGGCAAGCCATAGCAACTTCTGAATAAGACAGGAGGTTTTGGTGTCAGGGCAGCATGCAAAAAGCAGGTAAAAGGACTGTGCTAGATCTTTGTCAGGTAGTCTCAGGGATGCCAAAGTGCCCAGCTCTACAGGGCATGTCAGGGCATGCTCAGCAAGTGATGACAAAGGAAACTGTGGACAGTGGAAGAAAGGGAACATACTGGTGGTTGGATTCATCTCCTTCATGGCTTCTGCAGCATCTCTTGTCTTTTATCCTGAAGGCTATGTCAAGAGGATGAATGTGAGGGAGAGGTAAGGAAATGTGAGGAAAATATCACTACTGCTTTGTGAACTAATTCAGCTGGTCTTTGGGTGACTCTGATGGTGATCCAAGTTATAGTGAGGAGCTCTTCTCTTGTGTGACACTGACGAAGCATGAGGTTTCATGGGACGATGCTTCCCTGACTTGTCCAAGGCATCTCCTCGCATCATCTTCTTTAATTTCAGAAGCACATCAGAAATGTTCTGTACAACCATGCCTAAAATGATCCTTAGGTAAAATAATCCAGTACACCAGCTCTGAACCTTTGATTTGCAGCACAACTTGAAGCCAAGTAGAATCACTGTGAGAATTTAATATGACCCAAGTAAATAACTTCCAGGTTTATGTAGTCTGGAAGTCTTGTCTCATGCATACTATGAACATTCAGAGGAACCACAAGCAGTTTGGAGGTTCCCATAAACATGGTTTTGGCAATCATGTAATTCCTCTGAGAAAAGCTAAAACCTGTGTTTTTCAGCTTTGATTCTTATGGTAGGATTTTTAAACCCACATTTGAGTGTCCTACATACATGTTCTAGTTCTACTTGCTTTTGTGGAAGGCTATCACTTAAGAAAAAGAAAAGCTAGTTAAATAAGGTACCCAAATCTGAATTAAGGTGTCAAAAAATAAGCATTCTAAAGCTTTCCATGAACTTAAACTATATATAAAAAAAAATTCCATAACATTGTGTTTAGATTTTCTTATTAGCCAAATAATACCTAAGTAGCACTCTTCTAAAGTCTTTTTATATGCCCACCTAGGAAGAGTAGTGCTCCTTATTTACCCATAATCTAATTTCTAAAATTACCAGTATGACATCTCTACTTGAGAATGACCTAGCTCTTTCTTTTAATAAAGAAATGTAAAGAGCACTGTTACCAGAAGGGTTGGTAATTGTGTGTTTCATCTCATCATATCAACACAAACAAATACTCTTTGGCTACTGAACTACGATCAAGTGCATATCAGTTTTTGCAATGTTTATAAGATCACCACAAATACCAATTAGTGTGGCTGATGAAGAGGACATTATCTGTGGAACAGTGTTTGCCACCCCTATTCACAATCCAAAATGGTCTAATCAGTCAGTCTGAAGTGCTGTGAATAAAGGAGCCGGTCTGGGTGCTGGCTTAATGGGTTTATATTGTTTTTAAAGAGAGTTGATCTGTCAATGGAGCAATACCAGTTTATACTGGTAGAATAACTACTAAATGCTATTTGGGAGAAATCAACACTTCAGGTATTGATTTAATCAATACCAAGTTCTATCTAGTTTAATTACTATCAAGTTCATCTACTGCTGTCCTGCCTCCAGATTTAAGTATCATGGAATGAGAATGGCAGCCATGAACATGCAAGTTAAGGTCAGATGATGTCCAGAAGAGAAGATGTTTATGGCAATTTCAGTGGTTCTTCTCCAAATATGATTTCCAGATGTACTTCCTTTACTTTAATTCTTCCAAGAACTATTTGGAGAAGTTTTAAAAATATTTTATTGTCTTAGTTTTTATGATTCCAGTTGATAAAAACAGTCCATCTTTACTGAGCATGCATTGTAATATCCGACTACATCGTGGCAAAGTGCTGTGGTTTTACTTTTATTGCCTTTTCTAAAATTAGTATAAACCATAGAAACTGAAAATCCTTTTTGGGAAAGGGAGTGATAAAGATAAAGCGAGCAGCATTTAGTTTTTTTCCCCAACCAGTTCCAAATGTGCCACTGTGCCTATTACATCCCATAAACACCAGGGCAAAAGCACCAGCTGTGCATTACTCTCAAAGGAAATGCTATTTCCTCTCCTTTTGGCACAGACTACCCCCCCAAAAGGAAAAAAAGCCCTAGTGGGCAGCAGCTAACCATGAAGTCTTTGTAATGGTGTTATATATAAACAGTGTGATGTGATACGTCTCTCCTGACAGCCAATCCCTATAAAAATATAAACCAAAAAGATGCACTAAAATGAAGGGAATAAAAGGTGTTTGCATTTGAAACTGTTTCTGGAAGGATTTACCACAAGATCGACCATAACTGGTACTCGCTGGGTGGCTGTGATAAAGGCAGGCAGGGAACTAAGCACCCTTAATATGTTAATGCCACTTGGAGTTGTCCTGCTAATACCCGTTAGAGTGCAAAATCTACTTAAAAAATAAAATCAGTTGAGAAGTGCTATGTGCTACTTTACGTTAAATGGGAGGCACATTGAAATGCCATTAATATTTGAGATGTGCTTTGATTTAAAACACTCATTAGTGCTTCCCAAGTATTGGAAAGCAAACCAGAGGGAGAATGAATACTCTCTGAAGCAAGGACTCCTGAGGATCCCTGAGTTGTTGCTCATCTAAACTCCAGTCTAAAGCAGCTAGAATCCATCCCACACCAGTATCATGCATTTTTATTAGATAAATTAAAAAAGTGAATTTTCCAAGCTTTTTGTTGTTTGAGGACCACAGCTGCTGCCTGCTGCTTACATAGCTGAATGCAGTTCCCCATGTCTGTCTTTGCTATCACCTCTTTACCCAGCTTGGACTGCCCATGTGGATCCAAAGTAAAGGTCTGGAAAGAAAAAGAGAAAATCCAGCAGTTTCACCAATGCCAATTGATAACAGGAAGAGATTGGCAGCTGTTTATGAAAGACTTAGGTGTAAAGCAAGGAGGATATATCAGTGAAAGGGTTTTTAGAGAAAAACTTGTGAATTTGGGAGAAAAGGCAGTAAATGACTGAAGAGATGAACAGGGACTGGGAAGGAAAGGTGTCAACACAGGCCAAAGAACAAGTACAACTGGAACATATCTTGAAAGGTATCTGCAGGGCACTTAAATTATATTGTTCTAAGGCATGGGTGGACACTAGAAGGTAAACCTCAAACTAAAAAATAAAAAGCCCACCCCAAAATGTCATATCAAATTAACAGTCAGGACCAATTTGTAGCAGAGTTTCAGGCGTAGTTTGCTCCCTTTGCATATTAGGGGAAGGGAAAAGTAAAAACAGAAGTCAAATCACGGTGGTTACTTGGTAATAATCCGAGTAAGCCATCTAAAAGATTGAGAAAACATAGCAGATGCCAGTAGGATTGAAATTAAAGCACATTCAACTCAGAATGCAAATAGTGCTGAGACCGTAAGGTTTCCCTAAAGCTCTGGCAAACATTTGGCTGGATTGATATTTTGGGCACTGATCTGCATAGCATCTGATTGTGAGCTGAATATGAGCAATGCAGAAAGGCAGATTTTAACTGAAGGGGAAAAGGCTGCCTATTGCCTTCTGTGAGGCTGAGAGACAAGTTATAAAAAGCCTCATGGTGCAGCTCCTCATTTCCAGTTGGCAAGTGGAACCTCCAGCCCCAGTTTCCATCCTGGGAGAGCTTTGCAGCACACCATGGAGTGGTGAGGGGTGTTCTCCAACATTTCAGTCTGCCAAACCTGTCCCTTAGAGGACAGCACCAATGGCCCTGGGTCAGGCCAGCAGCTGATGTAAATGAAAATAATTCCAGTTCCTATCAGCCTTGAAGCAGTACTCTGCCAAAATATACACTGGTTTTGGGGTTTGGAGCTGCCAGAGCAGTAGTGGGAAATGTTGCTATCTTACTGGTTTTGCATTTCTTCTTGATTTCATGTAGCATGCCAATAGAAGACTGAATCGAGTCCAACACTTAATTTTTGAATGGCAATGCAGAGGTGGCTCCCATTTTTGGTAGCCATAAATGCTGGGGGTTGAAAACTTGTTGGGAGTTGTTGTGTTACAAAACAACTGTCTCTACTATCTAGTGAGCATCAGCATATTTTAGTGTCTGGGGTACACGTGTTTACTTCTTCCTGAGTCACAGGCCTTCAAATAGTGGTTTATAGATATGTCTGGTCATCAGAGTCCGTTCTGATTTCATTTCTGTTCATCAGAGTCAGATTAGACTGCAAGAAAGTTACTTTGAAAAGACTCACCTTTTAAAATTAGAAATATAATAGTATAAAAGTCAGGTTTTTGTCACCTTGATGTTTATAATGTATTGATATCATATAGACAATAGAATCTTTATTCACAGTAAATTACACTGCTAGTGCTTAATAACTGATTTTCTGTTTGTCGTCTCTGACAATGTGCTGAGTTTTCATTAAAATGGTCTACATAGAAATGCTTGGTTTTAAGCAGTTAATAATATTTAGCTTTTAAAATAAAAATAAATATTAAAACAAGTTTAACCCCCCAGATTTCATTGGAAGAAAAATCAGAACTCAATCAGCATTGGAGGAGGGGTTATAGTTTTTGCAAAAATGTGAATGTCATGCGAGATTTCGGGTGGTCCAATTTGTGTCAAAAGCCAAACATCTAGCAACATTACTATTTTATTGCTTAAGTATATAAGCCTAAAGAAGTAGGGAGTTAAATTCTCCCTTCTGAGGCAAGATGCTGTTCCTTACTGCCGAAATCCGCTGACATGGAAAGACAGAGAAGCTTTCATTGCAGCTAATGGCAGTGTACCTATCCTGTGAGTAATTACCAGTCTCCAGTCTTTGTTGCTTCTCTGCTCGTGAGACTAATGTTTATTCAGAACAATAAATATAAGGTCTATGACACTTTTAAAGTAATGTTCAGATGTGTCTGTGTAACCATGGATGAGTGGTGCTAGTAGTTTTATGCTTTAGTAAACATATTTGACTCTCTGAGCGCTCCAGGGACAGTAGTGGAGTGTGGCAGATGCCGGAGAAGCGGTAATGATTTGCAATTTTGGATGAACTTGTGGTAATAGAGAATGTAATGACAAGGTAGGGGGATCAGCTTTCATCAGATTCATTTTCTGCTTCATACAGAATATTAATGATTCATTTAGCATTGATCTGTACTGATTCGGAGCGCAGATTTGTATCTGTAATCTAGGAGATTGGTTAATTTTTATATCCTCGTGCTAAGTAAATCTTACTAGTGTGCACAGCTGGCTCTGTGTAGTTAATGACCCCGAATAAATCCCATTATAATTCCTGGATGGTGCAAAGGTTTTTCATGGTGAGGAGCTGAAACCCTGCCCACCACCAGCCATCAGCCCAGGTGTAAACTATCAGTCTGGCCCCTAGGCCGAGTATCTTCCACAAGGTGTTGAACATTTTCAGCTACCAGATACTTCAGATGGGTATTTGATGCATCCTGTCTCCCAGAGACAGGGTTAGATTTTTCCCCAGTCCTGTGCAAACCTCATGCACATGTTTAGCTTTATGTTTATAAGCAACCCCCTCAAAGCCAACATTGCTAATCATATATGTAGTGCTTTACTTGATTTTTAAACATTTGCAGGTTTCAGACCTGTGTTTTCAGTTTCAGCCAAGTGAGAAAAGTAATTTATTTCTCTCAGTATGTGATGCTTTTGGAAACTGTTCTTCTGACTCACTAAAAGAAAGAGTACTTTTACTTGAAGTAATCATTTCATCTGGTCTGAGCAATGATGTGCATGGTTGTCTGGGAGAAATTAATTTTTTTTCTATTTTCTTTGTCACAAGCGAACAAGAACATTTTTGCAGGGGGCTACTCAATGCACTTGCGAGTTACAAGGAAAACCATTGTTTCTTTACTTGAAATTGCAGATGCTTAACAATCAGACACAGTAAAGTAAGGAAATGACTATGGCTTTTGGGAAACAGGTTTCTAACCAGTACGCATAAACCTGATACTGATAGAACGGAAGAAAAAAATCTCTATTTAATCAATTTGATCAAATTTAACCTTTACAAAATTGAGCTTTGTCTGCCTAAGTCATGCATGTACCTGCTGTGTAAAAGGAGGAAATCTCCTGTATCTAGGAGACTACAGCCAGCTAATCAACTTTAACAGTATATTATTTTCCTGGTTTAAAATTTTTTTCCTATCTAAATCCTAGGGACTGACTAACAAGAACACAGAGTACCTGTGGTGCCTTTTGATTTACAAGTTTCTAGGTTCAGTCCATGACTCAAATTTATCTTGTTCATAGCTGAATGAGCAATGTGAAATTTAGAGTAGCTATCACAAAAGCGTAGCAGTAGTAGTAGTCAGATTTTCCACTTTAGGGATAGAATTAAAACAAAATAAATATCAAATCTGTGAGAATCAAATAACAAAGGAGTGATAAACATGTTTTCCTTTGTGTTACAAAGGACTAGTCCTCTTCAGGTGCTAGAACTGTCCTTAGGGCCAGGTTTAGATATCAAATTCATACTGTCTAGCACCTGACTCTACAGCAGGAACTGCTGATGTCAGTGGCACCATCTGTAGAGCAAGAAGTTACTCGGTGTGATCAAAGATGTAGAAACTGGCGCTCCATAATTTCAAAATGTTTTCCCATCTGGAGTCACTATCATAGGTACTTCAGTGGAAAAATGCCTGTTTTTCCTCTCTGAACTGGGGAATCTTCAAGTTTTGTGCTACTGGGGTAGCAGTTCCATAACGGCTATTGAAGCAATGTGTAGTGCATATGCTTACTTAAGTCAACAGCATCTTCTTAGTATACCCAGAAAGCATGAATTTCTAAAACAAGATAGATAAGAAGCTCAAAAGTAGATACAGCTAATTCCCTCCATTTAATGAAATGATGAAGTTAGATACTATGTTCTTAGGGTTTTTTTCAGAGTAATTGAAGTGAAAATGCATTCCAATCCTAAATGAAACTGAGGACAGCATAGGTAAAGGAGATTAAATTTTCATCTAGCAAATTTGAAAATGAAAAAATTGTTTAGGCAGCTCCAAGTTATGCAGGTAACTTGCCCAGTATGAATAACCATGGGTCTTGAGTCAGCAAGCAACTTTAAGAAACGTGGATAAATTGTTTTTACCCTGGGATTACACAGAAAAGGGAGAGTAATTCTTGTAATATATCCAGTGTATTTCACTAGAGAATTCCTTTTCACTTTTTGGGCTGGTTTTGCTGGCTGTGTAGACAGATCTCTTTTTAGTTTATTCCTCATGGAACAATCCCCAAGCAATTAAGTAAAAGTGATTTCATTTACTGTTTCCTAATTCACCCGAGTATCAGTATTTTTCATGTAATGTTCATATCCTCCACTAGCTTATGAATACATCCTCTTGTGCTTTATAAAATAAGTGGGTAAATTCCTCTATTTGATGTACCTAAGTGTGTAAATGACACACTGACTAGATAAAAATGGAATTCCTATTTGTCACTCCTTTACCTAAGTTTGCCTTTAAATTCTATGTTGCAGTTATTGTCTCCATACCCCAAGCCATACAGAACAAAAAAAAAGGAAAAAAAAAAAAAGAGAGCAGAACAGATCTTTGACTCAGATTAATTTTGTCACTCAGTAAAAGTCAGAACCCAAAGACTTTGAGGTGTGAACATGTTATGAACTTTTTCTACTGTGCTTTTCATGTTACTAGGACTGCAAAGGACACATCAAATAATGGAGCTCCTCTGATATTCCATAAGCAAGTGCTAACAGTATCCTAGAGAAAATCTATTCTCAAGGGTTTTCAAAGAAAATAACCTGATCCAAATACACATTCAAACTCTGAGTACCAGACACAAAGGAAACCAGTTGCAATGCTTGGGTTTGTTTTGTTTTTTCCCTTCACAAACAGAACCAGTCTTAAAGCCACTGTCTGTCATGAATAAATCAAAGAAAATAAGAAGCTCCTCTGGGCCTACAGCAATCTTCTGTAGCTAATTTCCTTAATGCCAATATAAATATATCATTATTGTATTGTATATCATTAACAGCCTTGGCAAAAGGTAACAAGAGCTATGGGTAGGCAACAGAAAAATGAGATACACTGTTAATCTGATCTAATTGATGTCAAAGCCAGGGAGTGAAGAAGCAATTCACAGACTGTGTGGAAAAGTAGGGCTGCAGTATCTGAAGATATTGTCTCTGAAGGAGGAAAAAGTTTGTTGGTGAAGCCTCACTGAAATGGACGATCTATAGAGCTCTTATTTTTACTTCAGTTATAAACTACAGCAGAGATGAATCAAGAATGCCATACTGCCTCTTCCATGATGTTTTAGATTTCTCATTTTCTTTTGTCGAGAAAGCTGCTGATAGTCACAGTAAAGCAAATTTTGTTAGTTTGGAGTCAGCGAGCACATGGTACAGCAATGTGTGATCGTTGTGCAACAGTTGGAACATCTTGCTGTTGCTGTCTCTTCCTCATGACTGCCAGCAAAATGACTCTGTTGGCAAAAGCAGCTCACACAGCACCTGTGTTGTGATGTTGAGAGGGGGTGACTTGCCGTAAGCTACAGCTTGCTTAACTCTCCAGCAGAATATTTCTCCATTGCAACTCTGTTTGTCTTAAACCCAGAATTTTTAATAGGACAATTTCAGTCTTGCACTTTGACTTTTGCTGCTAGTATGTCAGCTCATGGGAACTGGAAAAAAGAACATGTAGCCCTCTCTAGCCTCCTCCTGGGAAACCCAACCCAGAGTTTCTAGTGTGATTATAGTTCCCTTACCTTTCAGTTTGATGATCTGGTGGAATTGCCTGCTTATTCCATCATCCTATATATTATTTAGATAAAACTATTGGTATTTTAGAGTTTTCCACATATTCATAGAATATTAGGGGTTGGAAGGGACCTCTAGAGATCATCGAGTCCAACCCCCCTTCCAGAGCAGGATCACCCAGGGCAGGCCACACAGGAACAGAACCAGGTGGGGCTTGAAAGTCTCTAGAGAAGGAGACTCCACAGCCTCTCTGGGCAGCCTGGGCCAGGCTCTGTCACTCTCAGAAGTTCTTCCTCATGTTGAGATGGAAACTTCTATGCTCTAGTTTATATCCATTGTTCTTGTCCTATTGCTGGGCACAACAGAAAAGAGATTGGCTCTTTCCATTTGACACCCACCCTTCAGATATTTATAGACATGAATAAGATCCTCCCTGTCTTCTCCTTTCAAGGCTAAACAGCCCCAGTTCCCTCAGTTTCCCTCAGTCTTTCTTCACAGGGGAAATGCTCAAGTCCCTTAATAATATTCCACTAGTTTCAGAATTCTGACATTGAATTTTTCATTGATCTTCACAGTAAAAGCAAAAGTTGTGGTGCCCCCTGGAATAGAGATTCTGTGTGTAAACCAAATCATCTACAGAGGCAGTGTTATCGCCTATGTATGTCATTGAGAAAAGTGAGATGTTTGCCATTCATTGTGCTAATTAAAGCTTTTTCATTCATGCGTGGTAGATTCAGCATTATTGTTATCCTTGCTTGGCACCGTAGTAAAGAGTGCGTTATTGCCGATCAGATGACTGATTTACAGTTCATAAAATAATTTATAAACCAGTAAAGATCTCTTGAGCCTGAAGCCTGACTTTAGAAATAACTTTTCTTTAATTAGAAAAGCTGGGTAGAAAAATTTTGAAAACCTTAGGAAGTTTAATTATAAAAAGATACCGTTTTTTTTTGTCATTCAGGTGACCTGTAAGAGTATTTTGGTGGACTGTCATGAGGAATGATAGCAATAGCATGATAAAATTCACAAGGCTAATTTGAATACATTTTTAGGCCGCACATGGTATTGCAGAAATGATAGAATGCTAAGCAGACAAAATAAGTTAAAACATCAGCTAATGGTTGACTGCATACAACATCTGTATACATTTTAGATGTCATTTTGGGTACACAGCAATTTGTGGAACAAGCAGATCAAGGAATTTGCAGCAGCATTTTTTTGAAAAGAAAATTCACAGGAAGAATTTGACAGTGTTTTACACTGTCATTTTTAATTATGTTTTAGTAGTGTCAGTTTGCACTTCAATTTTGAAAATATTATTTATTAATCTACTATAATTATTGCATGTTGCTAGCGAGCTTTACTTTGAAATGAAAATTAAAAAATTCTCTTTGGAATATGTTTTTAAAGGACTTTTTTTTCTCAACATAGATTCTTTCTTCTTCTTTCCACTCTGTTTACACTGCTGTGATGAGGTAAAAAGCTCAATTCTTTCCAAATGAATATATAATGATGCTAGTACTAAAACAGTTAACTGGATAACTGGTATTTACAAAAATCTTCAAATGTAATAACTTCAAGTTCTTTGTTGAATATTCATTAAATATCCTTTTCTCATAGGGCTTATAAATCCTCTGAAATGCAATACATACACACTTTAAAATTTGACAGAAAATACTCATATTTCTAAGATAAAGGTTTTTTTCTTCTTTAAGCACTCTCTCAAATCATATATAATCAGGAACATTGGCAACACTGCTGCTCGGAGAAGGACGGAGTGAACATCAAGAAATCCAAATGAATTCAATCCCATTAAATGTAATGGTGTGGTAAATCTCACTATACCATCTGCTGTAGAAGGCTGAGACACTATTGGAATTCCACATCTTATTTACATAGCAGATAAGAATGTGTTGGGAGATTTATATGGCAAATGAATACCCAGAGACGAAACTAAGTTTCTAGTCTGTTCACATCTGGGGAACATCTACATCTGTAGAGCATTATGCAAAAACTACTGTAAGTTAGCCTTTCTGTGAAAGACCCTGCCACTTCATTCCAACATTACCCATTAAAGAAAAACAAAAACACAACACAAAGCAGTGAAAAAGTTCCTGGAAATGCTGGTGGGAGCCGAGCTACTTCATCAAAAGAAAACATAACCTCTCCTAAATTATTACATATTTCCAAAGGAATTAGCATTGAACATCATAGTAGATAGATTGTATCATATTTAAAACATCTGTGCTGTGAGTTCAGAAATCACCCTGTGGCAAAACATTAAGGAAAATATGCCACAGATTTATTTTTTTCCCTCTTGAATGTTTAGATTGACACTCCCCATTTTAACTAGATTCGCAACTTTCATTTACTTAATACTGGAATAGAGCTGAGCTGCAACCCAGTTTTAAACCAGATGATATCACAGGCATATCTTGCACACTCTCTGAGCTATAGAGGAACAAAACTCTGCACAGTAACCTCCACCTGATATACTCTTCTTCATCATTAAATTTAATAAATCTTGAGCTTCCTTGGGAATGGCATGTCCTTCGTGTGCCCATTGATTGTAAAACCCATCACTTGTCAATTCTGTTAAACATTAAAGTTCTAATACATCAAAAGTGCATAGGGGAGCTGACCTGGGCTAAGAAAGCATTTTATGCAGGAATATTAATAGAGTTCTTCTGTAGCTGCCTCATGTACTTCAGATTGGAAACCTCTGAACCAAAGCCAATTGACAGTAACATATTTGGAAAGGAAGATGCTTTTAAATTACCTCCTTTCCATTTAATCAGACAAGCAACCTCTGAATCCCAAGCCGTAGGTGAATGTTTAAGAGAACATTCTTTATATAGTTAGCTGAACCATGCCCAAGAGCGCCCACTGACAGCTTTCCTATTACCAGAAGGACAATGAATCATATGAACTTTGCTGACACACGTGCTATAATAATTGTTACATTTTCTTTTAGAATATATCCTTGGGCTCACTTTTGGCCTCACCTTAAAGGTGACAGCTTGTAAGCTACATAAGCTAGCCTGCTACTAAATCATCAATAACAGTTCATAAAATATCCTGTAATAATTTAGCAGTGCACTGGTACTGATCTTAATGGAATCAGACATCAGCAGTTATGCTATTTCCTCCACCGATTCTGGATACTTCTATTGAACATTTGTTAAAACAGTTGTTCATCTACAGTGTACATATTCCTGCCAAGCTTCATGGAAATATTTCTATTCATTATTTTTTAACATCAATTCTCAGTAGAAGTTCATCTTTTCTGTTTGGAATCACTCTGGTGTTATACAGATATATTTGTTTCACGTAGCAGACATAGTTACATACATTAAACCAGACACATTTGCATTCTCCCCAGGTTAATGGCCAATTTTTCACAACAACTTTCCGAGTAGGAACACTGAAACAAAACAAAGTTCTGTATTTTTCTATATCACAGCCCTATTATTTAAGTATTTTGTTTTCAAAAGCATACCTTAAGCAGTCCACATTCATGTCCACTCTATTTTTCTCCGCCAAATGCTCTAAAAGAGATTTCTGGGAAGTGCTAGCACATTTTGGATGTTAACTCAATATGAATATTAGCAATTATTATTAATGATGTATGTACTGTTACAGTAGAACAGCTTCTGTCCCCCCAAAAATTCTTCTTGAAGCAATATGGTCATTACTCTTTCCTTAATTATGGTAAACATCTATCAGTAGAACTGGTGACAATTTTATTGGAGATCTACAATAGATTTTACCCAGTGCCTGGCAAGTGCAGCTCCTTTTGTTCTAGGTTCCCTTCTGCTTTTTTTATTTCAGTATAGCAGAACCTTGGGCGATAGTGGTGGTTGGTAGCAATGCCTGCAGGAACCCCCATGTCCCTGCTGAACATTCCCACCTGAGAGGTGGCAATGTCTTTGCCACTCCTTGAAGGCTTTTCGCCCCAGAGGTAGGGAGTTCCCCGAGCCCACTCTGTGTGGCTCATCTGGGTGTCCCAAAGGAAAGCCACACGCCACAGGTGGAGCTGCAGGGATGACAGCCCTGTCAGGGCATGAATGACTGTCACCAAACCTAGCAAAGGAGACATGGAAGTTGATTTACTATTTGGATGCAATTGGCTGAGTTAAAGGCTTGCCAGAGTACTTATCTGCATGATTTTACGCACCTGATTTAACCAGAGAACTTCTAACACATTTAGCTGGGCTCCTTGTAAGCCCCTCCAGAGCTCCAACAGCTCTCCCAGTTTCTGTGATTCTATGTTGGAGACTTTTGTTATTAGGTCTAGATCTCTAAATATTAATATTAAATCCCTTCTCCACATCAAGAAATGCTGGGATTTGCTTCATGAAATAATTGTGGTTAAAGCCAGCAGTGTTCTCAGATACCAGTTCTATGAAAAAAGGATGGATTTTCTATTGTATGCATTATTTTATGAAAGTAATTTTCACATAATTTTATGAAATCTTTTTAATTTTCATGAAAATAACTCATATTTTTCTATGGAGTCAATGACAGCACAAGATGTAACTTCTTTCTTTGATCCCCGTCTGTCCCATTTATATCTTTCAAAGGCAGAATCATTTCTAGGTCTATCCAGTAAAGAAAAGTCTATGGCTTACAAAACAGTGTTACTCTTGTCCTTTTCCAAGGACTCTACATACCATGTATGGAGCTGCAGATGTGGGTGGATATAAGGAATTAATTAGCATATGAATCCTTCTGGTTGCTGTGAGGCTTGAGACCTTCAGTTTCAACTTGACAATATAAGTTTTCTTTTTCTCCTCCATCTCCCCAGAAGGGCTTCCAAGGAAGCACCCACACCATGTGTTTGTTGATCTCGTCAAACCTCAGGTTTCCACAAAACTTCTGTATCCATCAGGAGTTTCTGATTTCCTGAGCCTACACCCTACTTGGTCAGAGAAATTTTCCAGATGCTGACTAGCTCTCATAGCAACATCAAACACCTAATTTCCTCTGTCTCTTGTGACTAGACTGTTATCTTCAACTCTTATATTTCCTCACCTATCTCCTTGAGATAGCTTACTATATCTCATGGATAAATAAAACCATGTATAAATAAATACATGTAAAGGCGGGTACGAATAAATACCATACAGGATTTATTTGGAAATTCTATTAAAATAAAAATGGATTCATTCTGTGCAAATGTACTTTTTAGTTTCACCTGAGCTGCTGCTTATTTTCTTAGCCAAAATGAAGAAAAATCATTGTCTTTTTTAGACAACATGTTAAGTTCTAATGAACATTAGGCAACCAGGAAATACTGGAGTCATAAAGCCTCTCCAAGATACAACTCCTCCTATTATTCCCACTGAAGGGGTACATCACTGCCATTATGTGTAAGGGTTTCAAAGACCACTTGAACATTATATAGTTTTCTGCTTTATTTCTAAGACATGAATTTTTCTCTTTTTCTTTCTTTTTCCCCAATAAGAATGTCAATCCATTTCATGCAATCTTATCTTTTCCAGTATACAGAATGATACCTACAATAAATAGACTTATCCTTTTGATAGATGTTGTTTTGAATTCTTGATCACAGGTTGGATATTTCCTTGTGTTGTGATAAAATCCAGTACTCTCTATTTCACATATTTTGTGATATTTTCACAACATTATACAATTGCAAATCTTTCTCAAACATCAGTAAATATTTATTTTGCAGGAAAACTGGCATTGTAGTTTTTAGTTCCTTTAGTACAAATTGTTGAAATAATTGGACTATGTAACTTATCAATCAAAGACAACTGGAACTGTTTTCAAATATTCGTTGTCACAGAGGTCTGAAAATACCAAATTATTTTTTTGGTAACCAAAGTGATATTCTTTAAACATGCATTTTAATTTACTTTGTTTGCAACAAATTATGTATTGGTTTTGCCCAGTGAATTATCACACTTTTATCTTAGCTGCCCATTAGAACAAAGATCTTAACTCTGGGCTGACTTCTGGTTAATAACTACAGAATATATACTCTCATGAAAATGATTTCAGATCTGTACAGTCAGGAAAAAATGGTGAGTAGTCAAAATATTGAAGCTCTCAAAAAAAATTGTCAGAAAAATTAGACATAAAAGTGTTTCTATGCTTTCCAAACAGATTTTTGGCTTTGTCTTTTCTCCCAGCACAGGAAAAATTACAAAAGGTTCTTTGATAAGACTATGTGCAAAGCAGTGAACCATAACTCAAACCTAAAGTGAACTGGAATCCCTTATGAGTTCAAGCTGTATTCATTCATACATTATATTTATCATTTTTATACAGTTAATATCCTTCTCTACCTTCAAACCTATGCTTTTTGCTTTAGCTCAACTTGAGAATGGCCTGGCTTTATGGTAGTTCCCACTCGTCTGGAGGCATGGAAATAGCACAGAAAATGCTGGTGTCTGTCTTTGTGGTTGCCAAAATATTTTGTATATTCCTGCTTTTTCAGAGTTCCCCTTTCAGAATGTAAGGAGGGTGGGTGGTGCAGCTGGTCACAGACTGTTGCTGAAGTACAGCCTTGAGTCCATGAGTGTTTATAGCTCCATCCACCCCATGTGTTAGCTTTTTGTAAGACTCCAATTGCTAAATGTGGCTAGAGATGCCTTCCAGTAAAGACACTATCAGACCATGGAACAGCCAATAATCTTACTATGTTCCAGAATATTTTGTCTGAAAACTTTTTTTTTTTAATAGAAAATTAAATTCTGTAAAGCTGAGCATAATCTTGCTTCTGAAAACAAACCAAAGATACTTTCTCCAAAAGAAGTGGTCTACTCTTGTTCTCTTCAGCGTCTACATGCCAGTGAGGATGGTGGTGCTGACTCAGAAATACCAATGTATAGTAATAAAAATATGTTCCACAACATGGAATATTTTTTTTTTAGTTTATTATTCCATAGACTTTCAAATGTTTTGTATGTCTCTGAAAAATATAATGCCCTATTCTACCTAACCAAGAAGCACAAAACTCCATCTTATTAACTGTCAGCAGTAAGCATATTAATACTCAGACATACAGTGTTTCTCCTATGGCATTCTGACATTAACTACCCTGGGAAAAATCCTAGAGTATTCCTAGTGAAATGGCACAAGATAAATCTGATTTTTAATGGAAGCTTAGATCTCTCCAGAGCCTTTTTTCATCCTGAGGTTTTAGCCATGCGGGACGGAGCCCATTAAACAGAAGAGCAGTGAAACAATATTGCAGAACAGCACATGTTTACTCATTAATGAGAAGTTCTGATATAAAACTGGACATTTCTTGCAGGGTGGAATCTTTTCATTCTTGTTTTTGAGGAGGGGAAGACAGCAGAAAGGGAGGAGGGGGAATCCTTTAATTGTTAGTGCAGGTTTTAAACTGACAAGCCTCAAAGGCAGAATACTGACTCTTTGATCTTAAAAGGGTTGTAAAAGGATGGTCTCACTTGTGTTTATTCAAATATTTGCAGGTAAATGCTGATAATCTAAACTGAGTCAAAGCTGCAGAATTTAGCATAAGTGATTTGCATATCAAGAGCCTCAAAATAAATACCAATTCAGAGATCTTAAATGTTGTCAGAAACTAATCATGACTTGAAATTAACTTGGGGCTTGCCTACATATGGAAGTCTGTGCTCAGAAAAGTGTTCATTGGTAACCAATAGTCTAAGAGAGATGTTTAATCCCCACTAAGAGGGCTTTGTGGTAGCTGTAGGTATCTGCAGCCACATACCTGTTGGTTTGGGGCATATCAAAAGCAAAAGGGCAATGTGGCAGGGCACACTGAGCTGCTGTGCTGTACATCCTCACCATCAGACGTTATCTGCTGGAGACATATAGTCTGTAGTTGATTCTAGTTAATAGCCGAGAGATTTGTTTCTAGTGAGCTTGTAGGCAACTTCCACTTCACTGTTTCTGGGCAGAGTTGTTAATTTTTGAACGACTGGATTCTTGACGTGTTGTTTTACTATTTGTAATTATTTGTGTTTCAAGTAAAAGTGTCACAGTTTCTAAATTACTTGTCTCCTAAACCTATTTTTAGCACCTGGTTCCTGCTACTTATGCCAAGAAATCATTAGCCATAAAATAATTTTGTGCCTGTTACTTGACTGAAAGAATGTACATTCTGTATGAGCACTGAGCAACCTGTTTGGAAGTACAGATCCTTCATATATCTTCTCCAAAAGTCAACAAAAATTGTCTGTGTGGGGGAGGTCTTCTGTGCGCATGAATGCTGCAACTGATGAAATAAGATGCTAATAATTAGCATTTATCAAGTCAGATCACCTGTACTGCCCAACTTACTAACATAAGATAAAAGTTTCAGCCCCTTGTTTCTCTTGGTGGAGTGTTTAGAATATCAACATGTACAAAAAAAGACTAGGAAATGCAATTTGTGCAAAAACTTGCAAACCGCTTCCTTCAGTGTGAACTGATACCTCATGACGTTCGAAAATTAACTAATTGCAATGTTGTAGAGTTAGGTCATCACTTCAGTCCTTCTCCTTCTGTACAGTTCTGTACATTGCCAGTTTAAATCTCGTATGGACAACAGAAGTCTTTAAGACTAAGACCAGTTTTGGGCATTAGAAATATATTAATGTCAGTCTCCCACATAAGGAAAAATTACCAGCAAGGGGATGGCTTTTTCAGCTACTCATTGCTTACTCAATCGCCTCCTCAGGTGTTTGTCACACGTAAGAACTTTCTATTTTAATTGACCCAGGGTGGCATGACTGGAGTTTGAGCTGGTGACTTTACAGGTTATTAATTACAGGTTTCCAGCAGTAGAAGTGGTTTGTTACCTACCAATACATCAACTTAGTAAATCCTAGAAGGTGAGCGTAGGTTTTAGTTTTCTAGATCTCAGTCTCCATGATAAGTGAATGAGTGTCTACTGGACCCAGCTAGGTCCCGGGCTGAGATTTTTAACTGGAATTTAAACATTGCATAGTAAATGAGCTACATTTTTAAAGAACCTAAGTCTTAAGAAGTATAACTGGAGTCCCTCTTTTTAGAGCTAATGTCCCAAGATAAAGTTTCCTGTTAGTACAGTTGTATCAGGCCATAAATTTCTTTGAAATTATTTAGAATGAGGACAGTTTTGAGTAATAAGCAGGCTTTTTTGTTTCAATAACTAAAAAAAATAAATTGTTGGACAGAGTAGGAAAGTAATCTTTGAATTTGTGGAAATTCTGATCATTTTCTTCATTAGAAGGGAGGAATAAAATCCTTCTTTTCTCTGGATGGAAGGTTTGCCAGCACTGGGGAGAAGCTGGAGAGCTAACAGAAGTGCTCAGCACCTACCTAATGCCAGCTCTGCCCTCTGATGATGGTACTAAATTCTGACATTCAGAAAAACTTCTGTGCTGATGTTGCCATAGTTCCCTGCGCTCAGCACCTGCAATCCAGCTGCCTCCCCGCTGCGATGACTCATTGACATTTCAACACTACTTCGTCCACCTTATTGACTTTCCAACTTCCTGCATTATTGCTTTATTCTCTGGTTCTCAGCACACTTTTCCCAGTCCCGTTCTACCCATCTTTTATTAGTCAGATGTCCACAGCTCATCTGACTCTGAAAATTTCATTTCCTTATAGGATGTCTTACTATGCCTTTTCTCCTGCTCTCTGCACACCTCTTTCCTTCCTTTCCAACTCCTGTCCACATACACACTTCGAGTGGTTTGAATATCTGGACGGTACCCCAAGTTTTTATTCTTGTAAAATGGAATAATAACGAACTAACAAGCAGTCACACTGGGACATTAACAACATGGGTCTAATCTTACTGCTTCTTGAGTTACTCAAACCTTTATTTTTAATAAAGATGTTTTTATTTCTAAAATTAAATTATACATGCCCTAGTTTTTCATAAAAACACATGAGTGCAGTTCTCAGGTTCATCTACTTTGTGTTTATTTACTTTGGTTGTTTTATATGACAGCAAGTTAAGAACTAAAGAGAAAAGTAGAGTTAGTTTGGGGCATGATTTAAATAAGGTAAGACTCAGTAGAAGTGTCTATATGGTAGAAGAAAGGCTTTTAGATGTTACATGGTCTTCATTTATATTACCATAAGTGATTAGTTATAATGCAGTGGCTTGTTTATTTTCTTGTTAATAAGGAATTGGAGGCTTAATACATGTTTCTAGAAGAATATGATCTTTGACAGACATATTTTACATATCACAATGTCAATACTACTGCAGTTGCAGTCTGACCCTGGATTGCACCAAACCCCTGCTGTGAAATGCAAAAAATCTCAATTTCTGATACATTAATAACTCTGAACACCTGAAAAAAATCTGTTCATGAGTTGTAATGACACTTCTTGGACTAAATACCAGTGTGAGAAGAATACGAGCAGCCAATTGCTGGTGGTTCAGTCTCACTACATAGAAGTGAATTTAGAGTGTTCTGGACCTCAGAAGATCTAGTCCCATGTTTGGAGATTTCAGCAAGAAAATTTTAGACTTTTGATCCCACTATTATATTATTATCTTAAATATATGAATAATTCAGCTGACTTTTCTGGGACTGCTCAAGTCCTTAAAGTTGATAGTATAGTTGTAGGATCATGGCCATAACATGGGGGAGAATTATTTCTGGGGGGATTTCTTAGTTCAGGAGCATTGTAATTATAAGTCCTTGTGAGTGAAACTAAGAATGTATCACCAGGTTTATGACATTGTTTCACCTTACAGTCACTGTCATAAAACTCAGGCTAATACGGTTCCATTGTGTATATTTTACACATTCTTTCCTAAGAATGAGTTTGTGATAAGCCATTTTATCTCTTTTTTCCATAACAGTTTTTGTTACACGACTTCCAAATTTTAATGCCAAATATGATCTCTGAAAAGCTATAAACTTGTAACAGACTTTAAACATAAAATGAGTGAATAAATTGCCAGGGAGTCTGCGGTTTGATCCCAGGAAATCCTGATTAATAGCCTTTAGGTTTCTTTTAGACCACCCTGAACACATTGTGAAAAACAGTTGACTCATTTTATGGCCATTTAGGTTGTAATTCAACCTACTAAATTTATAACAATTTTTTTTAAAACACTAAATAAAGACATAAGAATTGATATTTCTTCATGTACGAGCATATGTTGAACACATTTCTTGCTTTATTTAGTTCAGTCTTGTAAAAGTATAATTCTGTATATTTGCTAACCACATAAAATCTATTTTTAATGTAAAAAAGGCCTAATTCAAAATCAGTGCAATTAATGCAAAAGCAATTGTCTTTATAATATTCCTATTGATTTTCATTGATCAGGACTTGCACATTTAGAAGTGAAACTGGTTCACACATATGTTTTAGGAACCTTCCAAGTAACATTTTTGATAGGAAGTGTTAAATGTAAAATAATTTTACAAGATAATTTGTCAGGTAATATTTTTTCTCTTTATTTAATGTTTTGTTTATATAAACAGGATTGTAAGAACATGGTAGCAGCATTTTATTCTTTGTTAGTTGTAATATCAATTAAAACAACGATGTACTTACTGTTGGTCTAAATCTTGACATTACTAGTCAAGGTCAAGGCATACAGCTAAACTGGGTCACTTTGTTTTAATAACTTTGGAATCTTTGGTGCTAATCATCTTACAAAAACTTAATTCCTTCATAAACTAGATTTCCAGAAACTTGAATGGTTGTTGATCCTGCCATGGGTCTGAGCAAAGGTAGTAAAATATGGCCTATGATATTGCTGTCCAAAAAGGCTCTGTGTTTATAAGGGATGTTTTTGTGTACATGTGCTGTGTTCATGTGCACATATAGAAAGGATAGATTTTTTTTTCTATTAAAAATGGGATTCTTTTGCTCATAGCATTTGCAACAATAATACAGATGCGAAAGAAAAGAAGCAATCTTCTACAGTGCTCCTGCAAAAGGCAGTAAAAATTGAAAAAATAATATGCACATTGTGCAAAATTTAACAATTCCCATTGAGTAAAAAAGTGAACAAACCATATATATAAACCTCTGATAGTTAAGTAGCAATAAATGAAATATATTTGCATTGTCTTTACAATATGCTCTAATTTGCTTTTTCTTTTCAAGAAGAAATAAATTATTTTCCACACAATAGAAAATTGCATTTACTATTTTGAAAATGGTCTGAATGTAGAAAAAGGAAACATATTTTAATATTAGTGCTTATCACAGCATTTAAGGCATCACCATCCCCCCTCAAGCTTTCTCCTCTTAAATAAAAAAGGAAAAATCCTATTGTTTTCCTAGGTTCACTTTGCTTCTGGTGATTGATGTAGAATTTTACTGCCATCCAATGGTAAGGACCTATTATAGCCTAAGTAAATGTCTAATGCTTTTTGATCAAATTGCAGTCTAGGGAATTTAACTTATGTAGTACACTTAGAACTTACATCAATACATCTCTGTTCGTTACACAGTGAGAAGGAAATATGACTACAGTTTCAATTTATTCTGTGTTTCCTAATTCAATTTAGCTCTGAATTACTAATATTGTGGTACATAATTACCTAAATGAATAAATCAACCTAAGCTACTCACTAAAAAGAGCATTAGTGTATAATATTAATTTTTGTATGTACCTTGTCATGTTAGTTTAAAAGATTCCTTTCTCTACAATTAGGAGCATTTGTTTTTAGTTGGCATATTATGCTTTTGCAGAAACACTCTTCTCTGTTTTATTTATCACATCTAGAGACTTTGCAGTTGTTATTGTACACTAAAGAATTGCTTTATGGCTCTCAAATGTGTTACAAGGTATTTTTGTGCCTTTTTTATTTTTCCTTTTTACTCAAATACACATGAATCTGTAAGAAAGACAACTGCTTAAAACTATAATCTGAAACATATGGATTTTTGTACACTTTTGGCCTCTATGTTTTCCAGATTCAGCTTAAACTGGCAGTCCATCCTAACAGTAATTCTAGGTTCTAGGAAGAAATCTAGCATTACAACACTTCAGTTTGGGGGGTGGTGTATTTGTTTTGGAGAGGAAACAATATAGATACTTCTAAAGAAAATAGCTTCAGATCATGGGCAAGAATATAAAGCCAAGGCTTCAGCTTGTACTACAGACAGAAAGTTATAATAATTAGTGACTTAAAGGAAAAAAACCTACCAGGATGGTAGAAAATATAGGGAGGGAGGGAGGGAGGGAAGGAAGGAAAAGGAAGGAAGGAAAAGGAAGGAAGGAGAAGGAAGGAAACCTTAAATAATACATAAAATGAAGAGACTCTGTTCTTTCATGCTAGGTGGAATACTCCTCATGTACTATCACTCCATGAGGATTGGACTCCATTCCCTGTTAAAGCAAATAGACACTTTCAGTGCCATAAGAGAGACCTAAGCCATGTCCCATCCATGCATTCCTATCTCCTCTCAGGGATGGCTGTCTGTTTTCCCACATGTATTTTTAAATTCAAACATTTTTGAAAACTTTCTGGCTTCTCACAAAGATGCAATCAGTGATATCTACTTTTACATACCACTGTATTTAGGAACAATTTGTTAGACATTATGTTGATTTCTTGCCATAATTTCAATTATTTTTAACAACAATTTGACCACAATCTTTGACTACTGTCGTAGCTGTATAGAAAGAACAATCTTTGTTTCAATGACATCATTAACCTGGAGCCTCTACAACATGTGAGATTATTGGAGATGAAGCAAGAAACAGAATACAGAGCAAAGTCCCAGAAGACTTGGACATATCCCTTAGGTATCCATGCCTTAGACAAATTGTACACTTATGAAAACAACTAGAAAGGTAAAACTTTCCTTTTATAACTGAAATACACTGACATCAGTGAGCACAAATTCTTTGCATTTTGTATGCAGACAAAAAAGCACCATGCTTAAAAATATTAATATTAAACTAAGTATGCAAATGTTATTTGCATAGTTAGTGCTTTAATACTAAAAGGATGGGTGTATTAGAAAAGTGCAAAGAGAAAGTGAGGGTCATGAGAAGATTTTGTATTGTATTTATTCTGTAATTAATATCAGGACACCACAGCTGCCCTTGGAAGACAGAGATCACTCTTCTCAGTATTTCTGTATTATCAATTGGTTGAAAATTGAGTGCAAAATTTCACTACACTTTTACTTTTCAAAATTAAAGTCTCATGCAGTGTTGATGTTCATAAATTTTGTGAGAGGACAATGGTAGGTAGCCATAGTACCATGACATACAGATGTGCTTGTTCTCTCCCTGGTATTTACATTGTCAAAGAGCACCAGTGTTAAAAAAGCAGTGCAGGTGAGTACAGCAAAAGTGAGTGTTCTTATTAGGGAATAACGATTTATTGTGTAGCTAAACTGTTAATTTGTTTTCTAAAATGTTCTTGTTGTTTTCAATGTTTTTGCAGTATATGTTTATGCAAATTTATTGAGTGAAATTAGTCTGAAATTAAGTTGTGCAAAAGGCTACACTTTTAACTTTAATTTTAATACCCCAAGTACTTTTCACAGAGCAGATACTTTCTCATATGCTTCAGAATTCATTTAATCACTTTCTATAAATGGATAGGAGGAAAAATTTAATTTCAACCAATTCTTGTCTCATGTTTTGAATAATAGGTTGGGTTTTGTTCTTTGTTTTTTTCTCTGTGCTTTGAAGGTAAGGTCTGTGTGACAGCTAACAAAGCTGCCCTGGCTTTGTAGCCCTCATTTTATAAGGCATGAGATAACATGCTCTCTGCATGGGTCTCCATGAGTTCAGCTGGCCACAGCACATGGACAGACTTCAGGAAGCAGAGACTTCTCCCCAACATCTGCACACAGATGTGTGCGGGGGCAGCTCTCTGCGAGCAGGGGCCACCGCAGATCACAGGCGTAGCACAAAGAGGGAGTCTGGCAGTCAAGTGAGGTGTGCTTGGGTGGATTTGGGGCCGTACCATTGCTCCAGTGTTCCTGCCAACACAAGCAGAGCTAGTAAAGTGGAGGCCATGGAGAATACAGCGTGTAGCATTTGTAACAGGCTAGAGTTGCCTCCGCTCAGCTCTTTCCCCCACTGCAGGAAATATCGTCAGTCTATCCATCCATGACTTCTTTTGGCCAAGAGAGGGGGCGAGCCTGTGTGGTGACATGAGGCGGCATATGTGGCCCTGCCACCAGCTAGAGGGAGCACCCAGCCACCAACCAGACTAACCCCGGGAGAACTTTCTGTTCGTCACCTCCCTCCTTTCACTCTGCCCACATGTTAATGCATATTCAAACAATGCATCAAAAATAACCGGAAGGCAAACCACCACTGAATCGCCAGCCCTCGTTCCTGAATAAGCTGCTCACAGTCAATTGCCTTTTTCCTAGTTTAATTTTCTTTGTGTGTATTATAATGCTCTGTGTGCTCAGTGACAATCACTTCTGTGAAGCTGCATTTCATTTCCTCTGACCACTAAAACTGTGATCTGCTTTACTTGCCTGAAACAAGTATCACGCACAGATTTTAATTATTTAGTCATGATTTAGCATGCATGATATATGGGTATCATTATCAATGGCTGCAATATCTCTTCTTTTGGCTATTTAACATGAGGAAGATGCTCTTTGTTATTAACATCTGTTCATCGGGGACACAGACCTTCTCAGCATTACTAGCACCTTCTGTTTTTGTCAGGAGAAGGGAAAGTGATCAAGAGCCTCATCAGAGCCTAATTTGGCACTGATGTGTTTTCCTTTCTCTTAGCACAGCCTAGATCTAAATTGTCCTTTAAAATTAGAGTAGCTTTTAAAACACTACTCAATAACTAGATCTGACTAGGCTTAGACTAAGATGGTACAGATATGAATGTAACACTATTGAAATGTTATGGTTGTGTGTGGGCTACAAGATGAAAAATAAGTCAATAAAAGATGTGGTGGAATTAGAAAATAAGATTAGTGAATTGCTTTAGCCGTGAAACCATCTTCTAGCTATGAAAAAACAGCTAATCTTATTTTTCCCTCACTAAGCTCATTCTAGTTTTTCCACAGCCCAATGAAGGCCTCACAGCAGAAATGTTCCCTTTACATTTACCTTCTTATTACAGCAGGCTTTTTATTAAGCCTTTTTAAGGACAGATCTTTGGTTTGCAGTAAAACAAGACTCCAGTTCTTCACTGCTTTCCTCTGGTGACGTTACAGGAGAGGCACTGAGCTGTTTGCAGAAGGGTGTCTCTGCTCAGCCTCTTTCCAGGCAGGTTAAACTTGAAGGGATGGATGTACTTTGAGGAAAGATCACATTTGAGCTTTTTTTTGCAGATCCCTCTTAAAGCGAAAGTAAACAACAAAAAAAGGGGGAAAAAAATGGGATTTCCACAGAAGGGTTTGATTCTGTGAGTGCTGCCAATACCAACCAAATATAACGTTTGTGCTCCAGACCAGGATCTTATTTCTTCCAAGAAGCAAGCATAAAAATCTGATCATGTAGATAAAAGAGAACACTTCTCATGAATATACTGTACATGATTAAAACTCCAGCTCCCTATGGTTTAGACCTGGAAGACATTTTAATTATCTATCTAACATCTTGCTATTTCTGGAGTTTTGACTGCGAATATTTCTGACACACTGGTTCATAGAGTATCCTTTCCTCATACTGTGCTTTTTTTATACTCCAGATGTACAGTAAACAACAAAAGCTTGTTTTATCTTTTACTCTCCATCAGATGAAAGTGAAAGATAACTAAAAGGAAAAAAAAATTAAAAATTTAATCATAGATATCTTGCTTATAATCTAAAAGTCACATAACAATCTCAAATATGCTTTACCAAATAGGACCAAACTGCACATAACTGAAAAATCCAAATATTAATACTACATCTAAATAAACTTAAAAAAAAAGCAGCAAAGGAAAGCCTTACATCTTTCTCATTTTGCCAGGTAAAAATATACACACTTTCATACATAATTATTATTTTTAATAAACTTCAGAAAATTTCAGTCCCTTGCTGTCAAAAACTAACAGTACAGAAAAAAAAAAAAAAAGGCCATGATAATCATAGTCATGTTTTGATTCTGAATACCTAAGAGGTGATTTACAAACGTAATCCAGCCTATGGGGTAATATTCCTACTAATAATATGCCAGTGAGAGCCTCAAATGCAGCACATGAAAGGTAGATATCAAGTTTACAATGGAATGTCTTTAAAGTTTACATTAGAGTAATGTAAACTTTAATGACAAATGTAAAAACACACAAATAGTGTTTTTAAATCATGGAGTTGTTATATATCCTGAATGAGAAATATGAAGAAACTTGGACAGACTAAATCTGTGCTGAGTTCTTGAGTGGTTTCTAAAATTGCCTTATGAGTTTTTAAACAAGAGTCATGGACTGAGGGTTTAATATACCTAAAATCTTGACAAAAGTTTTCTCAAGTTTCTATTTCCTTGATTATTCCCTAAATTTGATTTGAAGTACATGACCAATATCTATGTTTTGACCACTTTGGGTCAAAAACCAGCCAGGTTTTGACCAGTAGAAAAATGTCTACACTGTGAAAGCAAATGCAGTGATAGGATGCACGGGCTGGTGAAGATCTTACTTTGCAAGGCAGAACTGTTCTGTGTAGCTTATCCAAGGAAGGTTTAACTTCGTTACCCAAGCAGTATCCTTTGCTGCACTTGGCAGCCTCTCACAGGACACGTTAGCTGAAGCACAGCAGCGTGCAAACACAGCTGGCATCTGAACTGGAGTCCTCATGGCAGCTGGCACCCAGACCTGTGCCAGCTTGGGCTGCACTTCATGGCATTTAGTGTTGCCATGTCCATTATCTTCAGTCAGGTCAATAATTAATTCAGGATTTATAAAAAGTTTGTAAAAGAAACCTTTAAACTAGGGGTGTTGTTTTGTGAGCTAAGTCTACAAATATGACCTTTTCATGTGAGAAGAAAAACACAGAAAGATGAACTAGTGAATTCATATGTATTTTGTGAGACCAGATTAACCACTTAGATGATAATCTATCCTGTCTTTGTGCACTGTACGTGCTTCTGTAAGTTCATCCATTCCTACATCCATAACCTCATGTTGAGTAGTGTCTCTTTAGAAAGCCTGCTTTTTAAAAGAGGTCGTGTCAAGCTCATTTTATATGATGGGCTTGATCTGATATCCTGGTGCTTGGTAGCAAACACTTTCAGCAGAAGTTATTAAGTTGAACAGTATTAACATAAAAATAAGCTATAGTGTTATTCTAGCTGCATTATCAACCAATAGATGCCTGTTAATAACTCTAACAAGGAGATCTGCAGGAAATGATTCTTATATCTTTTGTCTGCTGCCTTTTTTTTCTGTTCCCCTGAGTAGAAATGGCATTTTGGAAGCTGAGGCAGTCAGCTTTCAGTCAGCCAGATCCTGAATTATTTGTGTCATGTGTGCAGGGACACCTTTGTATATTAGCTCAACAGAACATCCACTTTTGGTAGCAGCTACATTTCAGAAGGGCTGTTTTGGAATGGTATATGGCTGTAGTAATGTGTGGACCCATTCACGTGTAACATTGACCTTAATACAATAAATGCTGGGAAACCAGGTGCTTAGAGCATAATTCAGGTATATTAAATAGATCCACAGAAGACACCTTTGATACAGCAAAACTCAAACTGATTTGGAGCTAATTGGTTAGTCTGTCTCAACTAAGTCTGATTTCTCAGAGATGCTGTGAGATATACGTGTACCATGCTGGATTTGAGTTTTATAACACTTTTATTCTCTCAGCATTTGCTTCAACTATAACCATGTCCCTTGTTCTCAGAGAAACAAAAGTTGACTGTCATAGAATGGTAGGGGTTGGAAGGGTCCTCTGGAGATCATCGTGTCCGACCTCCTGCCAGAGCAGGATCACTCAGGGCAGGCCACACAGGAACAGATCCAGATGGGTTTTGAAAGTCTCTAGAGACTGTTTTGTACAGTTGATGGCACACACACATTAAAAGCAACCCTGGTGCTGAACTACTCTAACCTTCACAAATTGCTGTAGTACTGCCTCTAAGCTGAGTAAATGCAGAGCTTCTGGAGCAGCTCTTGAAAGCACCAAGTTCCCCTTGAAAATACTGATTTACTGATTCTTCCCACAACCAAAGCATTGTTCTCCTTGGAGAACATGAATGTTTAAAACATGTAGCTTAGGCAAAGACAGCTTTTAAAAGATCTTGCATACCCAGCTCTGATTTTGATCCATAAATTCAACTGCACTTATGCAAGTTGTGATAATTTGGGCAATGTCATAATAGTTTTCTGAGCAACTGCTTCTGCTCGGTATCTCTGCACCTCAGGCCACAAACAAAAGTAATCCATGCAAGGCTTTGACCATTAATGCTTTGATATGGAAAGAAATCATTGGGCTATCAAAACTCACTGCTATCTCTTAACAAGGTAGACTTAATGTTGGCAAAAATAAATGCAGGGAATTGAATTTGCAACAGGGTTCTTTCCAAGTATATATAAAGCTTTAAGTTAATAAACGAACGACAGCCAGCTATGGTACTGCCTGAAAAAATCTGAGAATGTTCAGAAGGAAGTGTATTCACTTCTGAACCAGGGTGAAAAAAGTTCTGGGCTGTCACCTTCCCTGTGACACCCATAAAATGTTAGCAGCACTTATCCTGGGGGCTGTGCACTTGTGGGGCTCAGCTCCAACCCTGGAAGGGGAATATCAAAGGCTGCAGACTAGGCTTGCCTGACAGGCTGCTGGAGGGAAGGTGTGAGGATGCTCTGTGTGTTGGAAAGGAAAGAGCTGCTATGAAAGTTTTCCTTGTGCTGCTTTGGCTTGGAAACTGGAGTTGTTGAGTGAAAGTGGTGGTTTACACAGATGTTATGGTCATGGAGCCATGCTGGGTAATGGAAAATGGTGCTCTTTTAAAGAGGGGTGGCAATAAGTAAGATTAGTGAAGGAGAGAGTTCCCAGTATCAGGTTAGTCTGTTGAAGTGGTTATTCCTGTGATTCTCAATTTCTTTCACATCAGGGATTCTGAGGAGTTACATGTGGGTTTAGTGAGAGGGGCTGTTTCAGACAGTGGAGGAAGGATATTCATTCATAGTCATCATGAATAAGAACAGGCAACTATGGACCTTCAAAAGGTTGCTGACTGATTCCCTGAAAATTTCCAGAAGAAAATACTCTTATTATTGATGGACAAACACACAACCAATCAAGAAAAACTAATTTCTGTAAAATGCTTTATATGGATACTGTAAATATAACAGTGATATAGTAAAGTAGACTTAATTTTTGGTGAGAGCTTGGAGTTTGGCTGGGGTAGGAATGGTATGACATCAGTTCCTACTTTTTACTTTTTGACCCAACTATTTATCCAACTTCGGATAAATATTACACAGTGCTTCAAATCAAATGGAATTGCCATGATGGGAAGCTAATTTTCTGGTGTTGGATGATGGAGCTGGGTTGATTTCTTTGCTCTTGAGTTTGAGTTGTGAAGAATGTCGAGGTAACTGCAGGAAAGCAAAATTTGTGAAGTGCAAGCACTCGTAGGACAAGTGTCCAGATATTGTCTTCTGTGTTTTTCCTCTCTGCTCTGAAAGTAGCTTCAGGGTTTGAAAGGCAGTGCAGACCACTTAATCATTGATAATCCAAGAATTCAGTGCATGGGCAATTGTTATTTATGTCATGAAATTGCTCCAAAGGTTAAAGTGTCTTATGTGCCAGCACAGCAAGTTTCCCTTGAGGTTCCTTCAGGACTGAATTTAAATGGCTTTGAGTCCAGGTAATTCCAGGCCAATTTTCTTCATCCACAATGAACCTGGGAAATTGCCTCTTTCAGGAAGTGTCAAGATTTGTGCCTAGAAACCCCCACTCCAGGGGCTGGGTATAAATCTTTAGTGTTCCCATTAATCCTTTAAACTGGGGAACATAAACATCTGGAAGCTTGCACTTTCAGAGTTCTGTAACAACATCTCCAACTGGTTGTTTCACTTCTTTTGTCTATAATTATGCCCCATTTCATTTTCCATGTATTATTCATATATACCTTAAGTTTAATCACCATCCCACTAAAGTTAAAATCACACTACACCTGGATATAAATACCATCACACTGGAGCTGAGAACACATTATGCCTTAGCCATAATTACTGTCTTGCTGAGGTAAAGTTCCCACCTTTTTCTGTGATACCACCAAGGCTTTTCTAGTTATCAGTGCCTTTTCATACCTGTATAACAAATGAAACCTTTTACAGTTCTTTTCCTCTTGGGTTCTTTTCTCTAGACACAGGGAAACTTTTTACATTTCATGGTCAGCCTTCTAGTTAGCTTTTTTTTCTGCCATGTGTGAAGGGAGTGTTACCCAGGTAGGGCTGTGGTGCCTTTGATTGCTGAAATCACTCTGGGTTTGTCTTTTGTGTTCCCCCAGCAGAAGCACTGCCTGGGGCTTCTTGTGTTACCCAGGCACCATGTCCATCAATAAGCCCAGAAAATGCCCTCCTTTGCCTGAACTGGCAGACTGTACCCTGCACTCATCCTGCCTGGCAGTCCTTGTCTTCATTTGCTTCAGATGTGCCTTGTGATAGGACAAGAGTGCTGTGTTGGACTGGCAGGATGCCTGTGCTTGCTAGAGACCTGCACATCCCCATTGTATGGAAATAAAGCTGATCCTGTAGGCTGGGCTTTCTGTTTATTTACTGGGTCTTACCTGGAAGCCTGTGGGCCAACTGACCTCTTACCTATTCAGTCACAGGTTTCCACAGATATTTATGTTTGAGTACCTGTCTTTTCTGTAGTTTTCTGAGAAGCATTATTTATTTTTTGCTCTTGGTTCACTAGTCTGTTCAAACCACCATGTGCTACCCTGCTGTCTTGAGTTCAGATGTTACCTCCTTATAATAGATCTACATATACACATATAATAAAAAACAATAAATTTTGAGTAGACAATTATAGTAAGACTGTATTTGTATCTTTTTTTTTAACTTGTATTTTTGTCAGGCCACTTAACAGAACCTTGGTTTTGAGGGTGGGGGTGGTGGAGAAAGAAAATTTCAGGCAGGAAGTCATCATGGCCTAAAACTCTTTTAGGCCCAAAAGTGGCCTAAAAGCTGCTTAGCTGCAACATTTATTTGGTTTATACCTCGTAAGTAGCAATAATATTTAAATAAAAGAAGCTGAAACTCTGTACTTTGAACTTTCTTAATTTATTATTTTTTTTTAATGGAAAGCAAAACCAAGTTAAATGCAAAAAAAAACCACTAAAATTGGCTCATGTCTGTGTTAAACATAAAAATTTTGCTGCTTTGTTCAGTTTCTCTGTATTTTCTTATGCTCTTGTATGAAGGTAATATGTACACTTGGTGCTTTCTACAGAAAGCTGAACTTTTCTCCAATCGTTTCAATACCTGAGGTCAACAGTGCATAAATGGAGTGAGAAAAATTTATTTGAATTTGTTGTCTGGCTATAATTAAAACCACTAGTGTTGTTCTAATGCTGCCTTTGTTACAGAAATCACAGCAGTGAGTGCTACATCTCACCTTATGTTATCTTCAAGAAGCCTTTCATGCTTATGTATTTAATTATCTAGCTTACTTTTAATGTATTTGTCAAGCAATCTTAAATATATTATTGCAATACCATATCTGCAATACTATCTCCACATAAACAAATGTGCTTTTTAACTACAGCATTGAGAACTCCCTCTGGTAGGATTCCCAAACTGCTCTGCAGGTTGCTGGCTACAGCAGTCTACCAAAACAAATCTCTTACCATGATCAAGGTCAGAGCCAGGTCAGTCATTCACAGAATATTACATCTCTTCTTGGAGGCAGGAAGCATTTGATATTTGATTTCCCTATGCACCATTCTTTGATGGATTTTCCTTTTCTTTCCTGCAGAGGGAAGAAACTGTTATGTTAAAACTGTTATATGTATTTACATATAATGACTGATCTACATTTAATACTGATAGTGTCCTGGAAAACCATTAAGGAAATGCATCTTCTGGCTCTGCAAAAGTATGTAGTATGCTATTCAGCTGAAGTCTAAGGTAATCCATTGTGGAAAAGTGCGTTCACATGAGGACACGGGTCATTGTGGCTTACATTTCACATTAGTTATTTCAGTAAATGTTTAATTCCCAAATAGACTTCTGCAATGATTTATGAATGATCTAGGAGAGGAACACTGCTACCATTTTAGATGGCCAAGTTACCTAGATAATTCTCTTAGGCTAATTTGCCAGAGTAAGACCAATGTTTCAAATTTCTGTATATGCTCTGGAAAACTAGTTGTCTAATGTGGCTGAAAACTGAGCAACGTACATGCAGACTTTGATTCTAGTGTTTTGATAGCAAAAATACCAAAAAAGATTACTAAACATCTGGGAGGACTCCTGTGTTTCATTGCATGGGATTCACACTTCTGTAACTAAGAATTGATAAGATGTTTATTTTGCATAGTTTTGTAATGTGGGATTTTATTGTGTGGTGAGTTTGGTTTGGTTTGGTGTTTTATTTTTGGTGTTTTGTTTGATTTGTTTTGTTTCAATTTTTTTTTTTTCCCTTCAGTTCTACTTGTTTCACTTTCCCCTCTTCTGGCCCTTAAATGTTAGGGCTATATATGTCTTCTCATCCAAGGAAAAACTAGGTTGTGTTGAAAAACTAGGATGTCTTGCATCTTTTGTAAGGTAGTGGTCTCTTGTCAGTATGCTGTGGGTGTTGCTGTGCTGGAATGGAGGAAAAACTTTGGTTTTAGGAGGTTAGAAGTGAGTAAAAATCCAGTTAACCAAAATCGGATTGTTATCTGTGACAAGATCAGGACAGCTATGAATTACAGAAAGTGCAAGACTACATGACTGACAGCAAAGCATTTTACTTAAAACTTTAAAACTTAAAACTTAAAAGCCATGATAAACATGATTCCCTAGTAGAGCACACCCATACTGCAGAGTATTAATTAATCAGTTAGATCATATGCAGAAATGCTTAATTTTACTAGCTGACTTGTATTTTGCTGTCTACGTTTAACCCATGTCCAGGGTTAAACTATAGCAGTTGTTCTATCACTTGATGACCCTTCCCCAGCCAAGAAGGGGGATCAGGAAAAGGAGAGGAGGTTGGAATGCCAGATAAAGTAAATTAAATTATATTCAGCCCAGAAACTAAACAGATAGTGGCCCCAACAAACAGGAAGGCAGTCCTCGAGATTAAACTTCCCTCATCGTCAGCAAACTTCCCCCTTTATACTGACCTTGATGTTTATGGTCTGGAATACACCTGAACCAGCTCAGGGCAGCTGCCCTGGCTGACTCCAAACCACTGATGACGTGCAGACCATGGCTGGCCTGGGATTCTGTCCCAGAGAAACCAGGACAGTTGCTTAGACATGCAGCGCTCTACATGTTTGTGTACTTCTTGGGTACTTCTTTGAATGCATCTATAAGTCAGGACCAGAGAAATAAGGCAATCTCATCTGCATAAATTAATTTTTATGTACATGTTCCCAAAAGTGTCTTAAATGGAACGGCATCCTAAATAAAATGCTGCTTGACTATTTTTTCTTTTATGCCCAGCTCAAAGCAAAGTGGGTCCTGGTCAGAGTAATCATGTTGCACATACCCAAGGGAAGCTGTAGAACACTTGTGCTTCAGACCTATGGTTCTCTGTTTCCACTGACTGTACTGGGAATGAATCAGGTGATGACCAGACTAGTGCAAATCATGTCATACCTGCTTTACTAGAGAGGAGCCAAATAACTTGTTGTTGCTTGGTCTTCCTAAGCTGGCTGTGTGGAAATCCTGGGTGGTGTGAATAGACACACCAAAGATTCTTCTAGTAGCTTGACAGAGGGTGTAATCAATGATAAATTGTACTTATGCTAGTATTTGTGTCTTGTTATTGATGAGAGATGAAGGCTAAAATATGAAGGAAATCCTAATGCAGAGTGTCTCATGGATGGATGGCTTTCTCTTATTGTTGCTTGTAGTCCTTTAACCGCCTGTCTTTAAAGACTAAGATGGTAGAAGAGGGAAATTGTCTTGGAAGTTTTTAGGGATCATTACCTTCCTATTTATTCTTAGCCTCCAGTGTCCTGGGCAAGATAGTACAAATCCTTGTTCTTTTTGGAAAAGAAGCTAAAAACATAAATTTCACTAATTTCTTTGCAATTGGTTTAACTGACCAGGAAGCTGAAACTGAATTCAAGAATGCCAGCCAGTCCCTTTCCATAGCCTTCTTGGACAGATAACCTAATATTCAAGGCAGGCACTTCTGCAAGTCTTTCACAAGCATGGTCACTGTCATTCAGAAAGTTACAGATGAGGTTTTCATCACTTGCATTAAATCAAAACCTGAAAAGGTGGAGACTTTCTTCTGGGAAGGAAACCTATGGGTGCTGGATTAGTGCAATAAATACAGTGGTCTTTCATCCAATCAGCCTCCCTCCCTGAAAAAGAAACACATAGATGCACATAATGTACCTTTTTGGTTTCTTCTCTCCAATTATGCTAACAAGCTTCATGCTGAGAAAGGATTAGGGCTGATGGACAATCAAAGACAATGCTTCCTTCTTGGTAAAAAAGGTGTGAAAAGATATAGGCACTAGAGCTGGAGTTATTAGGCATACCTGCAGGAGGCCATATGACTAAGTTAGGCCATGAGAGACTGAAGTATAGAAAGTGCTTAGTCACTATTCTAAGCTCTTCAATGACATCTTTAACACCTTTTGATTCAAAAGGAAAAGCCACAATGCAAATATTCCCCTGGCAGGTTCTGCTGTGTTTGCGGCTCAGCAGGGCAGCATGACACCTGGCTGAGTAAAATTCCCAGTGGGAGACCTGCACTCGCCTTGCCAGTGGGGCACAGGCACCTGCAGGCGCTCAGAAAGCAAAGCTGAAGATGAAAGAGGCAGGAAAGTCCTATGGAATAAGCCCTCTACCAATCTCATTCTGTAAGTAGGAGAGGAGTGAATTAAAAGGTAGAATCAAAAGAAATGTTATGTTAAGTCCCTCTAATACTTTTTATTAACTGTATTATTGCTTCTTTGGAGCACTTCAAAGAGTAGCCAAAGCAAGATGGTCAGGGAAAGACAAAATTTCTTGTTCTTTTTTTAAAAAAAATAATTTATACACACTTTGGCTCTCCTGGTCTTTTATTCACTCTTTCCTGAAGATATTTTACTTTAATTTCAATAAGAAAATTTAAAGATTGGATCAATTTTATTTCTTCTTTGCAGATGGCTGTTTATTATCCCTTTAAAATTTATCCCTAACTTTGTGCGTGCAGTTCTGTTGGACCACCATAATTATATCTTGCTTGCTCTCTGCCTACATGGACTATTGATGCTAGCCTGTGAAACCCAGTGGTCTCCAATTGAACTAATCATAAAATACTATGTAAACATCTCTCTGCATCAAGGATATAGATTGAATTACATTCCACACAGACAATGTGAAATAAAAATATTGTAACTGAGAAATGGGTATCTAATACAAATGTTATTAATGTACCTCCCAAAGACTGCTCAGAGGCAGAGGTGACCACAGGGGCGGAGGTAGATGGTTACAAGCTGCCTTCTCTAACATCTGTGTAAATAGTGGAGTGGTGGCCCCTCTAAGTTACAAGGGCTGCAGTTTCAAATATTAAACTACAAAAAAGTCTGTCTGTGACTGTACTAAAGAAATTGCCTCTACTATCTTTTCTTTTTTCTTTCTGTGGTTGCTGGTATTAAGAAAAATACCAGAAGACCACCAAGGAAGAAAGGGGCAGGAAAAGGACAGATGCATAATGACTGACAAGATTTAATTGACACAGTAGCGGCTCATACTGTCTGTTCTCTTTGTGGTGATGTTATCCTTTGCATGTTGATAGCACTAATCTTCTAAAGAACCATATTGAATTGATTCATAACCCCCCAATTATCAAAAATATTAATAAAAAAAGTTTCTTCTTTAAAAATTATTCTCTTTCCTAAAGCGCAACTATCCTGAATATTAAAACAGCTGAGCAGAATGTTTAGTTTTGACATCAAAGCGAGACAGTTAACTGTTGAAAACAGCATTTAAAATGATCTTTGCTGTAGACAGCAGTAGTCTAGAGGAAGGTAAAACAGGTCTTTTAAAAGAAGAAGCTACGACACTGAAGACCTCTCTCCAGATTTTGCTGTTAGTCTTCCCTGAAAGACTATTTCCTTGTAATTGACCTATGCCAGATTTTTTTCAGCCTCAGCTTCAGCTTCTGTTTGCCAACAGGTGTCAAGGAACACACGTAAGAATGCAAATACGAGCATGTGTTACAATTTATAAAATGCTCCAGAGTGTGTTGTTATAAGGATGTATGGATGGAGAGTGTGATTGAATTTAAATGCAGCTTGCTAAGTTTTAATGTTTCCATTTTCTCTTCAGTGGATATAAATGTTGACACAATGAGATCTTCTGACCAGTTCAAATACATAAATATCAGTAATAAAATTAGAGAATATTTAAAGTTTTCCACTGCCAGCAATCACAAGTTTAATATCAGTGACAACTTTTGATTATAATTCCCCTCAGTGAAAACTGATTTTCACAGCAGAGTTGTTAATAAATTCAGGTGTAGTGAAAGACATTACATTGGATTAGAACTCTTTTGCTGCAACACTGGAAGTATTGAGGCATTATTTTAGAAGCTCCCTTAAATGAGAAGGCCCCAAGGCACATGAGGAATTTTTAAAAGGAAATTGTGAGGTCTAGTAATGATCTAGAGAGATTTTTCCCCAAACTCTTAATCATCACTGAGTCTTGAGTCCACTGCGTGTGATTTACGTCCATAAACACTACTTTGAATTTTTCCACCTCGCCGTCCTTGTGTTATTACATTTTCCTGAAGAGCATATATTTCAGGGCAGTACAGGTTTAGGTTTCAGGCTAGATTGAAGGTTATACCTTCCAGGTTCTGTTGTGGGTGGAAGGGAAGGCACACAGGGACTGGGAGGCAGTATGGTACAGCATTGCTGATACTTCAGTGGTAAGGTGGTTTGCCTAGTTAGTGCAGAAATTAAGTTGGCTTTTAATGGTCAGAAGTAGGAGGAAAAAAAAAATCACAAAGTTCATAACCATGCAGAGGTAACTGGTTTATGCACAGCCTGCAATTCTTCATCCCACACTGCACTACATACAACTGGCCTCTTCTTTCCCCAGGGAAAGCCATTTTAATCGTGCCTCATTATGATATTTGCAACAGTCAGATTCAGAAAGGTATGAAATTATGTATGCAACTGCAAGGATGTCAACTTCTTGTATATATCTGACAGTTTTGATTGCCAAGCTGGCAGAAGATTGGTCAGAATAGTGTAACTGAATTTCAGTACAACATGTTTAAGTCTGTCTACAATACAGATATGGACTTAATGTTGGGAGATGAGTCACATTACTTAGCATTAGCATCACAGTTCTTCCCTTCCACGGTATGCTAGCTCTGATTTCAGTGAAGCAGTTCCTGATTAACCAGGATGTTACTCAGATGAAGATTTTAAGCTAAAAAGCCAGTTTCAAGCTCAGCTATAGCCGTTCAAGGGAGGCAGAGGGTAAGATGTGAAACAAAATCCCCTTGCATTTAGGGAGAAGTCAGTCTAATCACTGGTCTGTGGCATAAAAAAAGTGAGTGGCTGTTTGCAGGATATTTCTATTGAAAAGGCGATTGCTGTGGTATGTGCTGGGCTCATCAGTCTGTACTGATACAGTCTGGGTCATGAGATAAGAGGGATCAGAGGTGGGAACACCTTTTCCTTTGTGAGTCACGGTGCATAAGGGAAAGCTCTAGATGCTTTAACACAGAAGTATGGGCAAGTTTTGTGGATGTCTAAAAAACCTGTGCCAGGTGTAGTGTGGAGGGACTCCTGTGCTGAGCATCACTGTAGAGCAGGCTCTCAACAGAACTGCTCTTTGGAGCTGCATCAGTGCAGGGACCCAGCAGCTGGTTTGTGTTTTCATCAGAGGAGATGGACTAGGGAGAATGGCACAGAAGTGCTGTGCTGTCATTGGATGACTCTTCACAATGACTTTCAGGCAGGTAAGGGGATTTCTTCTTCCTCACACATAGCATAGCTGCAGAAAATGGGTGCTGGATGAACTGCCTGCTTTCAGCTGAAGTCAGAGTAATTTTTTTACAGTGGTATGCTGCTTTATTGACAAGAACATAAGGATATTTTTTATTGTATCAGCATTTACAATTTCTCAACTTTTTAATTGGAAGTTAATGATGTATGGCTCTTCTAGTAACTAAATGAATATTTGAACTGCTGCAAGTTGTTTTAATAATTGTTCAGCTAATCATTTAAATTATCAAAGATCCTTACTTGTGCAAAGTCATATAAATGGTAAAAATTAAAAATTAATCAACTTGATTTACTCAACTAAAAGCTGCCATCTAATGGATATTTTTCAATAAGAAGACAGCAGTAATTATGCTGAAAAAAAATATTCGTTCCTGTAGTTTGAACGATTATAGCAATTTCCACCAGGGGATTTCGCAGTCAGGTTCCAGTTCTGGGCAGCAGTGATTAATATAATGGTTATTAATGAGAATTCATTTTTGTATATCGAGTGGTGTTTGGGTGTCAGTGTTCCAAAAGCAATGTGGTAGGATATTAATTATAAAAGATAGCATTGGGCTGGTGACTAAGTAACTATATTGATTTTTTTCTCGTTTTCTGTGATGTGAAAGGTCAATTAGACTTATAGAAACAATGGAGCCTTTCACAGCAGGAACTATCGTTTCTCTGTGCTGACATCTTTTTAACCATGTACAAAGTTCATTAAATGTGCAAAAGCAGTAATGTTAAAAGGAAGAATGTGATTGGGTCAGAGGTCACAAACCATGGCAAGCTGACAGCCTCTTGTGGATTACGCCACGGGAGCTAAGTAACAGTGAGAATTGCCTTTCAGGTTGCCCACTGGGACCAAGGGGAATGAAGTCATAAGCAGCTAATACTATTGGGTTAATTAAAAGGAATATTGACAGCAGCTTTGTTTGTCTTGTGCTGAATGGGATGCTGTTAACCAAGTATTTTATTGGTTTACATAACATTAGCAAATTTTAGTCTTAAATAACAGATTGCCAAATTTTAACATCCACAGTGTTCCAGTAAACAGGTATTGAACCACACGTCTGGCACTTGTACAGTCTTCTATTTCACTGTCTCCCTTCATCTGACATGCTGTCAGATGTAACCCATTCAAGTAATTTTCCTTTCCATTGAAGTCTACTCTCCCAGGTGTTAATGTCCAGATGTTTTCACAGGAAGGTTACAAGCAGCTGAAGCTCTCCACTTCATGAGATATCATGGCTTACTAAATATAACTGGAGTGTCTGCTGTCATTCTGCTTGTTTGCTCATGCATTTATAAAGCTTTTAACTCTTTTAGCTACTGTCTTATTTGAAACCATAAGATTCAAACCACGCAAAGCAAAACAAAAATCCTGTGCTAAGGAGAAAAGATATTGTAACTTAGTACTTGGTTTGATTTCTATTATTCTAATGTTTGTAGAACACCTGAGTAAAGCATTTGGGATCAAATTAATAACTCGTAAGAGTACATCTGTGAAGATTTCAAAATTTATTGCCACTGCTGCATAAAAATGACAACTTTTCATACTATATGTTCAAGAAAATAGCCCTGCATTTTTATAAGTTTTCAAAGTGTTTTTTCTTCACTGGAATGCTGAAAACATTAATTATATGCTAGATGTGACTAATTTGCTTGTATTCTTCTCAAAACATCAGGGTTTTTACTTTCCACGCTAAAAAGAAAGAACTTGATGTGAAGTCTCCATGTAGCAATGTGTGCCTGATTGCTTCGAATTTTGTGTGATCATTCTTTGATTTCAAAATGAGCTCAGAGCTGGCAGTGCAGTGAAGATGTACAGGTAGACTTCAAAGCTGACTTTCTTCTTCCATTTTCCGTTCTGACACTACTGTCCCTTTAGTTTGTTTTGCAGAAGCCTACAGCAATACATACTTCATTATCTGACAATGTTAGCAAAAAATGGAAGCAGAAATATAATTACTCTCTTCTTTCACATCTCAGTTGATAAACAGTGAAGATGAAATCATGCCTTGCATGTACAAGAGAGCAGCATTATCAACTGTATTTATATAAGAAAAATGTAAAAGCATGTACTATTGTAATAGAGCCAGATTGTTATGAAATAGTAATTTCTACCTTTTAAAACCTGTTCCTGTTGCAAATCAGGAATAGTGCTGGGAATGGTAGGAGACTCAAAAGGAACTGTACATCCAAAGATTATTAACGCATCCCGCTGATGTTTTAAGGGTTGGATGACTTAGATTGAGAAAAGGAAAAATGTGACATCTGACAGCAGCTAGCCTTCTAATAAACCAAATGATCTTGCCTTTCTATGTTGCTTCAGTTAAAAAGGTATACAGCCTGTAGACAGCCCTGTGTTGGCAGTTGCACGGTTATGAGGATGTGCACACTGCAAATAGAGCTCAGTTCATTAAAGACGGTCACCTCCTTATTCCTTGCAGTGACTCTTCTTCAATACCTCTTTTGTGGCAATGTATGGGTTAAATTAAGCCCTTTGCTTTGGACTATAATCATTGTCTTGTAAAACTCCATCCATTCAAAGCAGCCCTGTCATAACAGTTTAGCACTGTATGTTATGTCAGAAAGTTAAACCTCTCATCTTGAAGGAAGTGTCCAAGCTCTACAGAGTTGTTAAGGCTGGTTGCACAATAGCCCCATGAGATACAGAAGTTCTGCTATCCAGTCTTGCACACGGGGACTTGGAGCAGCCTTGCCCAGCATTTTGCAGCTGTATAGTATAATAGGTATCTCAGGGCTGAGCTCTTTCCTAAGGTCTGGGCACCATACTGGTTGAGGTAGGGTCCAACAAACAATAAAACTTCCTGCTTCTATAAAAGCTGAATAGTAATTGCTCCATGGAAATCTCAGCAGACATAAAGAAGGTGAGATGGAAAAGCAGCTTCTGTTCTCATATGCTGAGTCTCTGATGTAAAGCAATATATGCATGTTCAGTGGATAAGCAGTGCACTTTGGAGAGAGATAACTTGACACTTGCATTCACATCTTTCACAGTTCTCATCTGCAAGTGATAACTTTTGACACCACTGCCGGTGTGTGAAGGGTACTGATGGCCAGAGTAATATACAGTTACTGTCCTCATACTGTAAGGCTGGCACCAGAAACGTGTATAACTCTTCTAATGAAATAGCTCCATGGGTTTGCACTCCCAAGCTTACATGATCTAATTTGAAGGCAAGTAAGTGGGTCATACCTAGTACCTAAGCATGAGCCCTCACCATTAGTGTGCCTGTTATCCAGAGTTGTGTAGCATATCTGCAGGGGTGCAATCTTGCCTCCGGGTGTCCCTGATATTTGTGGTTACAGATTAGTTGCTACCACTGTCTCTTCCTGATAAATTCCACATATGGAGGCTACAGCCTGCAGTAGCCTGGTGCCATGATGCACTGAAAATGTGTAATGAGTAGCTTTGTCAGAAGTACTAATTTGTACGTTTTCCACAGCTACTATTAAAAGTTACATGTCTGATTTGTTGACTGAGGTTTATGTACAAAAGCCGCCTTGCCCAAACTCCACCTGCAGCACAGGTTTTACTTCAAAGCTGCTGCTGTTTACAAAGCATTCTTTTGTCTCTATAGTGGATTTATACCTGAATATCAAGTTGGCTAAAAAAACAATAGAGTGCAAAGGATTATAAAACTCATCAGATTAATTCCTCTCCCTTTGTATTGATGACAAACGAAGTATATCCTCATAGTGGCAAGTTCTTACTCTGAAGTGATCAAAAGGTTTGGCCCTAATGCATGTTAATTCATTAAAAAACCAACCAAACAAAACAAAGTAAAAATGAGAAATGTGGACCTGTGAGCTCAGCTGAGCACAGACCACTGCACGGTAGCATCATGCTTGTTCCCAATAGAGGGGGGTAAGCCAGCTCCAAACCACAAGCTGTAAGTGCCTGACAGATGTCTTTGTGTGCCAGTGCATCGTGATTGCTTCCAGACAAGCACTGGCTCACACGTCGCACTCCTGAGCCATGGATGTCTCTGTGGTGGCTCTTCAGCCAAATGCTAAAATAGTTCATGTTCATTTAAGTCTGATAAATGCCTGATGTCTGTCAGGGACAGCACTGCAACATCCTGTGGCAGCCTGCCTTTTAAACAGTCTGTAGATTTTATAGCCTTCAGCAGATATGTTGGTTCTGTGAGGAAACTTAGCTGTTCTGCAGTGTCCACTCTTCCCTGTCGTATTTGGAATCTCCTTGTGAACAGGAACTTTTACTCCTTGTTTTTTTTCACCACGATGACTTTTTGATTATGTAAGCAGAAGTAAACACTTAACTTTTCTGGAGATTCTCTGCTCTAGATCTCAAAGGGTTTTTTCTCCCCCTTAATTTAAAGAGTATCTTTGAAGGGAGTGTCTGCTGTTAAGTAGAAAGCTCTATTACTGAGATTACAGCTCAGCTGTAAGGTGCAAAAGTTAAACAAACAAAAAAAATCTGCTATTTTAGACATGATTGCTTCTTCATGCACTTTTCTGTTGTCCTTCAGGCTGATGTCACATTTTCTCCACCTGCAAGTAACTGCCTTATGTTATACAAGAAATGAAGAAATTATGTGAATTACCTCTCCACTCTAGTACAATAGCATGAGATTGAGGAGAAATTATCTCATTTGGGAGGAATATGACATGATTTTGAGGTTCTGGCATTGTAAAATGTCATATTTAAAAACTAAAAAAGTGCTGAAATTTAAATTTATCTTTTTTTTCTTTAAATCTGAAAATTAAATCACTTTGAATTACTTCCAGATACTTAGACCTACATACAATACAATCTTCCAGGCCATTCACCTTGACTCAGTATCCTGACTCTGATCAAGTCTAGCATTTAATAGAAATGGCTGAGTCATGGAATATACTGTTCCCAGGAACAGTTTTTCTATAATCTTCTTTATTTAGAGTTGTCTCATATTCCATGGCATGATGTTAAGTAACATCTCAGTTCTGAAAAGCAGATTATTTAGCTAAATTTTTCAAAACTTCCTATAAATCAATGTACATTTTTTAAATGAAAAAATAAAAACCCCATACAATTTTGGAACAAGTTTCTTTCAAATGTATATAGTACTGCAGCATAACAATTCTGTAGGAAACAAACACAGTCTTACTAAAGTCAGGCTTCACCTAATAGCTTCCACATACTTCAGGGTGGAAAAAAATTATATACAAATGTCCTCAGTCTTTTGGAAAGGCTGTGACCTGCATGATATTTAAAAGTCCACAGGAGTATATAGGAATGAACACAGCAGTTGTTCCTTCATAGTATGTTATTACAAAGAGAACTGGGGGTCAAATTGCATGAATGATAAATGGAAGGTGCTTGAAATGAGTTGGTTCTTTTTTGAACATTATACATTGACCTTGGCAGTTTTGACAATTACATCCATCATTTCTAAGAATCCATTCCAGAACACCCGTCTGTTCTCTAATGTGGCCAAGTAAACAGGATTTGTGAATATACGAATCAAAGATTGATCTCCTGTGCCTATACACTGATTAACAGTTGGTTTCTTGGTGCAACTTTTTCATTCTATGAATTATGCGAAGACCATAATTCACCATGGCACACCTGTAGACAGGCATGTTGGAATGCTTTAATCTTTACTCACAAGGTCTCAGTAGGATCAATAGTTGACTTCTGATTTTGATAAGCAAAATGGAATAAAACCATTAAAAAGCACATTGTACACAGCAAGAATGATGTTTCACTGCCTTAGTGTTCCCCCTAGCAACAGAACTCGCTGAAGACAAAGATGAGACAAACCAGTGTGGAAAAACTTAGCTGCCTTTGAACATCAACATTTCAAGACACTCGAAGTAAAAATAAGCATTTCTGCCTGGAATTTACAGCTTATCCATCTCAGACTGACCATCTAAACAGGCCTTGTAATCTTTAGACAGGTAACAAAGCACGCCTATAATAGCAATGTTTAATGGGAGGT
>VWZY01012807.1:343362-353598 GCA_013399075.1 Chloroceryle aenea | reverse complement strand
CAGGACATGTGACCCAAAACTGACCAGTGAGGGATTACATCCTATATACATCATATTCAGTATAAAGCTTAGGGATCATGAGGTTCAATCTCTTCTTCAAAGGCCAGCATCTGAGGAGGACTCTGTCCATTCTGCCTTCAATCCAAATCTGTGTGTTTCTGATTTCAGTTCCAGAATCCTGTTCACATCTGCCACTGAGTCCAGGCTGGGATGCCCCCAGTGTCTGCTCCACAGCATCAGTGGTGACAGTGATATAATTGCCAGCATGAGTGTTGGATTTGGTATTGGTATTGTAAATATTTATATATTTATATTTCATTTTATTGTTATTATTTTAAGTAAAGCTGGTTTACTTTTCTAATCCCTAAGTCCTTCTCTATTGTTCCCTTTCTCTTCCCCTTTGGGAAGGGACAGGGACTAATAGAGTGTCTGGCACTCGTCTGGTGACTGGCCCAGCCCTAATCCTTGACGTATTCCATCTCTTTAGCATAGCTAAAGAGATTTAATAACTTCTGTACTCTTTGACGAGTGATTGTGTAATACTTGATGTATATTATTTTACAAAATTAATCAGACTTGGAATATATTAGTAAAATGAAAGAGAATCTTGGCTCTGCAGAAACTCACTCATTCTTAATTTTACTTTCCCTTCTTTCACACCAATTTCAGTAGGACTGCTTACACTTACATAAAACATATGAGTGAGACTGTGAAGGAACCAGGCTGAAAGTGCCTGCCAAAAAAGGACTGATTGGAGATATAAGCCACAAAAGGGAAATGTGCAAAGCACTATGATGCCAGTGAAGCACCTTTTGCCCACTGATGACTTATATTGATCCAAGTTATCTGTAGATGTATATTACACTTGAAAATGGAAATCTGGTTGTNGTTGGTTTCTTGGTGCAACTTTTTCATTCTATGAATTATGCGAAGACCATAATTCACCATGGCACACCTGTAGACAGGCATGTTGGAATGCTTTAATCTTTACTCACAAGGTCTCAGTAGGATCAATAGTTGACTTCTGATTTTGATAAGCAAAATGGAATAAAACCATTAAAAAGCACATTGTACACAGCAAGAATGATGTTTCACTGCCTTAGTGTTCCCCCTAGCAACAGAACTCGCTGAAGACAAAGATGAGACAAACCAGTGAGGAAAAACTTAGCTGCCCTTGAACATCAACATTTCATTTTACTCAAAGTAAAAATAAGCATTTCTGCCTGGACTTTACAGCTTATCCATCTCAGACTGACCATCTAAACAGGCCTTGTAATCTTTAGACAGGTAACAAAGCACGCCTATAATAGCAATGTTTAATGGGAGGTGTTCTTGGGTAATATCTTTTTTTTTTCATCAGAACAATTCCATTCATTTGAAAGATTCTAAGCTGAATCACACAGAGAATTACTATGGTTGGAAAAGACTGTTAAGATCAAGTCCAGCTGTTATCTAACTCTACCAGTACCACTACTACGCAATATCCTTGAGCACCATATCTAGATGGCTTTTAAATAGGGATGGCGATTCAACCACCTCCCTGGGCAGCCTGGTCCAGTCTTTGTCAACCCTTTCAGTACAGAATTTTTCATGATGTCCAGCCTAAACCTGCCCTGGTGCAACTTGATGCCTTTTCCCCTAGGCCCTTCCCCAGTGTCTGCTCCACAGCATCAGTGGTGACAGTGATATAATTGCCAGCATGAGTGTTGGATTTGGTATTGGTATTGTAAATATTTATATATTTATATTTCATTTTATTGTTATTATTTTAAGTAAAGCTGGTTTACTTTTCTAATCCCTAAGTCCTTCTCTATTGTTCCCTTTCTCTTCCCCTTTGGGAAGGGACAGGGACTAATAGAGTGTCTGGCACTCGTCTGGTGACTGGCCCAGCCCTAATCCTTGACGTATTCCATCTCTTTAGCATAGCTAAAGAGATTTAATAACTTCTGTACTCTTTGACGAGTGATTGTGTAATACTTGATGTATATTATTTTACAAAATTAATCAGACTTGGAATATATTAGTAAAATGAAAGAGAATCTTGGCTCTGCAGAAACTCACTCATTCTTAATTTTACTTTCCCTTCTTTCACACCAATTTCAGTAGGACTGCTTACACTTACATAAAACATATGAGTGAGACTGTGAAGGAACCAGGCTGAAAGTGCCTGCCAAAAAAGGACTGATTGGAGATATAAGCCACAAAAGGGAAATGTGCAAAGCACTATGATGCCAGTGAAGCACCTTTTGCCCACTGATGACTTATATTGATCCAAGTTATCTGTAGATGTATATTACACTTGAAAATTGAAATCTGGTTGTTTTGTTTTCTTAGTGTTTTTTTTCTTTGGTTTTGTTTTGGTTTGGCTTTGTGTTTTTTTTTTTTGTTTGTTTGTTTGTTATTTTTTTGAGAAGAAAATTTAATTTAAAAATAGGTATTTAACACAACTAAGATCATACACTAAAAGGATTCACATTGACATAAGATATAGAGGCTCAGGTTGAATAAATTAAAGCATGCACAGACTTGCCCTAAATAAATTCCATTCTGAACTTTCTCTTCCACATTCACAGAATGAACACAGAACTCCATGAGATCTTGATGCCAGGCATCTGCTAGGAGTGACTCCTGATGAACTACTCCTATCTCAGCTTCAGAGAGGTGTTGCCAACCTCCATTTTCTCTTTTTTTCCCCCTATTCTTTTTCACGTGGCTGTGAGAATGTCCTGCTTCACAAAAGAATGTGATATTTCATATCAAGTCACTATTTAGCCCATGAGATCTCCTAAATAGAAACACATCATTCCTTTGCCTACAATTTAGATAGGCTATTACAGGCACTGTTTTTGATGTAGGTTCTTCTGGGTTTTGGCTCCCAGTCTACTCCCAGGGAGTGGTTTGATGCTCTTCTATTTTCACATTTGTATGATGTGTCTTTAAAACAGCTGCACAAAATCTATCCACCATAACTAGGTCTGTTATTGATTTTGCATATTACATTACAGAAAATGACAATCTACTACATTTATGGGAAATGTCAGTGTGGTAAATGTATCTTTGTAACCTAGTAGTGTTAACTGCCCATCAGTTTAGTGTTCCAATATACCACTGTAAAGGAAGGGTGGAATTAAGTTTAACTTCAGTAAAGGCTGTGTTGCACTGCTGCTTTTTCACAGTTTGTTTTAAACCATTGTCATTCAAGTCCTTAAAAAGATTTCAGATATTGTTATATCTGGCTCAGGTTTGCCGAGGGAAACATTATATTCTAGAGGAACAGTTATTTAAAAAATCACTAGAGATTGAACTTCTTGTAAATTGTGGTTTTTCCATAGTTTTCCAAAATTATGTTTCCTTATATTATATTTCCTTTTAGTGGATAGCCTTTTCTTTTGCCCTAAATTGCCTCAGAACCCCTCACCCTGATTATGTGAGGTGATGTGAATCCTTGTTGAAATCAATATAATCCGACAGAGTCCATACTTGGAAAATTTTTTCTATGTCTTGTGATATACAAACTGCTTCTCTTCAGTGGTATGTCTGACCTTTGGTCTCTAAAACCTCGAGTTACTAGTGGATGAATAGAAATATATACTTTCATTGCACATGTTCTACAGTAAGATGTTGGAGCCATCATGCCCTTTTCTTATTCCTCTCTCGGGAAGTACCTAGTGACAGCTTAGATCATGAATGTTTCAACATCTCTGGCTATAGGTAAACCAGCTCATGTTGTCTGCCCCTGGAATTCACAGGATGCATTTGGCAAGTCACAGTGTTCCATGCAACTTTGTATTGTGAACAAAACTTTTAGTTTTATTTTGCCTTGGGGCAACTTGAAGGAAGCATGCAAGAAGAGTGGCTCGCTACATATAATTCTGTCTTGTCTCTAGCTCTTGAAGAGTAACACTACAAAAGCATAACAATGTTTATAAAAATGTTTTAAGGGCTTTTTTTTGAGGGGGGAAGGACTGGATAAAAGCTTACAATTAGTGAACTGCAATTCTATTAGAGCAGAAGGCTACTTTCCATAACATCTAATCAGGTAATCATCTAATCTTTCGTTCTGTGCCATGAACCAGGAATTTTCATTTTCACATGTGGCTCCTGATTTCATTGCTTCCTGCAGATTTTCAAAACAAAACCATTGATGGATATGTTCAGGGGACTGGAGTATGTTGCTTTGGTTCTTGAGTAATTCAGAAATTGATACAGCATTTATAGTTTGCTCTAAGCTTAACACAAGAGTAAATAGGAAAGTAAACAGACCAAATAGGAACATCTCCCTGGGAATCCCCTGTGCTCTAAGGGCAGCTTTATAACTGACAGGGGTGGAAAGTTATCACCAGCAGCGTTCCTCCTCTTGCACTGAATGAACTATAAAAAAACCAGAATGGTTACGTGATAAAGAGTTAAATAGATTGCAGCAGGTGGGATCACAGGTGCCTGCTTAATTCCTGTTGACACATTCTGTAGGTCAGTGATAGGCAAGGACGGAGATTCCCTGACTGCTGGTCAGAATTAGGTTAGAGTGAAGGGAGTCAGATTAATGGCTCTAGATCAAGACATGAGCCTATTATAGGGGATTATTATTAGTAGTAGTGGAATTAGATGTACTGGAACAGACTACAGGTCCATCCAGTCAAGTATCCTGTGATTGAAAGAGGCATGTGCCTTAAAGGAAAGTCTGCGGTGTTCCCTCACACCCTTCTTGATAAAAGCAAAAATGATCAAATCTGTGTTGTCTTTTCTTGCTGAGGGATTGCTTCAGCAATATGCTTACAGTTGGCTAATGAAACCACAAAAAAGTTCAAGTTGAGACAAGCTTAGAGTGGCTGTTGCCACTGGTCAGGGGGTGAGCTCCTCTCCAACCCACCAGCAGCGCTGCTGAATTTGGACCATAAGGCTCCCAGTTGGGAGCATCAGATGTTGGTGCATGAAGGACATGCATGGAGCCCTCCTACCAGATGGGGTGCTTTGCTAATCAGTTAAATCTGCTTTAGCTGATCTTTTCATAGCATGGAAGGAAACCAGATTTTTGAGTTCATTTGAGCAGAATGGGAATATCTAGCAGCCAAATACAAAGACGTTCTTTTAGCTTGTACTGCTGAAACAAGAAGTATACATAATTTCCCAAATCAAGGCAAAAGTATGACAATATAAGTGTCTGTGTCTTTTTGTGAGGATTATTTTCATTCATATTTGCCTAGCTTAGTGATAACCAGTTAAAAATTTATTGTGATTAGGTGTAAACAACTCTCACCTTTGTATGTTAATCTCTAATAGTGATGCTTCCAGGAAAATTGATCAGTCTTTGCTGAAGAGACTGCAATAACCATCCTTGCAGATGATACCATAATCATATGTGATCAGCAGGGTAGTTCCCTTTGTTCTGTACAAGTCAAGTTTTAGTGGCCTAACAAATGCAAGAAGAAAACAGCTCCCAGCAGAGTGGTGGAAGAGTCACGGATATGCCCAAAAGCAATAAGGAGGTACATAGCCATGGCTGAGAAAGAATTCAGGGGAAAAAAAGACAGACTTGTGAAGGGCAGCCCCAAAAGCTCAATTACGAAGAACGTCAAGTACAAAGGGATGGAGGAACTTGAGCTACCTGTTCCCAGTCAAGAGAAAATCCAGTGAGGCAGCTACTGCTGTGAAAAATGTAAATCTGTGGGTGGTTCTGGTTGAAGAACGTTGAAGGTCTGTTCTCTGCAGTCACCTATAGCCACTGCATTGTCCATGCCCTGTGCTCTGTGCAGCTGCCTGTACACAAGCCTATTGAATTTGACTATGTGGGTCTCAGTGAGGTGCAGTGTGGCTGAGTCACTCCAGAAGGCAGAGTTGGGATCCAGGGAGCTGGTCCAGTGGCTTGGTAGCTGCAAGAGGTGCTGCACAGCCTACAGCTGCTCGCCTACAGCTTGCCTACAGCTGGGAAAGTCATCCATGCCTGTTCTGCCTGCCCTATACTGTGAATGCAAAAACCAGAGAGAAAATGCCCCTGAATTTTAAGTATAATCTGTCCATTTTAGTCTCTAGATCCGAGTGCTTGTGCCTTGTCACTCAGAATAAGCTTTACCTAGATCCTAATCTCTCTATATGCTGGAAATGGGTTTATGGCATATAAGTAGTCCATTTTAAAGGGATTGCACTTTATTGAATGATGTAGTCTTGATCCATGCAGAAAAGAAACTTAATAATTGGTATACACACTATGCACATGAATCCATTCTGCATAAATTATGCCATGCCCAGCTATGGAATGATACCATTCAGGTCAAAAGCTGAGAAAAGAGGATTTTTAAAGGCACCTGGCAATAAATGATCCACTTCTATTGATGTATCTTATAATAAATGAAGGGACCTGCTTCCTGTTGTAACCAGGAGTTTTCTCTTTAAAATGTTTTGAATTTTCCCCTGTGCTTGGTTATTAAGGTCAAATTACTCTGCTTGGTTTTCCTTGTTGTGAGGAAATGGACTAAGAAGGGAATGTGAATATAGTATAATATTATTTTTATTGTTTTTTGGCTTCATGGTAACGTCTTTATCTCCTTCAAGAGAGTATTTAAGTACTTATAGGTGTGTAACCATCTTTCTTACTAATTAAAAATGTTCAGTTTACTCCTTAATAATTGGGAATTTGGTTTGCAGAGAAAAGCTGGAAAAAATTTAAATATAGGGAATAATCTTTAAAAAAAGGGATTTCAGTAGATCTACCTGGCTATCTGGGCCTTCTTGCCTTAACACTGGTAATTTAAAGTCATGTCTATAACAAAGTAATTGTATATGGGGGACCAAAGTACTATCAGATCAGTTCCTTAGTACTACTAGTTGAGTATCTTTGGTATCAAGCTCAATATGGATCGACAATTTCAGTATTCAGCATCACAGATCAAGGCTCATGTTGGCAGTTACGATCCAGGTCAGCTGAGCTGCATAACTACAAAGTAGCTCAGCCCTGTCTATGTGACCTGCAGCCACAATAGTATCAATGGACTTGGAAAACACCAGCTGATTTCTATGAAAGCATGGATAAAATTTCACCTGTGTATGCTCCAGCCCCAAGCCAGTTGTTTTTGCTAAAGAAAGACCCAGTGGTTTTGTGTAAAATGCACAGATCTGATTTCCCATTCAATTTATGCATTTACAGGCTGCTTTTTAATGTCTGTTCTGTTTGTGTGCCTATATGATAATTGCTCAATACGACATATGGCTGCTACTTTTTCCTTGGGTATGTATTATATTGCATATGCATAGGGATGGATTATGCTAAAACCTATACATAAAAGATCATTTCATAACTGTCATGTTTCTGGGTGTTAAGAGGCATCATGAGGAATGTGGAGTGTGGTGGTTTTGTTTTGCTTGTTTTAACAGAAATGTCTAGAGGCTTAATGTGTTGAGACAATTTACTGTCATCCGTACAGCTATTGTAACATAATGAAAATTCTTTGCCTAGTAAATGGCACACCTTGCATTAAAAGAATAATTTTCATACTTTTATGATGATAGATAACACAATGGGAAAGAAAGCATAAACCAACACTTTTTTCCCTACTAACTCATTGTGTTAGAATATCTGAATCATTAAAATACACAAGGGGTTTTGCTCTGCACAAGGGTTTTCTAAAATTTGAAGTATGTGTTAGGTTTTCTATATGTGCTACTGTGGATTTAGTGGATTGAACTATGTCCAGATATAGTTTTCCATGTTACCTGAAGCACTGCGATAGTAACACAAACAGTTCTAGACTGAGCTGAATTTTAGATGTAGCACATGGTGAAAGATGAGTTTAAAGCATCAGTCCAATTGCCTACAGTGCCAGTGGGCAGGGAATAGTATTTTGAAGATGAGTATTAAGATTCCTCATGGCAATGTAGCCCTGGTAAGTTTATTTGTATTGTCTTTCCCTTTGGAAAAGAACAGCTCTTGGTCACTTTAGACTTCTTATACTCACTAGGAAGTATTATATGTTTTGTTTTACTTAGCATCTGTATCTGATTTAACTATTTATTTTCCAATTATATAGCATATCTGGAGTCTAAGAATATATTTGAAGCAACAAAAGCAATGATTGTTAATGCCATAAAAAGATTTTTCAACAAGCTGTAGATTTAAACTTTAAATGCCACCTTTCAGAAATGTTGTAGCTGTTGTTGGTAGATAACAGCACAAGAATAAAAATCTCTAAAAAGTTACTTTACATTAATAGCATATTATTTTATTGCCATATTTAATCCCTTCAGTTTAAAGCAGTGGTTGGCTGTAAACCTGCACATACTACAAAAATTCTTGTCAGGGGTTCACTCCTCAGCTGCTGTAAGTTTGCATAGCTTACCTAAGCTCAATGATGACATGAAATTAATAATTTAGTCAGAAACCACTGTTGTAACAGTACATGCATGACTCTCAAAAACAAATTTCAAGCAGGTTACCTCTTTCACTGAACCAGGCAGTTACCATGGTGATGGGAAGTGTGCAAGAGCTAGAAGAGTCAGAACAATGCATGACTTCAAAGTGCTCTCCTTCCCACCAAAAATGTCACTGCTCCTCATTCCCCAGCAATTCTTATGCATTAAAAAGCATGTACAAGGACACCAGAGGAGGTATAAAAAAGCTTTTGCACAAGCAGGAAGAATAACCATATCTTCTACTAAGCCAATTCTTGCCATCCTCCATGTGCCTTCTAAACCTTCCAATGCCTTGGAAAGTCTTCTGCCAAAACCAACTATCTTTACTCAGAAATCAGAATTACTTTAACCCAATACTAACTGCATTTCAATTTTAAATTGCTTAAAACAATAGAATAACTGGTATAAAGACAACAAAGCATGCACCAAAAAGATACAATCCAGGGTTTTTTTGAACTTTATCATTCCAACTCTGATTTAAACATTAGTGAAGACATAGAAGTGATGATAAAACTATGAAGAAGAAATACTTGATCTCAAAAGAATATATTTTAGTATAAGATTGAAGACTGAATTCTGTCCTGACTCACAGCTACAATGATGTCAAAGAGGAAGGAACAGGATGAGAGTCAGGGTAGAGATTGCCCTGAGAGAGAAGCTTTGAACACAAAGAGGAGGCCTGCAGCCTTGCAACAAAGAAAGAAATGCCTGTGGACAAGTCTGGATCCCTGTAGGCAGTGGTAGGCATGGAATTTCATTCAAATGTAAAAAATAAGCAGTGAGCTCTTGGAAAGGTGGTGTGAATGTACAGTTGTTGTGCTCTCTTCCACTTTGATTCCTACCAGCAGTGGGAACAGATGGTGCATTACACCTCCTCCCCAAAACGAACCACCATCTACGCTCCCACCCACTAATCCCAGCACTGTGAAAGAGGCAGGGACCTTGGAACAGAGCTCCTTCATGCTGATTTTGTGTTGGTTTATTTCCACTGAAATGATTTGCATAACATTAATGGAAGAGGGATAGAAAAGAATCATGTTGTCTTTAGGAGAGGGAAGAGAGGGTCTCGAGGGAAGGGCATATTGAAGGTGCATCTAATTCTAGAAGCAGAGTTAGTCAAGAAGGTTGACTAAATTCAAAACTACCATAAAGTCTTGCTGTAGTAGATAACATAAACTACTAGGTGAAGATACCTCTTGAAAAGTCTCTTGAGAATGCTATGTTCTAAGACATGCATATTAGAAAACCAAAGAAGACAAAAGCATTCACCACCTCCTCCATATAAATGTGTCTCTCAGACTTTAACAGAAATATCTCATTAAATAAAATGTACTCCCTTCAGCCTCAGGAAATTATCCTGACCACAACCACATTGGCTAGACTAGAAGAAAACTGAATCAAAGCCCATTGAAGTCATTGTGAATATACTGAAAGTTTTGATTTGACTGGAAGTGAACATCTAGACTTGAATTTAAACATACTTATTATGCATATTTTGCTGCAATTGGGCAAAGCAAAAATGCTTTTGCAAGACTATCTTTCCCATTTGGTGATGCTTAAGAGTAAGAATTTTTTACTTGAAAAGCCTTTATTGCTCAGAACCTTTTTTTTAAGGAGACTTCAAGGAGATGATCATAGTTATTGTTCTTGTCTTTTGCATATTTATGTTGGTGTTTTCTGGTCAACTTGTTCTCCATATCTGTTTTGCTATGTGTTTGTGTGATACTAGGTCATGAGAAATGAAATAACAGATGGTTAATAGAGGAATATTGTACAGAATGCCTAACAAATAATTAGCAAGTTGATTTCTTTGTTGTTTGTTTTTTTTTTTTT
>VWZY01012807.1:332934-343335 GCA_013399075.1 Chloroceryle aenea | reverse complement strand
TTTTTTTTTTTTCTTTCTTTTACTTTATACTGCTGCAAAATGGAAATAAACATCAGAGAAGCACTTGCCCTGTGTATGACAATGAGGCACAGATTAGCTACTGGCTACTTATCAAGAAGAACACAAACTAATCATCCTCTTTGTTATTGCTTTCATATTGTTTTGTTTAGTGAAGCTGGCTTAGCTGGGTGTAATGGATACCTGTGTTGTATTGCACGATTTTGGGTTGTACAATGGGTGTAGAGCACCCTCTGCTTTCTTTTGATCAAATAACACTCCTGGGCTTGAAGAGAAGGGTGTGGAGGGGGAACATCGATGCTGTTTTCCTGCAGATTTTTGTACTGGAATCAGAAGAAAGAATTTGTCTATAGGGTTCATTAACTGTTGGCCTCTGCTGGCAGTAACCCATGTTATATAGGCCACCATTGTGACATCCTCAAAAGAACTCCCTGAAGGAGGCAAAGTCTTGAAGGAGAATATCTACTCTGAAGTTTCCCACCTTCCCTGAACTATATCTGCAGAGCCACCCCAGGAGGGGAGAATGTGGCTTTGAAAAATAACACCTTTGTTATTCCAAGTGTTAGAGATGAAGCAGAGTTTTCAGATGGCCCCAAGGTTTTTGCACCCTTCGCCAAACACAGATGGAAACTGGACTCTTTGAACTGCTTTGAAAATCTGTTACCATGCATTGCTGTGGGGCCTGTGAAGCAGCCATTGCTAACTTCTGTCTGCCTGCAATTTTTATGACCATGTGATGACAAGGGATTAAATAGCTTCATTTTAGAAGCAGACAGCTTTTAAATATAAAAATGAAAAAATAACAAAACAAAAAGCCCAATAATTCCTTGCTCAAGGCAAAGCCTTAATAGATGCTGAGGTAACATTTCAATGAATGAGGTGAATTCTGAGGTAGAAATCCAAGCAGTTTAGAATTTAAAATTGTAGCAATGATTGTGAAGCCTTTATAACATTATGATCTCAGTACACTGGAATTCAGAAAATACAGATTATCCCCTGTTCCCCAATTTAGGATTTATTGGAATTACTGTATATGATACCATCACTCTTTTGTGTAGTGTTTTCTATTTATTGCCTGTAATTTACATAGAATTATTAGCAAGGTGCTGAAAACATTTCCATTTATTCACACAATGAAAACTTCTTTGACTTATCTGAATTAACTGTGTAGTTGATAGTGAACAGTACAGAGCTTTCCATAAGAAAACATGCTCTTTAAAATTTGTATTCATTCTTCCAGACTATCAGAAATGCATGAGCTTATTACAGCTCCTCTTGATTTATTAAAAATGTGACAGCCTTTTTTTCCAGGATGAATTTATATATTAAATTTCATTATCAATATATTGTATTTTCTTATATTTCTTTATTTTAGACATACTTAGTTTATCTGTTAAGGAGAAAAAGCCCATGTTTTTATTAGATACAAAGTAGTAATTCAGATTTTGGTTTTCTAGGACTGATCTCAAACACATGAATTAGGAGATGTATCATGTTACAAATTTCATTCAGTTTTCATGAGCATGAATGCTTTGGGCAAACTCAATATCATGCTTAACAGCTGAATTATATGTGTCAACATGGACATTTGAGAACCTACACCGCACTCTGCTGTATTCTCATCTATAATAGATATAAAACTCATGTGCAGCAGCTTTTCCAGTGCAACAACTTCAGAGGAGACAAAAGTGGGAACTTTTCTGCAGGCTCTGTCCCTACTGCCATGGTGGAGGGTCTGAGTGGGGTGGTGAGTGCCGGAGCCCCTGAACTGTGCTGCTTCCTTTGGGCTAGAGCTTCCCTGTAGATTCTTGACTCCAGATGCTCACCTTTTCCCCTTAATAAGGTATGAGGTTAGGCTTTCCCTCATCTGAGATCCTCTTCAGAAGTTTGTTCAATGACCTGATCTCTCCAGCTGTGGAAAACTGGGACATTCTGTGTTGTCAGAGTGTTTTGTTGTAAGAGCTTCAAACACTGCAAGGTGTCTTCATTAGCTGAGAGCTTGAAGGTGGAGTGGCTGATTGTACTCATCAGAAAAAAAATATTCCTTTTTTATACCATGTTAATGTCTCTTAGAATGTTGGTTTGTTTTACTTTTTTTCTTTAAGCTCTGTGGGTTTGTGCACTTTGAGAAATTCTTGTCTAAAATTTCGGGGGTTTTGAATCAGATTTTCTCTGGAAACTGCTGCTTCTCATGTCACTTCAGCAGTCAAATGTTAATTTTTAGTCCAAAGTGCCTTATTGTGTAAAATACAATATGACATATGCAACTGCAGACTATAAGTTAGTTAAAAAGCTATAAATAAGTATGTTTGTCAGCTGTTAGGAGCTGTTGTGACTTCAGAGGAGGTAGAGGAGTCTGCCTGGCACATGATCTACCCAGAATGAGGGAGGAAGCACTTGGCTGCAGCTTCTCTGCATGTTCCTTATCACAACAATAAGGTGTTTTCACTTCCCTCCAACAAAGGTTTCCTCTACCCAGGAACTGGTACTTGGAATTAAAAGTGTGAGAAGCCAGTCTGGGTTTCCTGCCCTGCTGGATGGTATTGTTTATTTTGACAAGGTGGACATAAGGGAATATAATGCAACCTCCAAGAGCTGAGTCTGGAGCAGCAGTACTACAGGTGGTTTCCAGCTCAGCACTAAAGTGACAAGAATTAATCTAGCTGGTACCACAGAGAGGCTGCATAGTCAACCTCAGCTTTCCTCTGTTTGGTGCAGCTTAAACATGTCCATGTTTAGGAGAAAAGGAGAGTGTTCTGCATATGCTTGCATCACATGAAAAGTTAGTCATGAAAGAAAATTTCATTCCAACCCCAGGAATCTCATTGTCGTAGGTGCAACTTACATGGAAAACTTAGTTTACAACAGACATTGTGTCATGTCTATTAGAACTTTCCCTTTGGAATTATTTTTTTCTTTTTTTGTTTGATACTGTGCAAAAGACAATTCAGTCAAATCCTGCACCTTGCACGTTCTCCTTTGGATGTTACAATGACTGCAAAAAGTGCCTGTGTGTGTACAGAGTTAGGATGGATTCAATAATTACTAAATAAATTAGTGACAGTTTCCTGGTTTGAGTTAGAACAGAAAAATTCTGTTCTGTAATTTTACTTTTCATCCAAATTCTAACTGAATGCACTTTCTGAAGTTAACGGGAAGGTTTTGCAGATAATGTCTATGTCTAGTAGTGACGATGCCTGTCATCTAGAGTTAAAATACTAAGGATTCATCTGCAGACCAAGGCTACTGCTAGATCTTGTACCAGGCTGGGGATGAAGAATGTAAAAGGCTGCACCTGCAGGGAGGAGTGGCCAGCACAGGTGATCCTAAACTGACTAGGGAGGGATTTCATCCCATATTTGGTATAAAGTTGAGGGATCAGAAGGGCTAAGCTCATTTCCTCAATGGATGGCAGCTGAGGACTGTGTGTGTTCTGCCTTCAATCCCAATCTGTTTGTTCCTGAATCCAGCTCCTGAACACAGTTCCCCTCTGCTGCTGGGCCCAGTCCGAGACTTCTCCAGTGCCTGCTCCACAGCATCAATGGTGATGTAATTGGTAAGGGTGGTGTTGGGTTTGATACTGTTTTTGTATATATTTGAATATATTCCATTATTATTCCTATTTTCATTATGGTTCCAGCTTTCATTTCTGCTCGATAAGTCTCTCTGCCTTATTCCCTTTCCCTTTGGGAAGGGAGAACATCTAGTGGATGGTCCTGATTCTAAATCTTGACAGACAGAAAAAAAAATTACCACATAAGAGTTTCTTTTTCAGTTGCTGATAAAGGTAGGGACAGTTTAACATTCAGGTAAGACAGTAACACAAGCTGTGGAAGCATAGGTCAAATTGGAGCAACGATAAACTGGTAACAAACCTTTAGCAATTGCTTGCCATTAATCTCACCAACATTTCTTTACCTCCATTTGAAATTTTTCTTCTAATTTAGTGAGTTCTGAACTTTAGCACTTGTAATTTTAACTCAGAATGTTTTAATTTTCCATCACAAGTGTAAGCTAATACTAGAAACATAAGGATTTATATTTTCTTTAATAGAGGTCCTCCTGTAATAGAAAGGGATATACTTGCTCTACATTTTACTGGAGAAATATAACCCTCATCAGAATTACGATAATTAATTTTAAAAGCTCTAATCTCTAAGACATATAGATCTTCAAAAATAGTTTTCTGACCAATTAATTTAGTTTTTATCTCCTTAAAGACCAAAGGTCACTCTAATATGTCATTAAAATCAGCAAAATTGTCCGATAATGTTTGGAACAAGAACAAAAATACAGCAGTGACATCAACCCATTTTTCTGTAGGTGAAATAGTTTTTGTACATGTTTTAAATCTTAGGGGAAATAGTTTTAAGTTCATTTTGGAAGTGTGGAATGTTCCAGGTGGAGCTTTTATTTGCTACTTCTTTTACTTGACAAAAATCATAAACTTGTTCATTTAGGTACAGTTCTCTACTGGCTTTCTAGTTTCTCTAGGTCTCTGTATTATTCTTGTTTAATTTTAATTTTTTTGATCAGTTCCATGCATACACATTTGGGTGAGGAGTGCTTGGGAGATAAACAACCACACTCTCTGGTTTCATGTTTCCTTTTTTAATTCATGCAAGAAAGAGGAAGGTGGAAACTGGCCACCAAGCTGTCTAACTTCTCAGTTAATGAGAACTCAATGCTGTTCTCAGAACCTGGATTGTTTGATACTTGAAGAATTATTCTAGGGATGGAAGTAAACATAGTCTACTGTGTTGTGTGGTCAGAGATCATTGCTTCTGACTCTTTCAGGATTTCCAATAGATTCAGCTTTTTAGCCTGACTAGAAGAAGCAAGAAAAAATTACTATGCAATAAAAGTGAAAGACATAAGGAAGAAATCCTCTAAGTATTTTATCTTGTATGTTTTACCCACTGTGGAAGCTTCCCAGAAGAAATATTTTGATTCTGTTGTTCTTTAAGATTATTTCACTTTTTATTAGGAACCTATCACTACCAGGACTGGAAAAAAAATGACATTTTCAGACAGGGCCCTGATCTTTGAGAGATCCTGAAGCTGCTTCACAACTCAGACTTACTGTAGGGCTGGTGGGTCAAACTCTGAGGTACAGAAGGGATTAACCTCATGAAGCGGTGAATAATGAGTCCACATCCCTGATTTTGATCAGAAATTGCACTGGAGTGCTTTTACCTTTCCAAAGTCTACCAAAAAGAAAAACCAAAAAGCTTTAATGAACACATACTTTTATAGTATTATATCAAGTTACTTAGATGCCTTTAGGTTGGTTAGACTCAGAGGTTCAAGGTTGGTGGAAAGCTGAGTCTTGGCAGCAAGATGGAAGTGGAGAACAGGGAGGAAATGTAAGCTTTCATTTCACATGTGCTTTACATAAAATCCTTGTGGATGTAGTGGGGAGGTGTGAAAAAGCTTATGGGATAGCACCCTGCAGAAGGATGTCCTGGCTGTATGTACCAGTAGTTTGTTTCCTCATTATCACAAAGTGCAGTCTTGCTGTGGACTTGGAGAGGTAGATCCCCCGCTGGTGATTACAGGACTGACTGTACTCTGGGAGATCTGAGTCAGTGCTCAATTACTCCTCTATTTCTTATAGCTGACAAAGGCTAGCTGTAAATCCTGCTACAGTAATAGGTCTCTCTTATGCTGCTAATACAGGCAGATTCTCTGCTGAGGTATAAAGTCCTATACTGGAGATATTCAGATTTCTTCATGTACCCAAAGCCTTTTCTAACAGTAAAAGATCGATTCATAAGCTTTTCCTCTACGAACTTCATGCACGTGTAGCCCTGTCTGCCTTTGCAATGTAGCTACATGGATCACATCTAAATACTAGACCAACTGGTCTTTTAGCAGATTATGTTCCTATCCCTCAAGCAGGAAAAGAAACCTAGCATTTTGCAGCTTGGGTCTACAAACATTGTATTTCCTAAGGATGCTGCATACTTTGGGGCAGTGGCAGATCTATCTTTCCCCTTGTTCAGCTCACCTTGGCAGCCTGTCTTTCTCTGAGCAGACAGTTATCTGTGACACATTGAAAGAGACTTTGGACAAACAAAAGGTCATATTAAGGCAACTCAATTTGTATTAAGTGCAGGACCCGGGTGACTTGACTACAAAGGGACAACTGGGGGAGGCTTAGTTTAATAAGATACTTGTAGCTTATTAATGCATATTACTACAATCCCTACTCCCTTGTGAGTATCCCATTCAGAGTAAATTGATATTGGTTACTCTAGCTTTGTTCTCCTCTTAGGCCCCAGTACAGAAATTGGATCATACAAAGTGTAATATATTTTAAATGATATGAATTGACCCTTAGTTGACTCATGAACTTTGAGTGTCTTCCCATAGCTAGGACTCATGCTGCCTGCCTCAAGCCAGTCTGCCATGCAGAAACCTGCTGCCTTCTACCTCCTCCTTCACCCTGGGGACATGGTCTGATTCTTCCCTTTATAATCTTAGGAAGGTGATCCTACTTCATGGTTGTGCCAAAAGGGCCATAAGCAGCACTGTGGAATATCTCTATTGCTTGGCTGGTGTGGTTCTCATGCACCAGGCTTGTACTTTCAGCCACTGGGTAAGAAGGCACTGTTAATTATCTAAAGAACAGTGGAAGGATTTGGTGTGATGCACTGATTGCTGCTGCTGTTAAAAGCTTGCAGAGAAATGCTGCTGGATAAATATTACTGGTAATTAATATGCTTACGTAGGTGTATGTCCTATTGCATGTCTTGGAGACATCCTAACTGTATACCTGAGGGGAGACAGAAAATAGCTGTAGAGAAGCAGATTTTATTTTAGAGACTCTCAGTTTATATGTAGAGAGGGGACAGAATTGTGTATTTTTCCAGCATGCACAGACTTATTAATCCTCTACACTGTGAATGAGTTGTCTAGTCTACAGATAGAGAAGCATGCAGTGAGATAGAACTGATTCAGCTCTGTCTTTTCACACTCAGACACTTTCTTAAGTCTTGGAAAAGATTTTTGTATCTAAGCCAGAATGAAATGCTTCGTTTTTGGAGAGAGTGTGTAATCAGAATCACTCTTCTTGGTGTATTACTACACCTACTGGTTCCAACACCCTTTTAAAGGAAATCAGATTGAGCTAGGGAAGCTTTTACAAACTGTCTGGTCCTGCAACTGTGAATGCCATTTTTCTCTAATGAAGTGGTGAAATGGTGTATTCTATGTTGTTGTTATCCTGGAGAAACATCATCAGTGGCTAATGAATGCTGACATTTGTACCTTGGAGGTTACTAGACATGTTAGGAACTGTAAAATTGGGCATAATGGGAAGCAAATATTTTTCACTTTTTTTTTATAACACTCTTTGTAATGGATCTGCAAAATTCACTGCTGTAAAAGACAAGCAATGCAACATTTCAGCTAAAACTTCCTTGGTATGAGGGTCTGCAAGACTTGGACGTAGTCAAGCAATACTTTTCAGTAGATGGACAACAACAATTTCACATTTTATGTTTATTTGCCTTGTGCTGGACAAGACAAAGAATTGGACTGTAAAACACTTTGTGTAGTGGCAGGTGTCTTGGCTTTGGTATCTCACCAGTGCGTTAATCCAGGCTTTTTGTTACTCAGAAAAAAAAAATAGGTAAGCTATTAAGCAACTTTAGTTTAGAAAACTTAAAGAAAAAACTTAATTAAATCTAGTCAGCACTTTTTTAATGAGAGGTCATCAGGGAAGAGCAGTAAGACAGTTCCTGGGAGCAGCTCCAATCAATTTGTACACTTAAGTCTGCAAATATGTGTGTAAACTTATTTCTTAATTTCTATATAGTTTAAGATTTAATTGCTATTCCTTAACATGAAAGTAATCTGCATGGTCACAAGTGTTTCTGACAAGGAATGTTGACCATCTAGAAGCTGAATCTGTTGTGTGTCCTTTCATGACCTTACAAACTTTGCTTCCTATTTTATCCATATTTTTGCATAGTACAATTGTAGTTCAACATCTCATTTTCCATGTGTTTTTATATTAAATACTTAGTTATTCCTTTGATGCATTTTTCCCTCATGTTGGAGTGCTACATTCTCATCTGGTCGAAGCTTCTGAGCTCTCTGTTGTTCTGATATATTCAGGTTTATTTATTCACATCTGCTTAGGATCAGGGCCTGGAGTAATTTTTTCTTTTTTTAATATGAACTTAATATGTAAATGTTCTGGGATCTATTAATGCTAAAGTTTACCTGGCTGATTTAATTCTTTCTCTGGATTGTAGTAACCCTTTGAAGAGTGTTATTTGATTGTAATAGTTTTAGTTAACCAGTTTGGGAGGAATTTACTTTTATTTTATGTGCAAGAGTTGTTTGCTTCCAGACAGTTCACCACCTTAGGTCAATTTTTTCTTTATTTTAGACTGAGTGATTTGAATGTACTTGGTGACACTGTGTTTGGAATATGTATGAATGGAGCTGTAATGAGAGTATGGCTCCCTCAGCTACAATTTGGAGAAAAATCTCTATGATAACAGTTGCTGAAATGGTTTTATATATATATATTTTAATTGCGAAGAAAGAAAAGAACATAAGAGAGGAGTTCTCTCTGGACTTGATATTTCTAGCAGCATTTAATGCTGCTTTGAAGATACAGACATGGGTGTCTTGACAACTCTGAATGATCAATCCTGTTCCTTGAGTGGAAGCTTGAGGGTCTCAAAATGCTGGGGAATATTTACAAGAGTTCCAAGACTTCTTTAAAGGCTGGGTGAAATCAAAAGGATTTCTGTGCAAGAACTGTTTATTTGATTAGGACTGTACATCAAAGTGTTTACAGTAAGAGCTTGTGAAGTATGGCCTTGTAATAAACTCCAAGGGCAACTTCTGGAGTTCTTGATAAGCTGACCTCACCTACCCCAAAATTCTGGGATAAAGGAAAAGTATGTCTTGTCCTACTTCGTTTCCATTGCAATTTCATTTCCCCTGTCTCCAATCAAATAAGGAATGGTATCTGAGAATGGCCTGGTTAATGCATCCAATGTAATTGTGTATGAAAGGAAAGCAAATCTTCATTATGATTTTAGAAATCTTGTTGCAGGGAAATGTTTAAATCCACCAAAGTAACCTGTCTCTGGAAAGAAGGAGAAAATTCCTGGTTTCATCACCGATTTCTTAATGCAGCCCATAGTATAATTCCATGGTCTGTATGTCTTAAGCAGGGACTTTGCATATGAGTACAAAAGTGTTGTGGTTTTTTTTTCTTAAATGTGAGGCTGATGCTTGTCTCAAGCTTCAAATAAGCTGCAAGGCTGTCCTCCTTCTCTCCTGAATATTTATTTTTCTAGATTTCAGGAACTGATTTTTATTTTTTTCCCCCCACCATGACTCTTGCTATCTGTACAGTAACATTCAAAACTGGCAGATGGTTAGATGAATTAAATACCAAAATTCTGAGGGGAAATGGAGAAGTCTTCTGACCCAGAAGTATGGGTGGCTCACTGAGGGGAATGCTTTAGCAGAAACTGGCAAGGAAGACAGTTAATGTGAATCCCAGATTTCTGCTAGGGAGAGAAAAAACAGAAGTATCAGTGAAATGAGATTACCCAAATAAAGGAATCTGTACTTGTACATGCAAGGGGGACTATGAATTATAGGCAGTTGAGCGTAAATTTGAGCATATAATTGAAAACTCTGCAGATAGAAGTGGAGGGAGGGAGTCAAAGGAGTAACATGCACTTCAGGATAACAAGTGAAAATTGAAAGTATGCAATGAAGGAGCAAATGCAACAGGGGTGTATTTCTCTTGGCCTCTTTTATTTCTTCATTCTGCCATTGCTCTCCCTCTCAAAGACCTCTCTATGACTCGACCTGTGTCTGCTCGTTTGTACCACACACAACTGTTTCTTCCTATGCTCCTGGGATGACGGGGAGCAAATGCTGTTGCTGTTGGACCCACCAAACTGGGCAAAAACTGAGCGTGACTGGCTGTACTGCCTATGTGCTTATGCTTTAAGGCATGGAGGATTATCTGGCATCTAATTGAATACCACCTAAATTAAAGAGTCCTAGTTGTTGCAGCTCTAACCAGAGATCTCAACACTGAAAATCTTTCTACTCAAAGAAAATCTGATGAGGGTGGAAAAAAAGGCTAAAGAGGAGAAAAAGTAGAGCAATCAGGCTGGTGGGTGAAGATTGTTGTGTCAAGCCCTAAATGTTGTCCTTTACTGTGTACATTTTGAAGAGAAGTAGGACTGCACCAGGGGCACATCCTGATCCCTTTCATCTTGAGTGAAATACTACCAAAATCTCTAGGTCTATTAGGGAAATACACTGAGTAGAATTCTTGGGAGAGGAAAAAAAAAAAAAAAAACAAAAAAAAAAAAACCCACGCCTTTTTTTTTT
>VWZY01012807.1:318583-332875 GCA_013399075.1 Chloroceryle aenea | reverse complement strand
GGAAAAAAAAAAAAAAAAAAAAAAAAAAACAAAAACAAAACAACCCATTTTTTTTTTTTTTTTTTTACTTTGTGGAAAATAATATTAGACTGGTTCCAGCTTGCTAACTTCCAGAAACAAACAGGAGTAATGGTAAACTAAAGTACATTCCTTCTGATTTTGGCTACCTCAAAAAATCACAGGTGCCTTACTCATTTTATACACCTTTCTGTTGTTAAGACAAGCAGGAAATTCAAGAACAATATAATTGTCAGTATGATAAATGAGAAGGCAAAATACTGTTGAACAGTAGAGGACACCGGGTGTTATTATGGCCTATTGTTGCTATGAATAGAACCACCCAGACACCAATTAACATCTCATTGCTATGATTACTTGCCGCAGTATCTGTTCCACTAATCAAACTTGCACCTTTTTAGTCCATATTTTGATTTCAAAAAGTTATACCAAGAAGAGATTACATTTATCTCAAATGCAAATAAATGTGAAGCTTAAGAAGCTAATTAAGTTTATAACCACTGAGAATAACATTAAAAAGAAAATTAAATTGCTTGGTTTGGAGGAAAACCTTTTAGGAAACATTTGTTGAATAAACATAAAAGAAATTCTTCTAATGTACTCTTATGCAAATGGTGTTCTGTTTATATTTTTCCATATGCCAATCATATATAACTCATAATTTTTCCATCACTAAACACTCTTTTTCATAGGAATATTTACTATCAAGAACAAAATATGTAGTAAGTATGAGAGCTACATGCCAGCAGCCTGCTATAGCTTCCTAAACTTCTGGAGAACAGTTTCAGTTTTACAAAAATGATGATGTCATTACAAATATTTAGTAAATAATAGCTTCAGGCAAGGACATGGAAATGAAGCATAAAGCACATGAGATATTCCTTCTCTCATTTTTGGTGGCAGTGTGTTGTTTTTTTTAGTGTTTGGTGGTTTTTTTTGTGGTCATAAAAGGTACAAGATTGAAAGCCTTGGTGAAAGGGAATTTCTGCTTATGCATCAGGCAGCAGTACTGCAGAATTTCTTGGGCTGGGCTCCATCTTCCAAAGCACTGTGGTGGTCCCTGGTCTAATAGACTGCTAAGGCATGTTGACCATCTGTATAAAGTCAGTGAGAAAACAAGGGTAGTTAAACAGACTCTTAAGTGTTCTGCTGGATTGTGTTGCTCAGTTCTTTGACAGGCTGAGCCTGGGTTTCAGCAGTGGCTCAGCTATAAGGCTGCTCAAACTGCCTTCTGCTGGGAGCAGTCCTGGCTGGCACAGGTTTTGCAGCAGCTCGCTACCCAGGAGAGCTGGCTGGCCCAGAGCTTCTCTCTCATCCCAAATGGATTAGCTGCATTAGGAGAAGATAAGATTTCTGGTTATACATCATTCCTTTGCTTGATTTAAGGAAAAGCAACTTTTGAAGGAGAAATAGGAATTCATAGTCCAGAAGCCAAAAGTAGGTGTGACGTGATTTCTGCTTGAAGAGTAGTCCTGTGAAGAGCAGCAGCTGCTTCTGCCCTTTCTGTGCCACTTTTCCTTCTGTGGACCAAAAGCAACCACTGTTGCATGCAGACCTCCTTTGGAGCTGGCCCTGGCTCTGCTGGGGCACAGAGGAACAAAGCAAAGCCTCTGTGCCTGCTCTAAGCAACTCAATCTGGTGGGGAGATTGGGGCATACTTTCATTCTTGAGTCCTATGTATTGTGTTTTAGCTTCTACAGCAGCAGTCACTCACACAGGGTCATGGCTATGAGTGTTTTGTTTTGCCTTGCCCTATGGGGTATAGATGTCCTCGACCAGCTGAGTGCTGGTTCTATTCTCTGCTGGTAATAGCTTCATTCCTGTGAGCTGGACGTGATCAGTATGGGGAGGAAATTGTAGTGATGGAAATGGTGGATATGATGTCATTTCTGAGGCCTTGAAATTGTTATTTTGTTAATCTTTGACACATGCATTAAGCTCGCTGATGTTCAGGGAACATTGCTTTCACTGCAAGGGTTTCAATTACAACTAGAATATTTTGAGTTTTGAAATGTGCCCCTGATGATCCATCACAATTTTTTAAAAAGCTTTGGACATGGAAGAGCAGTGTTAAAGTTGGAGCTTGGATTTAGATATATATGTATATATTTTTTTATAGAGCAGCTGACAGGTTTGCTGGATTATTGTTTATAATACTTATTGACATCCCATGATACCTTTCCATAGCTGAGCAGAGTTTAGATTGACTCTGGAGTATTAGTACTTGATGAAGGTAATCTGTTTTCTTGGCTGAAGCTCACAAACAAAGCAGTTAAATCCCCATTACAAATGGCTAAAGAGGGACCCATTAAACTTCTTATAGGCCTGTCTCATTTCTATAGCCCCTGAAACATTTATAAAGGGCACTGTTAAAAATTTACAGAACCTTGAGATAGTGTCTTGAGCAAAGTTGCTCTGTGTACACCACCTGAAATACAGTCTTTCTTTCAAGAGTAAAATAAAAGTAGTTATGAAAAACTTTGTTTTGTACACTTTGACCTACAGTAGCTGCTTCAGCTTTTCATGGCTTATTTTTAAAGTTTCATAGCAAAATAAATGTTACAGGTAGAAAAAAAGCAATTCATGCTTAAGATAGGTACCAAGGCTGGTTACTAATAATCACACTGTTACTGTCTGTTTCAATTTTTAGTTCTTCAATCACCCTTTTTATACAGCAAGTCACTTTGGAAATTGTTGGCACCAAATTTGAGATGAATATGGTAATAGTGGATGTAAGATGTTAATGAGAATTCTCATATTAAGAAATATAAGACACATTATTTTAATGATTCTACTGGCATCAAACCATGGAAGCCACAAAGTTCTTTTTTTAATGAATCAATCCCCACAGGCCTAAAGTAATTGTGTGAAAACTATTGGGCTTTTTTTATTCCACTAAAAGACAGCCCCAAACTGAAATGATACTTTTCACTTCTGTAGCTGGTGTTTTCCAATAATACCAGGTATTTTATAAACGTGGAAAAAAACCCCAAACCCCACAGCATTTAGCGCAGCACTGGAGTGAAGAGGTTGAATTAGGCCTCCCAATGCATGTCAATAAAGAGGTGATAATTAGAGAGAGGAAAAGCAAAGCCTTCATTAGGCCACAGATTATTTGAGTTGCATGGGCAAACTGTCAAATGGAGCTCACCAGGGATGACAGTATCTTGTGAGACAGCCTGTACCTTAGTGCATGGGGATGGTGGCATTTGTTTGTATAATGGGGACATGGTACCAAGAAGGGGGAGGGGAAGAGCAAGAAGAGAAAAGCACTATTGTCTGGTCTGGTTCATTATATTCTTATTTTAGTCCTACTCTCTAAGAGCTTAATCTTCTGCTGAAGTATTTTAAAAATAAATAACAGAGTGGTTCTGTCCTTTTAAATATGGGAGGTGATAGAAGAGCGTGGGGAATAATGAAAGCACACTGTGTATATATTTTCTAGTTCCTGTGAATTTTGATAATTTCCAGATGGTCACTTGTAAGTATATTCTTCAAATGTGAAGAATGGTTTTATAGACTGCAATATATATTCTAGGACACCCCTAAAATGTCAAGAATATTTGAATCTCAAGGTATTGTTTTTCTCCTTAACCAACCACCAGTGCCGGAAGGAGTAATAATAAAGAAGTTCATATGATAGTGTGCTTTTTATTTTCATGTGTCCTGAAAATATATGCTAAGCCATCTACACCATCTGCTCTGCTAGGGTCAAAGCCCCAGCTGTACAAGCTTAGGAGTAAGTGCTGAAAAGCTTATATTTTATACTGGCTATCGTTGGTGTTTCGAGTAGTTTCAAGCCAGTCTTTCATGAAATGCAGGGATGGGACCAGCACTTTTTAGCATACTCCTCCTTGTGTGTTTTTAGCTGAAAAATAACACACACCTTTGCCAGGGATCTTAAGCAAGGTACAGAGAAGTTATCTCTCAGCTGGGATCAGCGAAGCAAAAAGTCACCTATTCCCTTTGTAGTAGAATAAGAAGGGAAATACCAGTCAAATAGCCAATTAAATGCCCAGCATAATTTAGTTGGGCAATCTTCCAGTTTAACAGTTTCTACTTTCCCAGATCCAAAATATGGCCCAGCTGTAAAAATGCTACCCCATGCTGGTTTCCTTTCTCTTCATTTTGTGTGTGTGTGTGTGCTGCTCTTTGTCAGTTATTTGGTATCCAAGCACAAATCAGTAAGGAATTATACAAATCCTTATTGTGCTTGTACATGGTCCAGGTACTTGTTTGAGACCTGTGCCCTTTTCCAGTAGGGAAGGGGATCACAGGACAAGAAGTGTAGGAAATTAGCAGCAGCATTAGAAAAGGATGGTCAGATATCCTAGGATATTCTAGTAGGTTAGTCCTTGTTGCTAAGAAACTTGTTTTATCTTGACTTTTTAGAACCTTTCAAGATCAATAAGGCAGAAGGACAAGATTGCAGAACCTCACTTCTACTTGGTCTTCATTTCTAGTGACTTAGGTGGCTGTCTTCCTAGAAGATCCTATTTTCATGTTTCACGCTGTTTTGCAAGCTTATCGAGCTAAAATAACTTTACTAGCTGTCTGAAGTACTTTTAACTGTGAGTATTCCCAGCCCTATGCATCCTAACCATCAAAAATCAAAACAAAAATCACTTCTCTGAAATATGACTGAGCTGAGCCAGAAGTCACCAGAGATAATATCTTATTGTATTCTTCTTGAAGATCAGTTCTCAATTCCAGAATCTGCCAGCAAGCCAGAGAACCCCACCTATTTCTGCCCATTTCCTTCAGTGGGCACTCCTAGATATCACCAAATATTGCAGGGGATACATCTGGCAGCCTATGCTTGAAGGCAGAGATGAAAACAAGACTGAAGATACAAACCTAATGTTTAGAAATACCGCTGAGGGAGAAGAGGAAAAGAGAGCCATCACATACAACATTTCTACTGTTCTATCTGTTTAGCAGTGATGCCAATGTGACATAGCAGAACGTTTCAATCATCAAATTATTGTTATTTGTTATTACCAAATAAAGAATTTTAAACCCATGGCTTGCACCTTTAAATGCCATCTTATGAAGTAGAAATGCCATCTGATGAAGTGCTATTTGTTTGATACTTGCAGGATCACACTTAAACAAACTCTTCTGGGAGCTGAGGTTGCCCATTGGAGTGTTATTTTGATACCAGTAGTAGTCTGAAATAAGCCACTTTAGGACTCCTTTGTGCGTTCTTCTGAAAATCAAATTATCTGCTTGCTAAGTGGGAGAGCAATAAGAAGCAAAAGACAATTTTTTTCTGAAGAAAGGAAGGCATAGAGGAGGAAAATAGCAACAACTCCAGTTATGGTGTTTGTATCCTTGGCAGAGAGGAATGTAAATCCGAAGTCTCTCCACAAACACTGGCCCAAGTGCATTGGACATCACTTGGTGCAGGTCTGACTTGCTCTGTTTCTGTTTGTTGAAAGTCTGTCTCCACAATATTACTCATAGCAGAGCTGCTCTGGAGAAGTAATTTGAGAGCCACAGGTAAGTCTTGCTATCAAACCCCTCAGTTACTGAGAGTATATATATATTTTATTTTTCTTTCCTTCCTTGTCCAATGTCAGCACTAAGTCAGAAGTGGGAACTTAGGCAGTAAAGACTGAGGATGTTCTGTGGAGTATGCCTTGGAAATACAAATTTTTAATTTGTATTATTTTGGCCAAATTTAGCTACAGAAACCAGACTGAATTTCATTTGAGCTTTATGTGTACGACATCAGGAGGAGGCTGCCACTTCGTTCTACTCAGATCAACCTTTATTTGGACAGAATAAATCACTTTAGTAGGAAGGAACTGATATTGAACACTATCCTTCCTCCTAGAATGAAGGATGATCATGACAAACCTTTCCAGTTTCTGCTTCATGTGTAAGGTATTTCTATTTCAGAATTTTTAATCCAGTTTCTAGATTCCATGTCAGGGGTAAGTTTTCAAGCATCCAGTATTTGTAGGAATATGGTACAGTTCCACCAGTACTTTTTGGAAAACCTTTGTACCTCTAGAATAGAATTTAATGAGACCTGACAATGCTTTCCCAAAAAGTCACTATCCGGGTGGTTATGTCATCCTGTTCAGGAGAAGCACTCAGCAGCTGAAATTCTTCTCTTCCTATTCAAGTTGGGGATTAGATTGAGAGTCTCTCCTATTGTACCCTTTGAGGAGTCACAAACGGCTGTAACCATTTTTTCTCCCTAGGATTCTGAACTCCTTGCCCTAATTTAGATTAGGATCAGCTCTGGGCTGTCAGTCTTAGATACACCCGTGGGATTGTAGGAGTTGCTTCTTTGCCTAATTTGGAAAATGGTTTGGTCTGGAACCTCCTTACAAGGCAAGAAAATTACATCCTCCCTGTTCCTATTTCTTTGACTTTGCTGTCTCCTAATGAAAAATAACATACTCCATATGAGTTTCCAAGAAACAGTTATGCTGGATGTGCTTCTCCACATGGGGAAAGAAGCAAACAGAGTTACCTAGTGGACACATTGCTTTAACTTGTTACTAGAAGACGCTTCAAAAGAAAGCATTCTAGGAACATCTACATAGTGTTCTATATGGAAGTTACTTTGCATATCCTGGTCACACCTGCAGGCTACCAGAACACATCCCAAGAATCCCAGGCTGTAGTTTTGCACCTCTCTACCTCACTGTGTACTGTGTTTTATCATGGGAATTTTTTCCTGGGTTGTGGATTAAATTTGCAGTGAATTCAGAGAAGTCCCACTGAGCCTGGGCTGGCTGCTGAGTGTGTCAAGCTGGTTGTGCCCCTCTGACCTGGCCACTGGAGACCAGGGAGGGCAGGTGCCTTGAGGGTTCAGAAGCTGGTGCTGAGGATGAGCATAGGTGCGTGAGGGCTAATGCACCCACTCATCCGGCCTTGAATGTCTTGCTGCTGTGCTCTTCAGCTTGCTACCCAACTTTTTTTGGTTATACAGAGTATCCCCACTTACCATTACCTCAGATTATGGGCAAGTGGTTCATTTTTATGGATGAAAGTAACATCTGCCATTCTGTGGAGTTCTCTAGATGTTTCAGAAGATCTCACAAGTAGGAGCAGAGTTTTGTTTGCAAAAATCCTGTCTGCAGGTGCTGTGAAGTAGTGGTTTTTTCAGGACATAGGATATCTATCTGTATGAGAAATGTGTATCTTTGGCAGACTGCTAAATATTACTGCTTAAATCTATTACAAGGAAGCACAATTTTCTCTAACTTAATTTCCTAAGCCTAATGAACCCAGTAAATTTCCTCTGATGTCTTCCCAAGTTAATATGTTAAATCTAATTTATTTGGCAAAAAATTGGACAAATTTCCTCTTAATTGAATTAACCTAGAAGAAAAAATGTATTGTTATGGAAATCTGTGACTAATAATTCACAGATGCGAAAGCCCTGGGTTTGGTTCCATTAATTTACTATCTTACAATTGCTATTTTTGTTTGCTCTAATTTAACTAGAAAGAGTTAATTGAACCATATATGTATTTGAAAAGTTTGATAAATGATGCTGAATTACTTTCTTGTCGTTTAATGTTGCAGAAGATTTTTCTGTCCTGTGTGATTATTTGCATATTTATTGAATATTATATTTGCCAATTGATTTTCTTGATATGTTACTGATATGATCCAATGAGTGGATGATGCATTTTCATCAGCAATAATACATTCTTGGCAATTTTGCTAGAACTCCTTCTACCACTTTGCTAGAAGTGGTACAAAAAGAATTTGCATTCTTTGTCTTCATGTTGGGAAATCCAAAGCACTAAGTCCCAACAAAAGCCAAAGCAAAACCATGACTGGGAGCAGGTCCTAAACATCATTCAGTAGCAGCACAAAAAAATGAGTTTGCCTATGCATGCTACTTGGATTCTATGCAAATAAGGCACAGATAAGAAAGATACAGTTGCTCCTGGAATATAATTGATATTCTTCATGCCACCAGATCTAATCCTCCTTTTCTGCCACTTCCTTAGTATATGTGGAGAGGCCTGATGTAAAAAAAATGGAATGAAATCTCTGACAAATAAATTAGAAAGGCCACTAATGAGAGCAAATGCAGTATGACCTTTAGAGCACTCATGCAGCTGTCTCCACCCTCTGATGTGGCTTGTCCTTGAGGAATCCTCTCAATACCTAACATTTCAAAGTGACTATTTATATCAAAATAATAGAGTTGGTTTCTTTATGTTCATACATCTCTATGAACAGACAGAATTGCACAGGACAGAATTTGGCTTTAAAATTGTATGCCTAAGATCTTTAATGTTCTTGCATTTTCAAGTGACTATTAGTGGTATCCAAAATTATTTACAAATAGTCAAGGAGTTTTCCTGATATAAAATTTTATGCAGACATTTGTATCTCTTCTAGCACAACAAAAAAAATAGTCAATAAGCTGTATACTAAGGTCAACAGTTTTAGTATTAAAATCAGTTTACAGTATGTTTGCTTGAAGTGCACATAAATTCAAAGAGGCAAGAAGTATAAACAGAATAGCTGATTTCTTGGATGCACTCCAATATAATTATAGCTATTCACCCTTGTGACTATTTGTGTGTGTAGCTTAAAGCTATTTGCCTGCCCTAAGGTACAGTAGCAGTATTTTTATACATCTTTGTATCTGATTGAAATGCAAAACTCAGTAAACCTGGAAAGGATGCTAACAAGCTTAAAGAAATGTATGAGTAAAATTAAGCAACAGACTGAATATACATTTTGGCATTTATACATTTGCTAGCAGCACCTCCCAGTTCCTGGTCCAGGTACCTCTCATTCTTTTCAATTTTGAAATGAGATATCCCTTAAGGATTTGTCACCAAAGTAGTGTATTTCTAATAGGCAATTATGGGAAAAAAAAAATCATCATCAATCACATTTATTGCAAACATCTCATAAAACCGTAAAACATTTATGTGGCTATGGAAGGCAAGTATGTTGCCATGTAATATACTAAGATTTGCATATAAAGAACAGCAGGCAGCAAACAACTATCTTTCCCTTTCTTAGTCCATTTATACAAATGCCTTTGATGCAATGTATCTATATAATTCACACTGAAATGTTATAGCTGCAACACCTGAGTGATATTGACTGTTGTTGGGATTCAGAAGCACACCCTGTGAAGGTAACAGGTAAGGCTGCTCCCTTCAGGGAGGGTCTGTCAGGCAGGTTGCACCTTGTCACAACCTATCTGCCACCCAGGAGGCAGGGTTTGTCTGATGTGCACCTGCCACGTTTGGGTTTTTTATTATTATTTTATTTTTATTATTTCCCTCCCCCCACTATAATGTTTTCAGCAGGATCATTCACATCAGGATTTTGCTTTCAACTCTGTGTTGTTTCCATGTGAATAAGAATAAAATGCAGCTGCTTGGAAAGAAACACAGCTCTTCTTGTGCAGGGGGGTAGCAACCAACTGTCAATATCAACATCTGCTAATCTTTGTAATCATCTGGACCTTGTGCTCGGCAAACACTCACCAATAATTTTCTTGAAACTTTTTTTTTAATAGCACAGAGTGAATCTACCACGGGGCTGTATGATATAAAATGACTAATAAAATGTAAGGTTAATTGTGTGTCAGAGTTGGTAGCAATTCTCTTTATCTGGGTTTTTCCACGAGCCTCGAGGTAAGATGAAGCAGGTGCTGTTGCAGAGGAGAGAGAATGAATGACAACACATTGTACCAATCTGGGGGATTTTTTAACATTTGACTTTCAACTATCATTTCTGCCTTCTATTTACTTGTCAGAGCTGGATTTAATTCTTCTATGCTGCAAGGAATTCACTATGTTAAGATATTGATATAACAAATTGCTGAATGTTTTAGAGATTGATTCTTGCTGACCAAAATGGGCTTTCAGATTGGAAGCCTTTTTTTCCAGAAAACACCTGCTGAGATCCAAGTATGACTGCTACAAAAAAGAAATGTATGGTTTGTTTCGTCTTCTCCTATCTAGCAATCTGCGGATGCTATCAAAAATTGCATTTTTAAAATGAAAATTTCCTAAGGATTTGGGAAAAGACCTCAGTTAAAATGGATTGAGTGGCTACTGTCAGGAGAGTATTAACAGACTGATTGGTTGTTACTTCTGTCAGTCTCTCTGCAAAATTATGACAGGCCAAACAGCAGGGAGCAAACGATCATTAATACTTCATCTCCTGGGACACAATAAACTGCCAGTCACTTGCATAAAAATAAAATATATAAAGCTTGTCAGACAAGGTGACAGAAAAAGGTGCTTTTTCAAAACAATTTTATACTACACTGGGATGTGATCAGTTAAGACCTGTTATTGTATTGTGTGGTGTATGATCTTGGCAACAACATCTTTGTCTTCATTCTGGTTTAAAAATATCTTTTAGTGGTTTTCCTGATGTTTGTTTTATTTTATTAGAGGAACATTTAGATTTTGAATGCTATTCTCAGCTAAACAGTGGTAAGTTAACAATAGCATTTCCAGGAAAACACTCCCCTCAAGCCAGAGATGTTTATAGCATCCAACCTAACACCAAAATAATCCAGCCCCTACACATAAGCCAGTGTGTGCTCTGCATAGATCAACACAGAGTTCAGTGCCAAAAGATGCCCATAGAAGCAAAGATTCTCAAGCTAGAAAAAGCTGCTTTAAACTCAAACTGTTTCCATCACTTCTTAATAAGCAAACACTCTTAGGAAAAAAAAGTGGTGTATTATACTTCTGGTAAGATCAGCCAGAGGCTAGAATTTGAGGTATTTGATTAGCCACTGCTTCCAGTAATGCTTTTCTCTTTTTGGGAAGTGCACTGAGATAGATAATTACTGTTTTATGAGAGGTTTGTGTGTGTTCTGCCTATAGGATGTGTTGGGGAGTTGGCTTGGTTGGTATGTTTGCTTTGGTTTGACACATTTACCAGGGAGTTATTACTTGGTTACTGCTCTGGAGGTTTTGATCAAGGCACACAGAATTGCTTAACCAGTTAGTGAGGAGCCTGATAATCTCACTATACTGGCAATTAATTCCTCTGTATTTTACTACAAAAATGAGTTTCCTGAGGTTCTCTTTGTGTTTCAAGCTCCTTTTCTCCATTAATATTTTAATATTTCCCCTGGAGATTTATTGGATGCACTGTATTTTTCTTTGTGTAAGAATTTGTTTGAAATATTTCAGTTTCATTAGAAATACACTTTTTAAGGGAGCAAAAGATATTTTTTCAAATATTTTGACGGTATTGTGCAACTGCACGGGTTTCTATCGTACCAATGGGTCTCCTCTACACATCTTTGAAGTTATACTTTGGTGCGTATTTTACTTTGAAAGAAGGTGAAGAAATTTGGGCTGCTTTGTCAAAATTAAAGCTTCACAATTTGGTTCTGCTTGTTTTTTTGCTCTCCTGGCCTTGGTGACAAAAAGAAATACTAATGAATGCTGTCTCTTGACTGAGCTAGGGGAAAGAAGCACTGGAAGTTTCACATGAGAACTTGGTAGATCTGCCTGTGTTCTCTTCTTGAGTTTCTGCCCCTTCTGTGTCCCAGTGTCACTGTTGGAATGGTATTGTTGGTATTGTAATGTCACCAATTTTAAAGACCAAATATGTAGCAAACAATGTATGAATCACAGTGTCATTTAGAAACTGAGAATCAAGTGCCTGTGCCACTTGTAAAAGTTTTGGTGAGGGCTGTGCCAATATTGTGTAGGAAGGAAAAGTGAATCCACAGCACCAGTATTCATGTGCATGACTGAACAGAGAAGGAAAATAAGATGACTGACAGAAAATATTATTTGTATAACTCCTGAAACTTCTTTCTGTTCTTCTTTCATGAACTGAATTATTCTGATTCTACACAATTGCCACGCTATGTGAGACTGGAGCTGCAAAATTAAATATTGCCCTGGAAAAATAGGAGAAGGAAACTATGATGCAATGTGATTTTTCAAGCAGTTGTGGATTATTGTTTGTCTGCCATTAAAGAAATGGAAAACCACCTGCTGATTTCAGGCCTAAACAGAAAAATAAGATCTATCTGCAAAAGAAAGTTTATTTATTATAAAAGTTTAATATAAAGATGGACTTTTAAATAGATTTTTCAAGATAGACCCTTATATTAAAGTCTGTCTTTATATTAATGACTCCATAGGGCAAACCTGGAGACTAAGAGCAGACTGAATTGGATTCTGTGTGAAATGTTGTTAAGTATTGTGGCTCACGTTACTTGAGGATTGGGAAGTTCAGTGATGAAATAAGATTGGGGTTATTTTGCATAGTAATTTCACTTCACCTTCCTTAAGTCCTATCCCTTCTGCTTTGTGCATGCAGAAGCATGAAAGTTGGGACTGATTAGATGGCATTGGCATTGCAAAATCCCAAGAAAAATACTACTGTTAATGAGAATTGTGTGTATAACCCCCTGCTTTCTTCAATGACAATTCACTCCTATGACTGTCAAACATTGCAAAAAATAAATAAACCTGATAGCTCAATAATAAATAACTGCTCAAGATGCTTAAAAAAAGGAAAATGTAAAATGCAATAGCCTAAATCCTCAGCTAGATTGAATCTTCCTCTCTCCACTGAGTTCAGTGCAGCTAAACTGATTTACAGTGGTTGGGGAATTAGCCTGTGGTGATTCAAACTGCCAAAGTCTGCAAAAGTTTTGAGAAATCTGCTTGGAATATGGATGGAAATGAAGATGGGTGTTTCAAATGTTAAAACAAAGCATTGGTTTAAAAAACAAACCCCAACTTAAACCACTGCTTGAAAATCCTAAACTAGCACTGCATATGTTCCAGTAATTTGCTCAGCCATGCAGTATGTTGGATTCACTGAATGAAGAAACCTTCTCATGAGAATGTTTAAAATGTCACTGGGGTTCAGTCTGGATCAGGGTGCAGGTGGCTCTACAAAGGCTTTGCTGAGGGGATGTGTTTATACAGTTGCTGCTGACGGATGGTATTGATTGGCCAGGCAACTCATAAAACAAGCGACCTCACTTTCATCTTTGTGGTTTCTGTTCCTTCAGTAGATAGAAAAGTGGTTTTAATTACTCACATCATCCATTAATTTTTTTTTCTTCTTCTTATCCACCCACTCTCTTAGAACCAAGCAGTATTCTCATCTTCTGTACAAAACTTGCAAAGAGGCCAAGGGTGTGCAGATAGATAAATGGTGATGAATACAAAAGTTGCTGCTGCCTCACTGGTAAGTCCAGATATGCTGAAATCTCCATGCTGTGAGACTGTCTGAGCCACCTTCAAGATGACAGAGCACTTGACAGCTACTGAGATTTAGGTATTGCTGCAGAATCTCTGGTGTTTTGCTTGTATTTATTTGTGACTGGTATTTTTAGAGTATCGTGGCTTCTGAAATGTAAAACCAGCTACTTGCTGCTGTAATCCCTGTCCCCTCCCTCTTTGCTAGATTATTACAAAAACCTGCAGCCCGGTGTTTAAGCAGGCCTTTGGAAAAGGAACGATAAACAGACTTAATCTAGCACTTGGATTTCCAGGCAAGAAGAGTACCCGAAAGGATTAGTGGGAAAATAAGATTTAAAGCCCAAGATGCTTAAAATGGACTTTTAATTCTACTGATAATAGCAATTCTAACTATGCTTCTGGTCATAGTGTGACAGAGCTGGTGTAAGGCATGCTCTGCAATGCACTTATTTCCTGCATCTCTTCTTGGATCCCCTGAAATACCTTCTGCATAGGCACAGATATGTGCTCTCTTCAAAACTACAGTGTTAGAGGCTGTGCTCCTTTCCCCCAGAGAGGGTATTTTTCTCCCATTACATGACAAATTTTTCATCTCGTGTAACTTTGGGAGTTGTGATAAGAGCTTGAGGTCACTTAATGCGTCTGGGTGTTGCAGTTTGTTCATCCTTAGAACAGGAGGATGTGATGTGATCCACACCATAATGGGAATATTGGTGCTTTAATTATAATTGTCCATTTTTTTTTTACATATTAATGGCTACTGAGGAGAATGAGGTGTAAAATGGGCTTGTGCAATTCAGAAGACAGTACCTTTTACTTCCATTATTTGTGACTTTAGGAGAAAAAAGTGAATGTTCTTTAATATTTGTGGAAGGGTTGACAATATTCATTTTTCTTTTTGAAATGCTCCCTTTTCCTCCAAGTTAATTTCAACTGTAAACCAGCTGTGATTATTTTTGTTTTAATTCAAGTTAAGCTTTAAGGAAGGGGAGGCAGGGAAATGAGAATCAAAAGCAGCAAGGTGGAATCCCTCCTGCATGTGACCTGCTGGAGAGCAAAGATCCAGAGGAGA